>OY759270.1:42135961-42630961 GCA_963662155.1 Lamellibrachia columna
TATATATATATATATATATATATATATATATATATATATATATATATATATATATATATATATATACATATTTATATATACATATATATACATATGTATATATATATATACACACATATATATATATATATATATATATATATATATATATATATATATATATATATATATATATATATATATATATATATATATATATATATATATATATATATATATTAATTACCATCATTATCAACAATTGTGGGCATATTTGTAATGCGTGCCCATGTTTGAGACTGTTCGTGGCGGGTGCGCACACGCGCTTGCGTGTGTGTGTGTGTGTGTGATACTTAATAGTAATTTAGGCGAAGATGCGCTAAGTATGCTATGTACGACCGTTAAAGAAGCATGTGTGCACTAAGTAGTTTCAATATACAGTTTCTTTGTATATTGCATAAAAATACTCATAGAGGACAGTAAATTCTTGCAACACTCGTGTGTACGCTCAATGCGTGGATACGATGAAGTAATGATTTTCTGGGAATCACTATTGAGATTTACAATACATTACATTGACATTTTCACGAGTGTGAATGTGTGTAACTGCAGAACTGACTTTATCTGCCGGGGCGGGCGACCGATATGAAATTGTGGATTATCGATACTTCTTTATACATGTGCCATCTGGATGCCAACCATGTTAAATCTTGTCAATGATGATTACATTGAAACAGTATACATTGTACATCGTACTATCAACATCACAGTAATAGAGCCAGGTTTGTTTGTGAGACTTATGAGACGATGCCTATCCACTTTTGTATCTATCTTGGATTTTTATTCTTCCGTTTTTCGAGAACAAAACTAAAATGGTACACATTCCCACGTTTGCGTTCTTTTTAATTTAGAAATTTCAATAGCTTGACGAACGTTTTAAACATTTTCACATGGCCTATGTCGTCTTAATCGTACACTTCACCAAATGTCTCTGAATGATAAAAACATATATTATGATCTTTGAAAACATCGAGGATGATTGAGAGAAGACGAAGAACGGAAGGGGCTGCATTAGGTCGGAACACGATTGAAAACCAGGACTGACGTAAACCGGAGACGCTGTGAAATCAAGAAAACAAGACTGAATGTCAGAGCGCTAGGAAAGGTTCACGTAGCGTCAGTAGATCAAAGAGCAGCTAACAAGATGAAATGATACAGGCAGGAAATAAATGGATGAATAAGAGAAAAGGTCGAAAGTGAAACTGCTAATAGCACGTAGTCTCGAACTGGGACAATATATATATATATATATATATATATATATATATATATATATATATATATATATATATATATATATATATATATATATATATATATATATATATATATATATATATATATATAGTATTGCTTAGAAAGCAACGTTTTAACTGTTGTTAATTAATCAACAAAAAGCAGTTTCACGGCAATACGCATTTACTATACAGATTTAAATATTCATCGCTTGGCGTTGGTAATGTGTTTGAAACTCCGTGTTTTGAAGACTGTAAAATTAATATAATAAAACGAAAGTGAACATAATTTGTTGAGAAACACACGCACACACACGCACACGCGCACACGCGCGCACGCGCACATGCACACGCACACGCACACGCACAGGCACACGCACACGCACACGCACACGCACACGCACACGCACACGCACACGCACACGCACACGCACACGCACACGCACACGCACACGCACACGCACACGCACACGCACACGCACACGCACACGCACACGCATACGCACACGCACACACAATCTTAAGGACAATTTTTATTTGTATTGAACATCGAGACGAGATTCTGCGCGGACGGACGCGCGGACAGGGGTGTGTGTCCGCGCGGGCGATGAGACAGACGGGGGCAAGACGCAGCCGGACGGTTCTTGTCAACAGGGAACGACGGGTGTGACAACTTGGGTTAAGGGGACTCTTTGAAGGTCTTCCGTCAACGCGCGCGAGGGCTGCACTTCCAGACCCGCTGACAGATGGTGCTCGGAAGAAGACACTTTTCTTGATAGATGTGAACCGCACGAAAAAAATACACCAGGCGCATACAGGCGCAGACAAATCTGGCATCTCGGCTCCGGGAGCGTGATTTAAGCTACACATCCATCTGAGGCGCCTTTGGAGAGGCCCATTTAACGTGAGAAGCTCTTGTCGCCAACACTAAGTACCGCACACGCCGAATGATGGAAGTCCATCTGGCTGAAGTACAGCGGAGTGATACATCCAGGTGTGCACGTGGCGCGTCTTAATTAAGCAGGACATGTTGCATCTGATATACCGTACAAAGTTCCCTTATACCTAAATAAAAGTTGGTTGTAAATATCGTAATTTTTTATCTTATTTCTTGAAAAGGTCAATTGACTGCATATGTTGAACTGTTTTGTTTCGTCGGTATTCTATGTGATACGTTTTCGGAACATTATGATTTCTGTGTACAACATATTTTTGTTGTATATAGAACATTAGTCTTACTTTGCATATTAAGCTTGCAAGCAGGGACATCCCTTGGAGTATGTCGAGAAGATCAGCAATACTATACACCACGGGGTTAATCTGCGGGTAATCTCGACGTTTTTCACTGGGTTACTGACCGTATTCCTGAATAGCGAGGTGACCGGATTAGTGGGACTAACGTCCTATCTTTTACCGTGGAAATCATTTGGGACTGTTCCAGGGTGACTGTGCTACCTGGGTGACTGTATTACCGGGGTGACTGTGTTACCGGGGTGACTGTATTACCGGGGTGACCATAAACCGTGTTTCCACTGTACTAGCAAACTACAGCGAATCACCAAACTAGTTTATATAGCTCATCCACTTTCGTTAATGACGTATTTCTTGATGACTAAGATTTGGGGGTATTCGCGTAGACATTAGCTCTTACCAGTTAGCCACAAGCGATGCCGGAATTCGCAGCAGGCAAGTAGACCAACATTGCAGCGACAGTAGCACATATCAAAAACGCACATATCTATTCATAGCCGGAGTGAATCCGACGCTGGGAGCGTTAAGCTGTGGACGCGCTGCACCTCCCGTTCGACCGAGGCGCTACATGCGAAAGCAGTTACATGCGTGTTCGGCTTATCCAAACAAATCCGATTCAATTTGGTTCGCCAAATTAAGCAGCCCTCGTTGCGGCGGGGGACCAGTCTTGCAGAGCGCGCACCCGTCGAAGACGCGTTCGTCTGGCATCGTATCGAGATTTGGGGGGACCGAGGGAAGCGAATGGGGAATGATGAAAGGAAAATGTTCCAGGCCGATGCGGCCGGCACGCGTTAAGACGTCGGGGGGCGGCGATGGGACACGGGGAACCAGGTTGGTGGTCCCGAGATCAACCGCCTATCGATGCCCTCCCAGCGCGTCAAGCTGGGTCGACCTCCAGCCGGTGTGCCTCCTCATCCGAACCCTCTTGATTAGAGGAAGAGAGGCCTAACCTGCTAGAATAACACTACGAACGTGCTGGGGTCAATGACCTGTGGCGACACACCACTCTGGTCCATGGCGCCAAAGATATTCCAACATTACATTGTATCTATGTGTGCCATTCCGTATGTTGTCATGTTATCTGAACAACAGAACAACAATTGACACGCGAGACCACAGACAGTTTAACTGAACAAACTAATGTATTGATATTCTGCATTTTAACCATAATATTTCGTAAATCGCTAAGCTATACATTTGACTTAACTTATTTATTATCTTTACTGCATTTTAAAATATACTATCATCTGTTATTTTTTATCATAATATTTACTGGCATGTTTATGCTTTAAAGGTTTTTTTAAGAAGATAAAATGTATATTTTATAAGGTTTACTGTGAACAAAACATTATTATTATTATTCCTCCCGTATATTTGCCGGTTGTCGATTCCAGTTTTCTCTACGTTTTGTTAGTTAAAGTACTCCCACTAAGTAAATTCTAGCATGCTCCTTTTTATCCCTGTTTCCACCTCTTAGTCGCCCGCCCGCTCTCCAGGCAGACGAGAGCGTCAACCGCGCCGTAAGTTACTCGCGCCACCTTTTATAACTTATAGGATCACCAGCATCATATGCGGAGAAACACGCACTCGTGGAACGTCGTAAATACGTGAACAGTATCACCAGCATCATATGCGGAGAACCACGCACTCGTGGAACGTCGTAAATACGCGAACAGTATCGAATGACGGGTGTTAGTTCGACCGCGAGACTTGCCGACAGTTTGTATCACGAACTGACGTAACTGCATGCGAACAGTGGCTCCATCACGCGACTTGATATATCGTCATATGTTTCTAAAAGAACACCATCTGTTTGTTTATCGTACAATCTTATAGTATAACCTAGATATTTATTCTAGCCTCTTGACCGTCCAAATGTCTTTTAACTAACCACAATTTAGCATAATTTTATTGATGTATGTTTAATTTAAATGTGCTGAGCGACAAGGTCAGTGTTCACGGACATATAACGGTGACATTATAGTTCCATGTGTTTCACACATTTGAGCGGTCATTATGATAGAATAGAAGATATATGTAAGAGCGCAGCTTTGTTGTATATGTTGTATATGTTGTATATGTTGTATATGTCATTGCAGGAGCACAACTATTTGGAATTTGTTTTCTCGACTATTCGTCTGATGATCGCATCGATATACGCGGCACTCACCATTTGACGGGGCTGTTGATGTGTATCCTTGCGCCGTGCAGCCATAGTGATGCAGCTTGTCGACGTAGGTGCCGAGAGGCTGAAACAAAACGAGGAATGAAGTGATGAAAATGAAACAGGTAGCCTTACATGGCGAATCAACACAGGTGCGAATACGTCGGGCGAACTAAACACTAGAACTTCCAGTTCTGAAAAAGACACCGTGTAATCAATATTGTTGATAAAGAGGCTCAACGAAAACATCGCGCGGTTGGTGAACTTTACGTTTGCGCTCGGAGCAAACCCGCAGATGTTTGAACTGACGTCACAGAAGGAATGTATCGCGATTTCATGAAGGCGCATTTAAATGTCGCGTCGGTTCAAGCGTACACCTGATATCAATATTGTGGTTCCAGATTAGAAGGGCACCGTGTAAAACGACATTAAAGACGTAGGGTGTCAGCGATACCACGTGCACACGTCTGCTTCGATTGGTTTGTCGACAGACGGTCGATTACTACGCGATGCATCTGCTTTGTGAGGCTTGCTTGCGTGGTACCGCATTTGGGCTGCTAGGGAGTGACAGTTACGCGCCAAGTGAACCTGCCTAACTTTCAAGTACTAACGTTATCTCTCCTTAACATTCAAGTACTTCTGTTATTTCTCACTTGACATTCAAGTACTTCTGCTGTTTTATGAGGTTGCTGTTATTTGTCATTTCACATTAAAATATTTCTGTTATTTGTAACAAGACGAGATACCGAAATGCTGTGCAGTGCGCACACAATTGGCAATGGATTGCAAATTGTGATATAGGCAGGCGGACTATAACGACGTTGGTGCTGTTCCCAATGTCTATTAAAAATATGCATTGATGTTTTCAACTGAATGTTCTTCAGTGAGTCAGTGACTAAGCGATCGAGCGAGCGTGCGTGCGTGCGTGCGTGCGTGCGTGCGTGCATGCCATATGTAAGATCCCCGTCACGTCGTATGTTCTGGCATTTGTATTGTAACTGAAAAAATTAATCTGTGTACCAATTTTTTTTCTAATTCAATTAACCTAGTGTTTGTATAGTTGGCCAATCGTGTGCTTTCACGTGACATTTTGATAACATATCTTAGGAACATTGCTGAGGAACCCAAACCAAGATTCCTCCCACAATTCACGCGCCGCGTGATTGACACTGACGAAAAACTGGCACGCCACCAAGTGAGACTGACTGAAATCAAGCCACGACGCATGCGGCTACGACATCGGCACCTCGCATCGACGCTGCGCGGACTTTGCATCCTCCGCGCAGCCTTCGGCGGCGTTTCCAGACAACTTATATTACGCGGAACATCGTCTTGGGCGCGCGGGCGAAGCGGCATCCGTCACTGCCGATACGCAAGGCACTAGTAAATAGCCGTGTTGGTTTGTCGCCGCCCGGGTCCCGAGCCAGTCTATCATAATTGCTATCGAAGTCAACTAATGCATGCCAGTTGAGCGCACCAGAGCGAGGAAAAACGCCCGAGGCGCGCCCGTAAAAAGCCAATACTTAGGGTGCAAGTTATACGACACCAGGCACCGTTTCCCCGACATCTTCCGCCGCCCAAATGTTTGGGATGAAATACCAGGAGTGGGGAGAAACGGTTAAACCAAGTAATAAGGGAAATAACTGTTGTGAGGATGAACGGGAGGGGATTGAACTGTGCTTGCGAGGTGATGGAATGGCGCAGTGCAGTGTGAAGAACATTAGGGTAAATGACATTCAGGTAAAACCGGGAGGCATAGGAGAATTGTAAAACGAGTTAGCTATATGGTGAAGTGTTTTTATTGTAACATTCGGTAGATGGTTTTGTCATAACCTCTGATTAATCGTAGTTGTTTGCATTTGTTACCGCCAGATTCGTCGAATCCACGGAAACACTAGAGAATATCCCAACTATGTCATCGCTATTTTAATGCTAGTTCACTCGTACACTCGTACTCATAATGATTTATCATTTACTCAATTCCAGAATCTTCAGATAAATAGAACGGAGGAGAAAGAAGTAATTGCCACTTGGACAAGAACAATTTAGAACAAACTTTGGAGCCAAATTAATGCCTGCACTTTAAATACAGGGAAGAATTTCGCATTCAAACATCCATGCTACATTATGGCTGTACACGTTTACTGATTGCCTGCTAACTTCATCAAGTACAGATGACGTTCTGCTTCTTGTCTCCGGCGACTCGACGCGTTCGTTCCAGTCCACGATACATTACACAGAGCCGGGTTCAAGTATGACGGACTTGTCGCTACACTAAACCGAGCAATCTGGTCTTTGTCGACGAGAAGAGGATCAGTAGCGACGCATTCGCTTGGAGAAACTACTATAGTTTACCCGTGTGAGTCGTCTGTGAAAGCATTGTCCAAATAATGTACTATATATATATATATATATATATATATATATATATATAAATTATATATATATATATATATATATATATATATATATATATATATATATATATATATATATATATATACATACATACATACATACATACATACATACATACATACATACATACATACATACATACATACATACATACATACATACATACATACATACATACATATATATATATATATAACGTCTATGTGGACAATTCTCATATAACACATATAACTCACACCCACGCACACACTCACTCATTCGCGCACTCACTCACTCACGCACACGCACGCACGCACGCACGCACGCACATAAAATACAATAATCCTTGTTTTCTTCAAACGTACAGTTTTAAATAAAACGAGCATTTTCTAGCGTTTGCGCACTGCAAACCGGTAATTGTTGACAGATTAGAAACAGTTTCCAGGGGAGTGCGCGCACATGTCGGGTAGTACTGACTCCACGGGGTTCAGACCCAACTAGTCACCGGCACATTCCTCTACGGGAGGAAACCCAGCGACGCGGAAGAAGACTAGTCGGGTTTAATGTGCGCAACTCCTGATACGAAAACCAAGACTTTCAGCGCTCGCGTGGAACCTAGTAGAGGCGTGTGCTGAATTTCAATAGCGTCATAAGTATGCGCCCCTAGGATGTATGTCGTCACAAGTATGCGCCCCTAGGATGTATGTCGTCATAGGCATGCGCCCCTAGGATGTATGTCATCATAAGCATGCGCCCCTACGATGTATGTCGTCACAAGTATGCGCCCCTAGGATGTACGTCATCATTGGTGCCACAGTTGGCTCACCCTCCACTTTGCTGGTAGTTTTATCTATTGCAAACATGTCTGGGACGAACGTAGTAGTGTTAAATTAGCAGGAAACAACGAATTCCCGATGTCATATGAAGACCTATGTTTATAACTTTGCCTTTTCTATAGGTACTTAGTGTATCAAACTAACGACTCCAGAATTGATTATAAATTATTGACTTTGCTTCGAATTTTATGTTGACGTGCACCTCAACTATGTTGACGTGCACCTCAACTATATTGAAGTGCACCTCAACTAAGTTGACGTGCACCTCAACTATGGTCGAGATAATATCTGTGCGAGTTAGGAATGCTGTTTTGTTGTATTCACCGTTTTCAAAGAGGAGCCACGTTGTGAAATAAAAAGTGAATTAATATATAAAATAGCATTGTTTCATGACTGTCTAATATATCTACGTTTGTAGAAAAGGTTGATTGCACCACACAAGGCCTGGGCGAAATGGATTGTTTCTGTGACGCTTTATAATAACAATTCGAAAATCAGCAGTTTGGAGGTTGGTCTTGTTCTTCCGGGTGTGATCCTAACACGACAAAGTCCCCGGACCTAGTCGCAGTCCATACTGATGGGTCCGTAACCCGGCGCCATACTACCGGACAAGTTCGTAACCCGACGATCTCCTGTCCGTCAGGATCCGTCCGTAACATGATGAACTGCCATTCCACTGGACATGTTCGTAACCCGACGATCTCCTGTCCATCAGGATCCGTCCGTAACATGATGAACTGCCATTCCACTGGACATGTTCGTAACCCGACGACCTCCTGTCCATCAGGATCCGTCCGTAACATGACGAACTGCCATTCCACTGGACATGTTCGTAACCCGACGATCTCCTGTCCATCAGGATCCGTCCGTAACATGATGAACTGCCATTCCACTGGACATGTTCGTAACCCGACGACCTCCGTCCGGATCTGTCCGTGCCCAGCGAGCTGCCGTCGCATGCAGAGACAGCTCTAGTGGCGCTCCGGCGCAATATATCACTTTAAACGCTTCCGCAACGCCACTTTGGGTGATCGTTGAAGATTAACAGACTGTGCCAACTTAACCCACTGTCGTCAGTGCTGCTGTCATACGTACTGCTGCGATGGCACAGCCGCCCTAGCGGGAATCAAACACCTGGAGCTCATTCGATTCCGAAAACCAACTTAGAACGTGCGAGACCCCATTAGATTCGGCTGTCGCTACTTACGCGCGCGTTCCACATAGAGGACAGATGCCACTGATACCTCGGTGGGGTTGTGTGTGTGTGTGTGTGTGTGTGTGTGTGTGTGTGTGTGCGTGCGTGCGTGCGTGCGTGCGTGCGTGCGTGCGTGCGTGCGTGAATGCTTACGTTCATTTGTTTGTCTATGCAAACACACCTACGCCAGTAGTATGTATTCCACAATGTAAGCCGTTTCCTTTGCGTATCCTTTGTCTTGTAGGCAGTTGTGTGCAGTCGTATGCACTCGTATACAATCGTATGCACTTGTACGCAATTGTATGCAGTTGCTGACGTTCCAAAATGTTCTCGGCTTTCATTGCAGCGCAGAGCCGGCATTTTCGGCCCTCTCGGTTCTTAGAGAGACCTCCTCGCGAGTTGGCGTCAAGATGCGAAGATCGAGAATGTTTATTGCGAGCGAACATTCCGCCGACGTTAGTGTCGCGGCAACCCGGGCAAACACATCCCATTGCGGCGAAAGCGGATCCATCAAAGTCGCTCGTTCGTTCTACTTGCGGCCATCAACTTAATGCTTCCTGAAGTTTTTAGTGTCCAGGTGGGCACGAAGACTGATTGCTGCAAACTGGCTTATCCGCGCAGACAACGACGACAACGCGTGGCCCATTCACTAACGACGTAATCACGATAGTGACCCACATGGCCTCATTAAAGAGTTACTGTTGCAATTGTACGCTGCCAGAAAGAACTGTTATAGCTTTTTCATCGACATGCGAGTCCAGTGCAAACACCCAAAACATGCCACGAAACAAGAACATTATTTAAGCGGATTAAGTGGATTAAACCTACTTGGAGATGAGAATTAAAACAAACGGGCGATGGCGAGAGTGCAGGAGAACGTTCTACGACGATTGCCATTGTCTCATCAACATTATTTGCAGTATTCTGGTACGGCCTTGACTTCGTGTATAAGGGCGAGGGTTGGTGACTGATTAGTGCATCGTAGAACATCGTAAAACATAGTAGAACATCGTGGAATATCATAAAATCTAGTAGAATAACACACATAACATTGTAGATCACGGATAGAATAACACACATAACATTGTAGATCACGGATAGAATAACACACATAACATTGTAGATCACGGATAGAATAACACACATAACATTGTAGATCACGGATAGAATAAAACACATAACATTGTAGATCACGGATAGAATAACACACATAACATTGTAGATCACGGATAGAATAACACACATAACATTGTAGATCACGGATAGAATAACACACATAACATTGTAGATCACGGATAGAATAACACACATAACATTGTAGATCACGGATAGAATAACACACATAACATTGTAGATCACGGATAGAATAACACACATAACATTGTAGATCACGGATAGAATAACACACATAACATTGTAGATCACGGATATAATAACACACATAACATTGTAGATCACGGATATAATAACACACATAACATTGTAGATCACGGATAGAATAACACACATAACATTGTAGATCACGGATAGAATAACACACATAACATTGTAGATCACGGATATAATAAAGCAGACTTGTGCAGAACATTGTAGGCTGAAGAGCAATGTAGCGACAGTGAGGAACAGTAAGAAACAGTGTAGAACAGTGTAGCATATTGTAGAGCAGTGTGTAGCAATGTATGACTGGTGATTAATCACAATGCAAGAAATCAAAGCATAAAATGCACTTGTAACTACAATTGACCAAGTATAAATACAATTACTAATCATTTCAAAACGTCAAGTACAAGTTCTGATATGTTGTACTAAAGTACAAGTCCAAGTACTTCACCCCAACCCCGGTAGAACAGTGAAGAGTAGTGTGGAACACTGCACATTCAGTGTACAACAACCCCGGTAGAACAGTGAAGAGTAGTGTGGAACACTGCACATTCAGTGTACAACAACCCCGGTAGAACAGTGAAGAGTAGTGTGGAACACTGCACATTCAGTGTACAACAACGTATCCGACGCATTACTGTGACTAGCTAAGGCCTGGCGAAGCCGGCCTGCTCCTCTGGAAACGCGTCATGCATGTAGTGTTCAACTTGCCGTGAGAACCAACAGATAATCGCCTTCTCCACAGACAAAGATAACGCTGTAGACTCGGCGCTTTCAGTTGCTGACGGACACCTGATGGATGCCAGCGGGCAGACGACACGCCCTAGAGGACAGATGACACGCGTAGTGTGGCCACTCATCGGAGGTGACAGACGTGTCAGGCCAACACATTGATGTGGTGTGACCTCAGATATGGCAGTCCATTCAGTAACTGAGTCCGCGCTGTTATACCACTAAGACATCGTTTACTGACGGACACGCCGAAAAAATAAACACAGTTTGCCGAATCATCGATCACTGCAGCTATGCTATAAATCAAATGGAATATAAATATACACTAAACTACGCAAAAAAAAACCGACAGTACGCAACATGATTAACATTAATCTTGACGAACTGTTGACATTTGCGACACCCGTTAGTATTAGTTACAGTTTACGCGGAAACTCCCCCGAAACATCTTGATTCAGCTTCTGCCGTGATTATTATACATGCTCAAGTCTACACAGAATTATCGTTCGCGTTCAGCACGCAATAGCACAGGGCGGCTGCTTTGGCTCAGCATACATCGTGATCCAGTTGTTAGTGATGGATTGTTCTAAGTCCAAGGTCGACCGGCTGTGGTAGATGCAAGATGAGATCTTTTGAGCACGACGACTAACGTAGCATAGTCGTTGTGATCAGCCACGTCGCTACGTAGAGACAGATGGTGGTTTTTGCTTGCTACAGCTTGCTGGACTTTTTATGGACAACATAGTGTACGTTTGGGTTTTACATAGAAACAATCGCTGTTGCCTTGTGCCTCTGACTACGTGCCTGGTAGCGGTGATCGTAGAAGGCAGATGCTCACAATGTGTGCAAAAAATCGTGAAATTATTGACATGTGTGCAAAAAATCCTGAAATTATTGACATTTAGGTACCATAATGTTATAGTTGGAGGCGCGCGCTCCAGACGTCGTTTACCTAGATGTAGTGCTACGGCGAACCGTCTGACTCGAGTCTGCCCTGGTACGACCCGATGGAAAAACCTTCGAGAACTACGGACGGATACCGTCTCACCCATCCTCCGCGGCAGTAACTTATTGTAATATTTTCTCAGAACCCCTAGCACAATTCATGCAAACTCTCCGCCGTGACAGCCACAGATTGGCGCTGCACATACGTTGTACGAACGACTATATTGACGCTGCCGGTCGTATAAATTGTCCGCAATGTATTTGTGAGTGAAAGGTGCGCCTCTAAATCTTGCCAGCGGACAAGGCCGGATGCTGGCGAGGTGATCTAGTAGGCTTGGGTCTAGTGGCCTCCCCACAGGTCAGGAGACCCGATTTATTTGTAGTCGTGTAGCGGTTGGCATTGAAGAAGATATTTCAAAGCAGGTATGTAACATCGATGAATTAACACGGAACGAACGTGCATACGCATACATATACATACATATATACATACGTACGCTTCCCTCATCGAAGGCACTTTCACCCATGTGAGGTGCTGGACAAGCTGTACGATGCGATTGACGTCCCTAGAGTAGTACAGAACCTTCAGGCATCGGAAAATACCCTAAAGTCGCTATATACATTTATATGAGTTATATTTTATTTTTACCCTGCCATCTAACAACAATCGAACCTTACTTGGAAAGCTGAACAATGCTATACCCTGCCTAACGTGCTCATTGACACATAAGTCTGCTGTCCAGTTAACATCGGCTTCAATAAGCTTAGTTTTCTGAGCGATTCCGATTAGCAGAAATGCTACGAATGCGGCACGGCGCGTTCATTTGGCAGGGGACGACACAGTTTCTCGGCAGGATATGTTAAGACGTCGACACATTCCCCAGCGTCCCATATTCGACTATTAATACCCCGCGTCCAGCAAGGCAGTTTCCGCCGCGTGACCGCAGCGTTCATCAAAGGACTTATTTATCGCTGCCGAAGATGAAGGCGTCTTGTCCCGCGTGCTTTCGCCGGCCGCTAAGCTAAGTGATGGGGGCGATGGAAACAATACTTTATGCCATGTCATTTTCGTCAGATGCCGGACTGCTGGTATTTCCGAGAATCGCGCGTTTGAAGCTGCACAACATCTATGTCTTATTTGACTGAGATTGACACGAACTGTCACGGTCCGTAGCAGCTAAATTACTTGTTCGTTATGAATAGCAAAGATAAACACTGACCGCGTAACACAATCACGTTCATGACGCCGTACGTAAATGCTAAAGATCAAACGTCAACCTTTCAGCAACAGCTTATAAGTGAAATGTAACTTAGTTGCGTATTTGGCCCTGCCTGCCCAAAGGCAGTACATCAATGAAAGTGGATTTTGTCGATGCGTAAATAATCTTAATAAAGTCTGTGTCAGTTTGTAAGAATTTTGAGATGTTTTTTTTCAAAGACGTTTTCGGGATTTCCGAGAAAACCACGTTGACTCTCGCGTTAAACGAGAGCACTGGGGATATACGTAGTGGAGCATGCTGTGATTTAACAATTTTAGTAAATGAACTTTGTTCACGTTACAGCCATTTTCACTTATAGTTAATTACCATTGTCCGTTAGATTTTATAATTAAAATCAATTTTTTCGGCATAATACAAGAAGTCTCGTTATAGCTATTTTTTAAAAGCAAACCATTGAGTGTTCACAATCATATGACATACATTTAATGAGAAACGTGGGTCAAGTAAAACCAATTAATAATACTGACGTGTTCTAGCGATCGCAAAACATTTTGCTAAATCAAATTGAAAAGTCTCATCGGGTGAAATCCAAATTATTCGTATATTTACGACTCAGTTGCAGTGAACACAGTGAAGACTTTTGCAAAGCACACCACTGTGTTAAGTGCAAAGAGGTCAGAGATAGGCAGCGAACAGACATTTCGCTGGTGTTGCGAAAGATTACTCGGTTAAATTTCCTGCTATGGTATTAGCTGGTTAATTGATATCAGTCATTATCTTTTACACACGTGTCACCGTTTTATTGCATTGCACAATGTTAGGCAACGTATGCATTTCAGACACATAGGCCCACACACGGTATGAATTCGTCACTGTTTCCAAGAAGGACCAAACAGCAAACGAGTTCAGTATTACTCAACAGGATACGGGTGAAACATGGAACAACAATTACCCAAACATAAACCTGCGTATGGCTAGCTACCAAGAGGATTAGGTCTATGCTTTAAAGAGAGAGCGAATTAAGCGAAAACGTAAAGCTACTGCCAAATCACGATCATTTTAATTAGCGACACAACTATCTCTCGAAATGCTGTCGAATGATGAATTTAATGGTGTGCACGTTATCAAAATATACATGTTCACGTTGTCGTCCATCTTTACCCATCCTCGTATCATCGACCGTTTGGCCATTGTTAGATCACCCGCCATTGGCACGTCCAAACATCACTGCACCGGATGTGCTCGTTTATATAATCATAAAAAATACGTGATTGATTAATACGAAACGGGGCAAAATATTAATTTAACTTGAATAATAAATGTCTAGCGTTAAGTCAAATAATTACGTTTGACATTTCTCCAGTCGTTTAATGTAAAATAATGCATTTTCCTGCGTTTGTACTACGCAGATTGTCGGAGAATATTATACAATACACAGTGTAATTCCACATTGTACGCATCCGAATATATGATATTTGTGTTCTTCTGCAAAAAATAATTAATCGAACTGGTTAGGATTATAATAGTATATTCACGTATATTTTACTTATTTATATTATTTATTTAGGCTACGTGACTTGCTTGCTAAATGGGATTGGGTTTACTCGTCCCGTCCATTGGGAGCTGCGTCCGTTTGTTTCGGACTAGTCCTCCGTGTGCCGTGTACTAGATCCCGGGTTATTTGTGGCAGATATTTAAGCAACATATATCACAAGGATCTATTTATGCAGCAGCAGATGAAAGACGAGCCATGCTGCAAACCCACGAAGCAAATAAACAGGTAATCTGTTAATGACGAACGTCGTCGGCAGCCAACCTCGCCATGGTGGTCTGATCGACAAACTTACGTCGTCGGCAGCCAACCACTCCTGGTGGTCTGATCGACAAACTTACGAGCCTACTTTTTCTACTTGCCAATAATATATTTATTAATTTCACGCACTAAAGAACGATAGAGGTACGAGTAAACGAGGAGAGGGGGGGGGGGAGAGAAAGTGAGTGGGGGGGGGGGAGGAGAGATACTAATAGTTCGGGGTAGAACAAAACTTATGGAAAAATATAGGAGTTAAGAAATTGCTATGATTGTTTGATCAAATAACGTATGTAATCATTCAGTCAATCAAGAACATGTTGTTTACATGTCACAATTGTTATTTTAAGACCCAAACTCTACACCCCCCTCTCTCCGTCAGTACCCCTCCACTATGATGTGGTGCATGTGGACTCGCATTGACGTAAACATACAACAAATCTGTACCTAGACAGGATAAAAGCCTGGGCAAAAATACTTGTGGTTTTGTCAGTCAACGAGAGACGAACCAACAAAGACTGCGTGAATAGCAGATGGCGGACTCCAATTACACGCCAAATATACTACAGCGTTTCATTGTGAAACTGCGCACTGCTTATAGGCCATCCGACGGCTGGAAACGTACCGCGACTATACGTGGGCCAGATGCCCGCCACGCTGAAAGTGTTTGTTTTTATGACGAGACGAAAACGCCGCTAAACCCTTTCTTTGAACCAATTTAATACGAAACCGTTACAGCGCGCACCGTACACCCTGGCATAACCAGAGCGCTCTGGAATATGTAAAACTGACATAATATCCGAGAGGGCATCTTGTCCTACTGGAACACAATCCATGTACACCTATCATATGCAATCACGTTACAGAAATGCCAAGTATACACAGTCATGTTGCGTGAGTAGAATAGTGTGTATGTGGTTTATACTGCCGTCTGTTTAATATTCCGTATTTTGAAGGAATTAAGGAAGTATTTATTGCAAGCCCATTTCATGATATCCGAACTGGCGAGGCGTCCGCACATACGGTAGGAATATATTATAGAATGTGTCGGTGTCGTAATTCCGGACATGCTGTGTAAAACACACGACCTTATTAAACTGCTTTATGTCTACATGTGCTTCTAATGGGTGTTTTATGCGCATTTAATGTCCAGACCTCGAAACAACGAAGGGGAATGGCGCAACTGTCATCCTTAATCCTTAAAATGCAACACGTCGTAGACATTTGCTAGGAGGAGGGCAACTGGGGGAGATATACTACCACAGGCGCTGCATCTACAATTACATAATTTTTTTAAATAATAAGAATTACTGTAACAATGATTTACATCAACTGCATTATGTAAATAGTGACCAGTTGTAACACTTACACTCGTATTAATTAATTAATGTTAATTTGTATGGGCGCTATATTGAAAATATATCTACATCCGATATTGTAATTACTTGCAGCAGCCATAAAGACGATTTACGTTACACTCATGCAAACAAATTAAGATGAAAACACGTACAAATTAATATTGACACACTATAGTAAATTATGTAAGCGTGCAAACTGGCGCAGTTGCGAGACTAGAACTCGTAAAGTTACTTCTTTAGTAAATAACCAGTATTGCAAATTGGATTTCAAGAGTTGCGCATCTTTAGTTCAGCGTGGGTCTGGCCGTAGACGGGGCTGGAGCCCAGCCTGTGGACCCACAGCCTCCCTGCGGCGTCCGACGGGCTGGAGCCGCGGGAAAGCGGGCTCCTCCGGCAAGAGCAACGTTTACTCGGTTCTGCATCGTGGATTGCCCGTACGCGCGGCCTCCCGCGCGGGCCTCACTACTCGCCCTGACGGCCACCTCCAGCGCATCCAGAGCGCATTGACGCAAACAAGCCAAAGGTGATCAAAAGGTGACGCTAATTTTACCGTCCCCCATCTGTAAATATTGGTTTTACTTACGACTTCCCGCTGTTTAATAACCATATAATATCATAAAGGTTAACGAATGTACATCAATTAATTTGAATTAAGTATTCGTAATTCTCCTACACGCGCGTCAGGGGTGCACACGTCAGGAGTGCACACGACAGTGGTGCACACGTAAGGGGTGCACACGTCAGGGGTGCACAAGTCAGGGGTGCACACGTCAGGGATGAACACGTCAGGGGTGAACACGTCAGGGGTGCACACGTGCATCATTGGTTTTCATTGTTGTATTAAGTATGAGTTTGGGTATGGATATTTAATAAACAAATCATTTCAGGCCATCGAATTACTAACGCAAATCACAATCTATATGCGTTTTTATTCTGTAGTAGTAACGCCACTACACTAGTGTTGCTGCTGGTTTATTATCGTTATTAATGACGTCAACAATTGCTTTGCGTTAAATAACTAGCATTATATCATTGAAAATAAATAGAAACACCACTGTGTGTGTGTGTGTGTGTGTGTGTGTGTGTGTGTGTGTGTGTACATATATATATATATATATATATATATATATATATATATATATATATATAATATATATATAATATATATAAGTATATATGTATGTATGTATGTATATATGTATTATGTATGTATGTACGTACGTATTTACGTACGTACGTACGTACGTACTTACGTATGTATTTATACATGTATGCTTAATTTGAATATATATATATATATATATATATATATATATATATATATATATATATATATATATATATATATATATATATATATATATATATATATATAATATTAATTCGTACCCATATATATGTAGTCCATGCCGGTGTATTTGTTATATTAACTGTCACACTCTTGGTGCGAAAGTGACGGGGTTCAATGTGTAGCAACAGTTAATTTGGTGCATCTACTGGCGACGACAGTAACGTGCTAAGTCTCCTCCAAAAAGTTAATCCTAATTCTTAATCCGCTCGGAGACAGCGGTCTAAATACGCTCATCACATCAAAGACGTCGGTTTTGTATTCATAATATACGTGGCTTGCACAGGCAGGCGGCATTAAATATGATTTAATTTGATTTAGGTGGTGCATATCACGTCCGTTTCCTTTCGCACTGTGGGTTAATACGGCGCGTAATGTAGACGGTTACAGACTGGAAATTGAGGAGACTGAAATCAACCGAAATGTTTCAAGATATGCCATAAACCATAAACTATGACGTATAACCTTCAAATGAGCGTAGACTCTAATACCGCTAGCTGCGAATCTGTGCGAAACATAGCTGCCCAGCTATGTTGACACTTTGAAAATGCCTCAATGAAAACCACGTGCGTGGCGAGGGGTGACTGTGACGTCATAAACTTGTCACGCCGGTTGACGAGTTTACGGTCTTGGTTTAATCACCCTTCGCACTCGTCGTAAACTATAATTAATAGCCAATGTGGTTCTGGAAATCATTACATAGGTTGTGTGTGTGTCATTCACACAGGAAAGTAGGTCACAATGCGGATGTACGCAGCAAACACTATGACACTAGCATATCAAGCACTATGACACTAGCCTATCAAACACTATGACACTAGCCTATCAAGCACTATGACACTAGCCTATCAAACACTATGACACTAGCCTATCAAACACTATGACACTAGCCTATCAAACACTATGACACTAGCCTATCAAACACTATGACACTAGCCTATCAAGCACTATGACACTAGCCTATCAAGCACTATGACACTAGCCTATCAAACACTATGACACTAGACTATCAAACACTATGATACTAGCCTATCAAACACTATTGCACTAGCCTATCAAATGCCGACAAGTCGCATGGACGGTACGTGGACGACGTAAGTGAAATAAGCAGTTAAAAGTAACTAAGTTAAATCAATGTTACAATATTATAATACTTATTTGGACGTACATCACAGTCATGTACACGTTAATTTGGAAACTTTTAGGTAAAACTTTGTGATTATGTCGTAAATTTAACGTAACTTCCTGTTGTTAACTGTTAACAACAGGAAGTTACATTAACTTTACGACAGCTATACATGCAATGATGTATGTAAATATACACGCACGCACGCACGCACGCACGCACGCACGCACGCACGCACGCACGCACGCACGCACGCACGCACGCACGCACGCACGCACGCACGCACGCACGCACGCACGCACGCACGCACGCACGCACGCATGCGCGTATATATATATATATATATATATATATATATATATAAATATATATATATATATATATATATATATATATATATATATATATATATATATATATATTTATTTACACACATCACTGCGTGTATATTTAGTATTTACACACATGTACATACGTACATGTACAATTCCCGCGTACACAAACTAATGGTCTTGATAAACAACGATATGTATAAGTTTTTATTTGGTGCATCTACTTAAATCTCAAAATTGTAACAGAGAACTGTGGAGATTCGGTTAATGCCGGCTCTTTGCACCCGATATACCAAGTAGACACACGCATATATATATATATATATATATATATATATATATATATATATATATATATATATATATATATATATATATATATATATATATATATATATATATATATATATATAGCGACGTCTTCTAGCAACGTATTACTGCCGCAGTTTAAGAGGAACTAATGTCGTCATTTATATTCCTTTAACTCATAGCCGCCTCACACACCCTATTTCTCTAACTTCCCGTAAGGCGTCATAGGAAGATCAAGAGATCATGATATGTAATTCGAAAATGAATGTTTGTTTGTTCGAAAATTAATATTTGTAAATAAATGGTTCTAGCGCAATACATTAATTCGGATGTTGTCACGACACGCAATGCAGAATATTCGATGTCAAAGTAAAAATAAAAACATAAACGAATTAGCCAAAAAATTAATATAATTACTTTTGTAAACATTGTAGTTATAATTTTGTCCTGTTATGGTTGGTGTTATTGTTGTTGTTTTTATTAGAATTTGTATTTACTATATTGTTATTGTTGTTGCCATATCGTTATTTATATCTTTATTACAATAATACAACCTAATATATATTATTTTTAATATTTACTATTTATTATATAGTTATTGTTGTTGCCATATCGTTATTTATATATTTTTATTTTATATAATCATCAATTATAGTTTTTATTTATTATAATTTTATTGTTGCCATTGTGATATCGTTATTTATTAATTAATTTATTACAATCAACATCAATTAAAAACTAATCCACTGATATCGTCCGACAAAGGGGAAACAGGAATCTCAACCACAACGTTGACGTCTTCCCCAGAAGTGCGTGTGTCATTCCCTCTCCTTGTCCTACTTGGGAACCGAGTGCCGGCGTCGCGGCGTCTTTATGGCCGTAGATTGTTGGGGTCGTCAATAGGAGAGCGACCCGGGGATGTAAAGAGCTGCCCGGTCGGGTCATCCGATAGCACTTCTGACGGAGCTCTGCGACGGGGACACCGCCAACCAACCAACCTCGCGATGATTTACGAACCGAGAGACATGTTGGAGATTTTGAAACGGCTTCACATTTTAAAGAAGGAAATGTGAAAACTTTGAAATCTAAATATTACGCGATTATTTATTTTTAAGTAGCTGGTTGGTATGAAGGAAAAAATGACGACAGGATAATCTGTGTGCGACCATAACATATTCCTGCTCAATGGTGATTTTATGAAAAATAATAGCAGTTTTTCTTTCGATAAATGACGGAGTGAGCATACTAATGAGCTTGTTGATCAGCTAGTTCTTTGTTGGTGTTTCCGTAAACCGCTCTGTCCTTTATAATAAACTGACGACTTTGTATAAAGATATCAAAACAACCGTTACATTTGTGCAAATTTAAGATTTTGCAGTAATGCTAATATATATATAATATATATATATATATATATATATATATATATATATATATATATATATATATATATATATATATATATATATATACATACATACATACACACACATATATATATATATATATATATATATATATATATATATATATATATATATATATATATATATATATATATACATACATACATACATACATACATACATACATACATACATACATACATACATACATACATACATACATACATACATACATACATACATACATACATACATACATACATACATAATTATTATACATATTTGTTTACACTATTGTGACATCGCGCATTTTTGCGCATACTGTCAGAGATAACGCATGTTGGCAACAACTGACGTAGACCTTCAAAACCAATCGGTCCAGTGATGATGCGCTATTTTAAAACGCTTAACGTAGCTTATAAATACATTTCCTGAGTAGGCCTACTGCATCAGCAAAGGTAATGTACGTCTCAAACAAGGGAAGGTACGGCGAAGGAGAACATCTTCTGTGGGTAAATACCCCCTGATATATCTCGCTGATTCCGTTTAGAAACATCGGCCGCACAGACGGGGAATGAATGAAACACGACCGAGTTTATTTACTCTGATGGCAGCGTCTCGTCACCGGGGACTGGTCGTGAGGGCCATCTGTCAACGGCGGGCCGCACTCGCAGCTCGCCAGCGGTCGGGCGCTAAATCGCCGCGCCTCTTTCTGTGTAAACTGCTTACACGATCACCGAGAGCAGTCGCCCGACCGCTTTACAGTTGCCGCTTGTTTATTTTTCAAAGGGACATCTTGATTTGTGTCTTCGGACAAGAGTTAGGCTTGCGCCGCCCGGAGGAGATTAGCGTTAAGTGTTAGGTGCGTGCGGGCGGCCGTGCGGGCGTGCGTGTGTGCGCACCTAATGCGCCAGTGATGGGAAGGTAAGCGGTCTTTACGTAAACTAATTAAGCGGTCAAAGGAAATAAGTGATTTATCTGTGCAGATAATTCCCCATGAGGTTTATTTAAAATAAGAATGTTTATGTTTTATTTAATACTGTTTATGTTTTACTTAATTCTATGCCCTTATATACGTATATATATATATATATATATATATATATATATATATATATATATATATATATATATATATATATATATATATATATATATATATATATATATATATATATATATATATTACACTCTGGGGTATTAGTAATATATTTTGCACAGTGTTTGTAACATTTATGCTATAATAATAAAGCTACAGAAACACTAAATGTGCCTGCAAAACTAAAATTAGATAGAAAAATATGACGTTCGCTAAAAAGATGACTGATTGAATTGGGTTTTCACGTCAGCAGCAGCTGACATTGCACGTTTATTACCTGAAATCCACAGAACGCAGCTGATGTATATGTTTCGCCGGGAAGAATCTACGATTGCCTGACCAGAATCGGTTCGCTTTCTCCGGCTAGTCGCTCTACGACGACAATAAGGTCGGTTATCAGAGTTTAGAATGCAGGAGACGACACTCACCATGTACTCGGAGCCGCCGCTGGTCGAACCGTTCTCGGCGCTGTCGTCATTGGCTCCGTGGGATGTCATCGGGCCACGGCTGCCGTGAAGCAGCTCCTCCAAGCTCTCGATATAGTCTATAGCGTTGCGCAGGATCTCCACCTTGGGCAGACGCTGGTTCGGGTTGGGACACGTGCGACGTTTGAGAGTCTCGAAAGCGTCGTTCACCTTATGCAGGCGCTTGCGTTCTCGCATCGTAGCCGCCTTGCGCCGGTCGACAGCCACTGTCTTCTTCTTGCACGCCTTGCACGCCCACAGCAGACAGCGCCGGGTCGGGCCGTGCAGGCCCGGGGCCAGGATGTGCGGCACGTGTTCGTCGTTCTCGTCTCCCCCGCTGCTGCAGTCGTCCTTGTGCCCGTGGATGGTGGAGCCGGGGCTGCTCCCGGGGTCGGCGCTGGACGTGGGAGAGCAGCAGTCTGCCCTCCCGCCCTCCCGCTTCACCTTGCCGGCGCTGTCGCTGTCGCAGCAACTCGTCGTCGGGCTGGGCGGCGACGATATCGTCTTGTGTCGGCCGGCGAGACGGCTGTGTAGATCAGCCCCATACTGGTGCGGGTTATAGTAGGCCGGCAACATGCCGCGATAGGATGCAGCCGCCGCGTATGCGTCGTACTGTCCTCGCTCCACGGCTGCGTTGTACGACATCTGGTCGTAATAGGGAGACCGAGAGATGTCCAGCATCTGCCCGCCGCCGCTGCCCCCGTCACCGGGGCGCTGTACGAACGACGCCGGCGTCTGCCCGTACCGGCAACTACGCAAGTCCGTCATCATCATCCCGTCCGTCGCTGGTCCGTAACCCGCTAAAAGTTAATAACGTTCTCGCAAATGATGACACACAACCTTTTTGTCGCAACAATAATAAAAGTCCTATAAGCTTCCGGGAAGCGTACGATAACTTCCGGGGAAATGTCCGCAACGCGAAGTCAACCAGTTGACTCGATGTCGCCCACAACGACAGTCGAACCTTGGCAGCGATGCAAACAGACAGCGCCGATCTACGCGTTAACTAGCAGATTTGACGAACGTAGCATTGAATACACAAGCCGTAAAAACGCTGCCTTTCAACACAAATATATCTCCGTAAGTCAATGGCGAATCATAAATCAGAGAAATCAGTTGATCAGCGTTGCTCTGTGGCATCCAAGGGCCCCGCAAAGGCCAAACTTCGGGAACTGTTCCAAGTAGCTTCCTCCCCCGTGCCGTTATCAGCAGATGCTGCGGAGACGCGGCGTCATTTCTCACGATATTTACCCTCGGTAACAGGATCCCCGCTTTAAGTCAATCACGGCGCGATCGTCGATTAATTAGCTCTGTAAAGCCTCGGGATCATCCCGCTGTCGGTCAGGTGACGTCACGGCTACGCCCCGCCTACCGGAGGCAGTTAGACGCTACTGACGAAAGCGGCCGAGTTTCGCTGACGAAACACCCTTCATTCACCTCGAGGGTCGATGTGAGTGTTCCTGCACCGCCACAGCTCCGTGTCCCTGGCAATGGTGCCCGCTCCATCTTGTGTAGCTCAGGCGGATTTGACAGGCGGAGGCGGACGGACGACTGGGAAGACGGGCCAATCGTAGGCGCCCGAGCCCCATCAGACGTAGCTGATGGCACCGGGCGCGTCTCCCGGCCCGCGCAACGTAAACCCACTTCAAAGCGCACGATGGATATCGGAGCGGTCCGCCAGGGTCAGAAGCTGACTAAAATATTACCAGATGTCAAGTTGATTCTCAACAAGAGTATCTTTTTCGTGGCCCGGCGCCTGCGTCGGCGACCAATTTTTTGCGCAGTTGACACAAAGGCCGGTGCTTCTTGATCGCCACTGGGTGCGCTCCCCGCATCCATGGCGACTTGGTCGTGAACGGCAGCGCACGTTTCTCGCTAGCTGCGCTTTTCCGTTTTACACGTGTCGACGAGATTGTCCAGTTATCTGTTTCGTTAAACACGACGAGTTATCGAATTCAGTAGTCCGTTTCGATTATTAAATGCGTGAAAACACATAATCGACAACATGACGTTTTAAATGCATTTCATGTACCAGATGAAGGCGGACTTTATGATGTCCAGACCTCGAGCACGTGTTCGGCGTTTATTTTGCTGTCGACACTGACAAGTTCTCCGCGTCTTGGAGTTGGCTGCGGCGCAAAGGCATATAAACACCCCGCCTCTGTAGCGGGCTACAGGCGTACAGCGACGCACGCTATTGCTGCTGCAACTGCTACTGCTAATGCTACTACTATTACTACGATCTATTAATATCTGCTGCATGAAACGCGAAATGATTTCAACATATTTAATACAGTTCTATATTACCTGTTCGAATTCATGCAACGCGACAAAAGTGTAACAAAACGATTTCACCATAACTGACGTTTGCGACAGGACTCCGTAATCCGTCCACTCCGTTAAACTAAACTGTCAACGAAATTTATTGCTTGACAATATAAATTATGTAATAAAGTTATAAAGACATTAGAAAGAGAGAGGGGGGAGGGAGGGAGGGAGGGAGGGAGGGAGGGGGAGGGAGGGAGGGAGGGAAGGAGGGAGGGAGGGAGGGAGCCGCATTCTCGCGCACGTACGGGAACACGTGAATGGAGGAGAGCGACAGTACGGGACGAGCGACCGTCGAGTCATTAACTCGTAATGGTCTCGTCCGGGTGACAAATCCGGTCCTGGAGCCCTTCCAACGTATCACAGACCCTTCCAACGTAACGTATCACATACCCTTCCAACGTAACGTATCACATACCCTTCCAACGTAACGTATCACAGACCCTTCCAACGTAACGTATCACACACCCTTCCAACGTAACGTACCACAGACCCTTCCAACGTAACGTATCACATACCCTTCCAACGTAACGTATCATATACTCTTCCAACGTAACGTACCACAGACCCTTCCAACGTAACGTATCACAGACCCTTCCAACGTAACGTATCACAGACCCTTCCAACGTAACGCATCACACACCCTTCCAACGTAGTGTATCGCAGACCCTTCCAACGTAACGTATCACAGACCCTTCCAACGTAACGTATCACACACCCTTCCAACGTAACGTATCGCAGACCCTTCCAACGTAACGTATCGCTGACCCTTCCAATGTAACGTATCGCTGACCCTTCCAACGTAACGTATCGCAGATACTTCCATAGTTACGTATAGCAGACCCTCCCAACGTAACGTATCGCAGATCTTCCCAGCGTAACGTGTCGCAGACCCTTCCAACGTAACCTATCGCAGACCCTCCCAACGTAACATATCGCAGACCCTTCCAACGTAACGTGTCGCAGACACTTCCAACGTAACGTATCGCAGACACTTCCAACGTAACCTATCGCAGACCCTCCCAACGTAACATATCGCAGACCCTTCCAACGTAACGTGTCGCAGACACTTCCAACGTAACGTATCGCAGACACTTCCAACGTAACCTATCGCAGACCCTCCCAACGTAACATATCGCAGACCCTTCCAACGTAACGTGTCGCAGACACTTCCAACGTAACCTATCGCAGACCCTTCCAACGTAACGTGTCGCAGACCCGGCGCCGCTTGACGCGTGTCGCCGACCATGTCCACCTCTAGACCGACACTCCCTTTCATGTGCGCCGCACCGCTTCAACTTATGCTTTATAAAAGCATACTGCGCGATCGAATTAGCGCCGATGTCCGAGCGATTGTCACTATAACAGCGATAAACCGGCTTAATTGCGATAAGCGCTGATACAGACAACGTGCTCGGCGTGACCGAGCATGCGAACGCTGCAGGAACTACACCGATACCACGGGATCTATCAACATCAAATGGGATGCGCTATCACCGAGAGTAGGGCAGTGACAAGCTCGCTGACAGCGCCGAGTCTCGCACGGTATTCGTGTATCGCCGTTGGCATTAGCGTATCGCAGTTGAAAGGAAACGTGAAATTAGTGGTATTCAGCAATTGGTGCCTCTGGTAGGTAGGCCCTATCTTCTGCATTGCATCGTGGCAAATCTGGCGTCACAAAACCACGGCATGATATAACTTTGTGTCCGTCCAGTGATATGCCTTAAGGTACAAAGTATGATCATGTTACGTAGTATAAACTATATCTTAGTGTAACACCGAGACAGCCCAAATGTGTTTCAACACTTTTCATGTAGATTAACCGTTTTCTGTTTTATTCTAATCCGCCGTTAGTATATTTAATTCAGACGCATATATATATATATATATATATATATATATATATATATATATTTAACAAGATTTAACAAGATTTGCCATCCAAGCCAAAGGCTCAGATGGCAAGTGGACAAGGAAGCCATTGGCTTATCGAGAGTCCAACAATGTTCATCTACTTATAACCCGCCCTCCTGAGATATACATCAACCTTGTTTTTAAACATATTCACGCTGCTAGCAGTTACACAATCTGTAGACAATTTGTTCCACTCATTTATTGTCCTCTGTGAGAACGAGTGCTTCCTGATGTCCAATCTACATTGATCCTTTACTAATTTTACCTAATGTCCTCTAGTTCTGCTATCCTTCTTGAGTGAGAAAAACATATTTCTATCAATATTTTCATACCCATTCAATATCTTAAAAACTTCAATCTGATCTCCTCTTAACCTCCTTGTCTCTAGAGTTGTTAAACCACATTCTTTCAGGCGTTCTTCATAACTAAGATCTCTCAGTTCTGGAATAATTTGTGTTGCTCCCCTTTGTATTCGTTATATATATATATATATATATATATATATATATATATATATATATATATATATATATATATATATATATATATATATATATATATATATATATATATATATATGCCCATATAGTCATATACGACCGTTAACAAGATAATGCAGAAAAGGGTGAAACATAAAACATGCAGTATGACTACACCAGGTCATTATGTACATAAAGTGACTTTACCCATTGTCCCTTGATGTCCGTGAGATGTCAGTACCTTGTGCATCAACTACCAGTGTATGTACGTTATGCTACTCCTCCTAGTCTTATTTTTTTAACGAAATTCACCCGGCTATTACCCTTTCTGCGAACAATCGAATTACCCTTTGTATAGTTGTAACGTACAACTGTCTTTCTCGATTATCCAAAGTTAAACAACGCAAGGCGTCGGTGTCCATGGGCCTGGTGGTACACTGGTACCAACAATGGAACTAAAAAGGAACTAGTGTTTAGGGGTGCCCAGACTATGATAACAAATGTATAATGGACATTTCATTTCGGTGGACTGGCGTGGAATTCTTGAAGAGCAATAAGCTATATAGCATATAACCAATTGGGGCTTCTCTTTGACAAAACATGACTGCTGGCATTGCTTTTTTGACACGTATGTGTTTAACAACTTCCCCACAAGCCCACGATTTCACTTATTGGTACTTATGCATGTAAATAGGATTTTGCCGTCATAATTACTGCATGCATCCTTCACAACACTGCCACTTCTACACACGAACTGAATACATCCAGTAGTGCCAAGAAACAGCGGAAATCCACGACTATCAACAAATAAGTATCATGAAGGCTGATCACATATTGTTTGGTCACATGGTACTGATAACAACTAGCAGAAATGTCAATATACAAGAAGAACTAAAGCATCCTCTTGATCCCTATCCTTGATCCCTATCCTTAGTCGCTATCCTGGTCTCTTGCTAACAGTGATGGGACACTGAAACACCAACAATGCTGTTTTGGCCAGAGAGCTGGAAAAGAAGGTGATCATGCTAAGTGTCTCACCACCATCCGCTTTCATCACTGATGGCATTCAGGAGATGCACGGTGAAAACTGCCTCTTTGCTGAACAATCTATGTTTTTGCGCTTGTTGGGAAAGTTGGAGATGAAAGTGAAAGAATTGATGCCGTATTTGACGTACACGAGGATATATATATATATATATATATATATATATATATATATATATATATATATATATATATATATATATATATATATATATATATATATATATATATCGATCATATCAGCTGAAATGATGCAGAGAGGGTTTGATTGGATTGGAAGAGGCCACATTTGAAGGAAATGATGATGGATGAAGGATGATTGTCTCAAGCTCACATCGATAAGGCTGATTGAGGTGAATGGAGTCAATAATGTACGAGACGAGGCAGACACTCGCATGTTGTTGCATACAAAAACATGCCGCTGCCGATTATGATTCAATCATATAATTGTCGCAGATGACACAGACGTGTTGATGCTTAGCGTGGCTGTTCAAACTCTGTTGACTGTAACATTTACGTATGGCACAGGAGCCAGGAAAGAAACTCGATGTCAAGAAAAATGTATGCAGCTGTTGGACAAGGAACGTGTGCTGCTCTGCTGGGAATGCACACATTTACATAGTTTGTGGCACAGAGAGTGCTTTCTAAGGATAAGGCCCCGAAACTCATTCAGAATACAACATTCCTGGATACGATCTTGGGCTCAGCAATGGCGTCAATCTGTGATGTCATTGAGCTACCCTACCAACTTTTCTGAGCCAAGAAGGGGGTGTGGAGTCTGGCTCCCTCCTTGTAAAGACGGTCTCCACATGCATGCCCTCAGAGCCAACTACTATCAGTCTGGAGTATGACATCGGAGTCTAGACAAGTGCCCTTACATGGTCAACGGAGTTCAGTGACGATGGCAAACTCGTCATTAACTGGATGACAGGATCCCCAGCTTTCATACAAATGCAGGCGTGTTTGTCAGGCTCCAGACTGCGGGTGCCTTGTCAGTGAACTCATATGCACTGACGTTTGTTGTCTCCAGGACTGTTCTAATGTGAGAACTGATGTGGATGAACAACAGGAGCAGAATAGTTCAGATGACGAAGTGTGAATTTATGGACATCGATCAGTTGCCAATTTAAGATATCTAATTAATACACGTAGCATAGTTTGTTTGATTATAAGATACCTTTTTACTGCAACAGGCGCATACTTGTAAGAAAGCTGCATCGTAGCATTGGTTTTAAGTAAATAGTTATCAAACCACATATTTAATGTTTATATTATATCATCTATGAATGACATATATGCATTGCAAGTAACTACAGAAACAACAAACTGTTCATAGGAATAGCAGAGTACATTTGATTTTACTGCCAAAATAAAGCCCGCTAACCAAAAAAGCATAGTTAGGTTTAGCTCGTCTTTAAGGTACCGATAAGTCAACATTCAGGTGCTGGCTCATGGCCTACCGGTACTCGTTACTAAAACTGCCAGTGTTACGTCGCACATTTAAGAAGCCATCAATATACTTCCTGGCAGTACCAAGTACCAAGGCATTGATGGATATTTCTGTGGTAATGTTATGTATCCTGACACTTCACAGTCACGTACGAACTACCCAGTTATCCCGCCCGGAGGATAGGCATTTCACAGTCATGTATACCAACTACCAAGTTATCCTGTCCGGAGGATGGGCATTTCACAGTCATGTACGAACTACCAAGTTATCCTGTCTGGAGGATGGGCATTTCACAATCATGTACGAACTACCAAGTTATCCCGTCCGGAGGATGGGCATTTCACATTCATGTACGAACTACCAAGTTATTCCTTCCGGAGGATGGGCATTTCACATTCATGTACGAACTACCAAGTTATTCCTTCCGGAGGATGGGCATTTCACATTCATGTACGAACTACCAAGTTATTCCTTCCGGAGGATGGGCATTTCACATTCATGTACGAACTACCAAGTTATTCCGTCCGGAGGATGGGCATTTCACATTCATGTACGTACTACCAAGTTATCCCGCCCGGAGGATGGGCATTTCACACTCATGTACGTACTACCAAGTTATCCCGCCCGGAGGATGGGCATTTCACATTCATGTACGAACTACCAAGTTATCCCGTCCGGAGGATAGGCATTTCACAGTCATGTATACGAACTACCAAGTTATCCTGTCCGGAGGATGGGCATTTCACAGTCATGTACGAACTACCAAGTTATCCTGTCTGGAGGATGGCCATTTCACATTCATGTACGAACTACCAAGTTATCCCGTCTGGAGGATGGGCATTTCACATTCATGTACGAACTACCAAGTTATCCCGTCCGGAGGATGGGCATTTTTGCTAGTTTAATATAATGTTTACATTGCATGCCGAACAACGAGGTCGATATTCATAAATAATGATAACATTATATTTAAACGTTGTGATACAGTAAAACACACGTGAGCGGACTAGATCTTAGAATGGTCATATAACATGACTCTAGGATTAAAAGAATAAAACTTTTGTGGGACACGGTAGACTAGAGGTAGACTAGAGGTAGACTAGAGGTAGACTAGAGGTAGACTAGAGGTAGACTAGCGGCCACAACATCGGGACTCAATCGAGGTAGACGATGCGTTTTCTAATACTTGTATTTCTAACTTGTTTTTTTATTTATTCAATACATTTATATGTATAGTATTGTTTATAAAGCGAAGCAAAAGTCATGGTTTTGGGGCACTGCATCTAACAGTTAATAAATACTAATCATTCGCAACTACAACCAAGAATATCACGCTAGTGGAATTTGTTCAATAAATGGGAGATTCTGGTTAAATCTCAGCTAACATGTTGATCAGGGCAACCAACAAACGCCTGGCAGTTCGTGAAAATCGATGCAGCTAGACTTCCGCTGCGACGCGTTAAGTGCCTTCGACCGATAACGAATGGCAGACGGTAATACACGGACGCAACACAAACTTTCAATCATGAGAGCTGCAACATCAGAACGGGAGAAGTTTAGTAAACACAGGCCAAAAGACTACAAGCACTCGTGACAAAGGGTTATCTAACAGTATGGCGCGGCCCGTGAAAAATATGTTGTGTGTTCAACAATCTCGCAACAACTGTTATAGCTGCATAGGCCCAAAACCATGACTTTTGTTTCCCTTTAAAATGCTTGAATGCCTTCTAGCTGGTTCATTTATTTAACAAGATTTGCCATCCAAGCCAAAGGCCCAGATGGCAAGTGGACAAGGAAGCAACTGGCTTATCGAGAGTCCAACAATGTTCATCTACGTGTAACCCGCCCTCCTGAGATATGTGTCAACCTTGTTTTTAAACATATTCACGCTGCTAGCGGTTTACAATCCGTAGATAATTTGTTCCATTCATTTACTGTTCTCTGTGAGAACGAGTACTTCCTGATATCCAATCTACACTGATCCTTTACTAACTTTACCTCATGTCATTCTGGTATCTTTCTTGAGAGAGAAAAACATATTTCTATCAATATTTTCATACCCATTCAATATCTTAAAAACATCAATCTGATCTCCTCTTAACCTCCTTGTGTCTAGGGTTGTTAAACCACATTCCGTCAGGCGTTCTTCATAATTAAGGTCTCTCAGTTCTGGAATAATTTTAGTTGTTCTCCTCTGTATGCGTTCAAGTGTATCTATATCCTTCTTACGATATGGTCTCCACTCTTGTATACAGTATTCTAAATGAGGTCTAACTAATACTGATCAACTAACTAATACTGATCAAAACTGATTTCCAGTTTGAAACTTCTCCATCTACTACAACACGCTGTCTTCTGTCAGTCAGCCATTGTTCTATCCAGTCAATTAAGCCATCCCCGATACCAATTTAAGTAGTAATCTTTGATGTGGCACTTTGTCAAAAGCTTAATATTTATTCGATTGTTTACAGTTTTCTGCAAGATCAACACCAATAAGTATTGAATTATTTAGATAGGGTTTTAACTGAATATGTTAATATACTATAGTTTAACCAGGGTATTCAGCTACTTCTATAAAAAAAATACATTATAAATGTATTAAATGCATTTAATTTGCATTCATTAATTGTATTTAATACATGTATGCAGGATCTAACACATTCACATAAAACCACTTCGAACACGAATATAGAAACACCAATGACAGTAACCACATTAACTATCACAGGCATATTGTTTATAAACATGATGTTTTAGGGTGAAGTGACTAACACTATTTGCCAGCATGGTAGTGAGTGAAACATATGACACGTGACCCAAGCACACGCCATCACCGACCTCTCGGTAACAACGAAACTTACACAAGTCCGCGCGCCTATCGCAGTAGGAATAGCGGACAGTTACAATGTTAGGAGATTTCCTTAATAAGAAATACAACGTCGCTCAAAAAATGATGCTTCGTCTTCTTCTTCATCTTCGTGTTCTTTCTCTTATTCTTCTTTCCTTCTCCCTCTTCTTCCAACTTTCTTCTGGCATCAACGTTTGACTTACGTCATTCTATCTAAATTAATGCTGACGTTTGCATCAGCCGAAAGAGATTAAAGTTGACGCCAGCATCGCGCGACCAGCAGTATTTAAGGTTAGTAACCTGCATTCACTTCGAATAAATTTTGGTGACAGTGACAGTTATATTCACTACAACTAGCCTACTCCTGCTGCTGCTGCTGCTGCTGCTGCTGCTGCTGCTGCTGCTGCTGCTGCTGCTGCTGCTGCTGCTGCTGCTGCTGCTGCTGCTGCTGCTGCTGCTGCTGCTGCCACACGCACAATGATTACATGCGTACATGCGTGCTTAGATATGTGATGACCACCAATGTGCAAGTGACAGGTACCGTGCATCGCCGTGCACGCATGCTAGACCACGAGTCATGTGCTGCACGCGTTATAATTCATAAAATATTCGCGAGGGCAAAAAGGGCGATCTGCCAGTAGCGGATAAACCGTAGCTTCGGCAGACACCCCTTTGATGTGTACAGGGCATTATACAGTTCCTCATCAGCCAGTTCGGATGATCGTCCCGCGCCCCAGTGTCATCAATCATCCCCAGTGGTCCTCCCGATGCCCTGACACTAAGCGCTTCGCCAGCGGGCTGCGGCAGCCGGAATTACCCCCAGCTAATTAACTGCGTAATTAGCGCTCTCCTCTGTGTGCCCCAGTCCGCCTAAAGTGAATGTAAGTTATGGCTTTTCCACTCTTGTGCTGTCTGGTCGAACACTTGAGACGGATGCACCGCGAAAACAAACACGTCGGTCCTGGAGACGCGAATCGTCTCCGAGTAGGTGTTGGGTTTGTCTCGGACGAAGAACCAAGTAAACAAACCAAGTAACCAAAGCTGTTCGCCATAGTTTAACATGAATATATGAAGTTGAGCTATTCACCATATCTTAACATACTGTAAAGTCAAGCAGAGCACAATATAAACCTGTAAAGGTAAAGGCACATTCTTATATAGCGCGGTATCCAGTCATTGGGACTGTTCAAAGCACTTTTACACTTCACCTCTGGCAGACCGTCATTACAACGCCATCTAGACTTCTCTGTGAAGCATACTGCTATACTGCTACACTGCTACACTGCTACACTGCTACACTGCTACACTGCAATACTGCGTGAAGACTACTCGTTCACATATCCACCACTGCGTGTAGCCAGGTACTCATTTATACATGTGAGTGAACTGGAGTAACGAACGTGGAGTGAACGAAATTGCCCAAGCTTCGAAAAGGCAGCTAGAGGATTCAAACCAGGATTGTCTCGATTGAGAGCAACGGCGCCCCACAATATGTATAGAAGAATGGTCCACAATAGTATATACCATGTTGCAAATGCATGCATGACGAAGCAATCATAGGTCCAGTAGCCTGGCTTATCGTAACCCTAATGTTTTCTTAGCGCCTTTGAGCAGGTACATTTCACCCGGATACATGGCGCGTTATAAATGTTTAATAATCATAAATTAATAATGTTCCATTTGTAAATGCATGCAGCAGAGTCGCTCGCAAAATTCCATGTTGTACAGACACAAACGATGGATTCAGCATGGAAACAGGTAAAGAGGAGCACCTCACAAGAGCCAATCCTGTTGTAAATGCATGGTCTAGTATGTAAATAGACGCAGCGCAGTGGCTTATCATATTCTACTATGTCGTAGAGTAAGCAGGTGAATATGTTCTATTGTAGACTCATGAATGACGGATTCATCATGTAAATAGACACAGCCGATGCTCTAGCAATAGCCCACCACGCGCCGTGTCGTAGACACGAGTCAGCATGGAAGACATGAGAACAGAATAGCTCACACTGCGATGTCATGTTATAAGGTCGTTATAGGCGATACGGCTCACAAACAATCACAATATATATATATATATATATATATATATATATATATATATATATATATATATATATATATATATATATATATATATATATGTATATGTATATGTATATGTATATATATATATATATATATATATATATATATATATATATATATATATATATATATATATTGTGATGGTGAGCCTCCACCGTATGTATATGTATATATATATATATATATATATATATATATATATAAATATATATATATATATATATATATCTATATAATATATGTATGTGTGTATGTATATATATATATATATATATATATACATACATACATATATATATATATATATATATACATACATTTATACATATATATATATATATATATGTATAAATGTATGTATGTATATATATATACATACATACATATATATTATATAGATATATATATATATATATATATATATATATATATATATATATATATATATATATATATATATATATACATATACATACGGTGGAGGCTCACCATCACAATATATATATATATATATATATATATATATATATATATATATATATATATGAAAACACTGAATATTCAAGTTAACGATGCCTTAATTAATATATATATATATTGTGATGGTGAGCCTCTACCATATATATGTATGTATGTATGTATGTATGTATGTATGTATGTATGTATATATATATATATATATATATATCTATATATATATAATATATATACTGCTATAAAGTCATGGATGACAGGGTTACCATGTATACACATCACACAAAACGGCTGCCTATGTCTGATAATTATTGTAATCTTGACCCTTTTTTATCATCAGAAATACTATATTTTGGCCGTTTATATAACCACCACATTTGCTTTATTTGCGTGTTCCCATGTTGGTCTCTGGAATGTGACTGATCTGGCGTAATATTTTGACATACTAAATATAGGCTTTGTACAACACAATTGAAGTTCTACGCTATTAATAATTTTAAAGTCAAATAAATTATAATTTGTTTATCATTGGCGCGTTGACTCAACGATATAATGCTCGCCTCATCAACAGGAGTTGGTTGATTCGAATCGGCGGCTCGTCCGATCATTTTATAGATTGTTATATACACTGTCCACGCGCCTAACATCCTGCGCGTAGATAGACAGTTTTAATTATGTCTTTAGGACGATACAGGCCCTTTTAATATTGTGTCTATGTCAGAGGAAGTAGAAGACCCATAACTTTACATGCACGTAGGCCTATGAAAATAGGTAAGGTAAAAGGTAAATATAACTTATGCTGCGCAGTATCCTGTCAAAGACCGCTCTACGCTTCACGCTACACCCCTGGCGTAATATTCATTGCAGCACCAACTCAACTTCAGCCATGCAGCAATTAGTGCACGAACACTCTTCCTTATGCAGCCACCACCGTCTATAATATATATATATATATATATATATATATATATATATATATATATATATATATATATATATATATATTTATATATATATATATATATATAGCCAGGTACTCATTTATTCAGCTGAGTTAACTCGAGCAACGTGTGGTGAAAAAATGCTCAGATTCCAAAACGGAAGCAGGTGGATCCCCGGTCCTCGCGATTCAGGGTCCAGCGCTCCAACTGCCGGATAATCGCGCCCCGCGTTGTAACAACTACATTGTTAGGATCCACATAAACCATAAACCAATTAAACGTATAGAAACAAACAGACAAGGGTTGCTGAGTAAAGACATGGAAATGTTGACGATCCTTACGCAGTCATAAAATAAAAAATCGTCGCTAAGATGTTACCATTGACAACAGAAGGTGTTTTGTGTAAAACTGTAGATCAGGCATACAACGAAGCTAGTTTCAGGCTATATTTCAAGCCAGCCCTTTTTGATTGAACAAGATTTAACAAGATTATATATATATATATATATATATATATATATATATATATATATATATATATATATATATATATATATATATATATATATATATATATATATATATATGTATATGTATATATATATATATATATATATATATATATATATATATATATATATATATATATATATACAATTTGTTCCATTAATTTATTGTCCTCTGTGAGAACGAGTGCTTCCTGATGTCCAATCTACATTGATCCTTTACTAATTTTACCTCATGTCCTCTAGTTCTGCTATCCTTCTTGAGTGAGAAAAACATATTTCTATCAATATTTTCATACCCATTCAATATCTTAAAAACTTAAATCTGATCTCCTCTTAACCTCCTTGTCTCTAGAGTTGTTAAACCACATTCTTTCAGGCGTTCTTCATAACTAAGGTCTCTCAGTTCTGGAATCATTTTGGCACGCTTGTACACGATTACATAGCCAACATTCACTAACGGTAGTTCAGACTACATTGATCGTTTATTTTTCCATATCCCGATAGCACAGAGTAAAAATAAACCAGTCTGCATGTTAAAACGTATAGTCATGAAACAGTTCACAATGGAAGCAACGTAATGAGAAAGCTGCGACGCCGTTTTATCAATGCCAATGGCTCCAAAGTTATTCTGTAAACTTTTCAAATGCTGTATAAGACAGTGCTGCCGCCTTCACTGGCACTGCATATGACACAGACATATTATTTACAAGTTGAATGTAATACTGTGTCTATATCACTGCCTACGGCCATGTTTCCTGCCCGAATATGTAGATGTGTGTAATCTAGAAGTTATTCTGGACTTAAAGATGCTTAATCAATTCGATTTTTGCTAGTCTCATTTCAAATTAAGTTTGCGAAAAACCAAACCTATATTGTATCCACTACGACATGCTAGCTCATTTGTGAAACTTTTGTATGTAGTTTCTGTGAAATCATCAGACAAACTATTATATTAGTCAATGCTTTTTCAAGCATTTACTGAAGTGAAATGGAAACACTGAAAACTCGCGAATTTCGCCCTTGGTAAAATCTCATAACTTAGTCATGTGATCGGCGAGATGATGGAAGTCACGCCCATGATCAGCCTTGACCCCATGAAGTGTTTACCGTGTTGAATATCCACTATTTAGATCCTTACCAGATCTAATGACTAAAGTCAATTCTTTAGATGATTTGAAAAAAACAGGCATTTTTAATTAAAATCGTCTGCGGATGCTACATAAACTATTCACACACTACATATTTGGACACAAGTGAACCGGATTTGCGATAGGCTAAATCAGTTAAGACTTGAGGAAGCAGTTTTTAACTAGTTGTTTCTGTGCTTCCATCTAGCGAACACTGGCACACTTATATTTGATCGATTTTGCATGTTAGTAATTTATTAAATGATTAATTACATTAACCTTGTCTCGTGTACATGCACATGTCTTCTTTTTTATCATAAGCCTACACTAAAGTAAACCTACTTCCTTAAAGGTTATTTCGATAATCGGTTTCGTGGGTGTCAAATGGTCAAATACTATAGTACTGCCTGGTCGGTGTAGTTGTTGTCTTATGTAATATAATATGCCGTTTTCAAAGAAATCTGAAGAAATATTTGTGCATGTGATCGATTTTCGAAACAACTTCATCTATCGAGTGCAAACAAATTGTTAGAAAAGTTTTTCGTGAACTACTCGCTAATATTGACCGACGGAAATACGTTTTTCTCAAAGTGAGGCTAGCGCAGGAAATAGTCGTACAAGAAAGAGCATCTTCGAAAAATCACGGGCAGTTCGATTACTTTCCTGTAGCTATTATTACGAATGGTTGCGTACATTTTCGTCTGATAAATTGAAATATGGGTATTTATAGAATGTACCGATGTGTCGTACTAGTAAGGCCACCTGGCGATTAGTGTCGAACTAGATATGCACGAAAATATGTGTCAAAAACCTGTTTACGCATAATTCTTCTTCGAAAAATTACTTTGTCAAACGTTTATTCTTCCAGTGACCGATATATGATTTTATATCGGACTCATGACGTATATAATGTGAGATCCAGCGATATCACAAAATGAGGCAAAATCTGCCGCGAGGCGAAAACTACGCCGGTAACCATACTATGTCTATGAGCAATAATGCTAATATGAAACAATAACGCGTTTATAGTAGCACAAACGAGTGTTGGATGACTATTAAAAAGTCTTGTTATTTTGAATTTGGATAGGATATGATCTACCCACTTCTCAGCTTTCTTTCGGCTTGCAAGTGTTGCACACTTTAGTAAGGCGAGAGCAGCACTGCGCCACTAAAGTTATACCTGTCCGGCGTCAGGTGGATCGCTTCTACGGAAGTCGTCTGCTTTGTCATCGTGTTTCAGCTGGTACCGTTGGTGTGCGGTCACTGTCACATAATCATGTATTCTTTGCTGATGTTGATACCATTTATTGTATGTACAGTTTGTTTACAAGGTTATACTGTTAAGGTGAAGTCTGAAATGCGGGTGGCTGCCATTTATGGCACTAGTAAAACCAACGCAACTGCCAACGGTAATGTTTAAACGAAGCCTCGAATGATGTGACACCACACAATAATTTAACATGCACTCCGACCGTTGCAGTAGCCTGAGTAGGCTTTGCTCGGTCATTGGCATGTTTGGGAGGAGGGGCATTAGGCCATGGTCCCTCCTTGGCTTTGGCTTAAAGTAATTTGATTTTTGATGGTAGCATGGTAAACTAATGGGTGAATAAGCTTACCCGGCTTTAGTTTTGCTTTTGGCCTCCCCTTTGCGAGATCCTAAATACGCCAATTGCTGCCACTAGACTAGCTGTACTCAAACTAAAGACAAAAACTAAAGTGGTACATACTTGACTTCAACATTTATGAATAAATTGCATTTATTCTGTAATTTAACAGCATTAAATTACCACTGTTGCTTTGAATCTCTAAGCAGCATCTTACTTACCACCTTGGACTTAGTTGCACATTTTGTGTAAATCCAAACAAATGAGCCACGCAAATGTTCATGACTTGGGAGATATGATTCTATGTAATTTATACATATAAAAAATACTGTCAATAATGATAACTTAAAGTCTTATTTTGCAATGAGTTGCAATGAGTACATTAGGCATTGTCTGTATAGATGCCATGATAAAACTATAATGTTATAAACTAATAAAGGTATGTTCTTATATAGCGCTGTATCCAGTCCTTGGGACTCTTCAAAGCGCTTTGTACTTCACCCCGTGGCTGACCTGTTTATTCCAACACCATTTTGACTTTTATGGGAAGCATTCAGCCATGCTACAATTACTACGTGAAGACTATTCATTCAAATATCCACCTCTGTCTGCAGCCAGGTACTCATTTATACAGCTGAGTGAACTGTGGCAACGTGGGATGAACACAATTGCCAAAGCTTTGAAACGGCAGCAAGAGGATTTGAACTTGGGTTCTCTCGATTGAGGGTCCGACATTCTAACCGCTGCTCTACCCCGCCCCACATTAACTATAACCGCTACGCTACCCCGCCCCACATTAACTATAACCGTTATGCTACCCCGCCCCACATTAACTATAATGTTATAAATAATTACAGTAATGTTGAAGTTATATAGTATGATGTTTCATCAGCATGCATGTCATTCACATGGAGCAGCATACATTTCTGAATGAGTATGAGGGAGGTAAGGATAGAACAAGGATGGATGGAGGCAGGCAAGGAATGAGAGAAATGGTGAACTTATTTTGAACATAGAAACGTATGCTAACATTTACTTTTCCAAAATTGGTTCTCATTTAAAATTAATACAATTTTTATTGCATCAGTATAAGTGATGCTGTAGAATCTGTTCCAGAGTGCAGCCCAACCAACTCACGCAGAACAATTAAGACTGTAATTAAATATTAATATTCTTCACTGGCTTCATGTTGAAGGTGTGTTCAGTCGTGCAGTATGTTGCCAGGTGACTGGCTAATCCAGTAGTTCAGTGCAGACAGCGGGATGGACTCTGCTGACTATCAGCCTGTTGCTGTTTCCTTCACAGTTATGACTGGGTAAGTACATGATTATAATTAACTGACAAATAATTGACAAAAGGCCATTGACTTATTGAGAGTCCAACAATTTTACATCTTTGTGTGGCCGGTCCAGGTCAGATGCATCATCATAAGTTGCTAGTGCAAGTACAACTGATACAGTTGATGCATGTATGTAATGTGGATTCAGATTGTCTTTTGTATTTGGTGATGATTCATGTACATTCAACAAAGATGTGGGAAATGATTACGGTATTATTAAGTACAGCTGTAGTATGTTTGGAAATAATCACATTAGTTATGGTTCTTGTAGGTACAATTGACAATGGCAACTGCATTTATTGCAAGATTATTTAAAATGCACTTATTTTATTTCATCACATGAAAAATTGTTTGTTATTAAAATCATAATGTCATATAAGAGAGGAATTAGGAAGTATGCAGGGCTGGTAAATAGCCTGTGGAGTCTACATATCACACCAATACAGTGCAGAGTAATGAATTGGAACATAATCAATGTAGAGAATTGATTACTTGTGAGCTGAGAATTAACATCACACCAATTAGTGCTTCCGTTTCAATGGAATTAAACATAGCTTTAACAGACCATACTGTGAGATTACAACCTTGGGTCAAATAAGCTGATTAAGCAATTGTGTCAGTTCAGCTGCATACATGATATGACTAAAGGTAACTGAAATATATTTTGTACCTCAATGTGGGAAATATTACTAGACAATGGAGAAGAAAAAGCAGTTTAAAGAAAGAGAAGGGAATTAATGGATACAGTAGCATGATATATAAAGCCCAAATGGAATAGAATTTGGAGTTTGATTATGGTCAATTTCCAGACAATAAAACAATTTGCTTGGGATTAACAAGATTGATTAAGATTGTCATCCAAAGGAGAGGACATAATGATGAGGACACCATTCAAAATTATTCATAAATTTTCATACTATCTAATATCTGTTAATTCTGTTTTTAAGCATATTCATTTCGCACTGATTTTTGCATTCCTGCAGTTTTCAGTGTGTTTATATTTAACAAATTAATTAAGTAAATTAGTAAAAGCATTTTTATCTTATGTTATACATAGATTTATACTTTGTACCAACATATCCAGTCAGAGATATTAATCTGCATGACTGATAATTGTTATGAACTTCATCTTTCATAGAAAATGACAGTGATAACAAATGTCACATTAACTTTTGTCTACTAACCAGGTACATTAGGTGAGCATTAATAGATCCATATTTTATGAATACGTAAGTTGCAAAGTGTGATTCTTCCGGTGAGCCACATGCTTGAGTGACAATGGTGTGTGAGAAACACCTCTGGAGAGCTCAGGATAACATCTTCATGTCTACACCTCTCCATATCAGGCAGGTATATAATGTTACAGCTGTGAAGTTCGCTAAGTATCTAACCAAGTCAAAGGTCCTTATCTTATTTGATGACAAATTATGCACGTGTGCAGGTAGTGATGTCACAAAGAGGCAACACCTATTGACTGAGACAAGTTACACAGCAGTGTGGGTGTGGTCAACTTGCCTGCAGTCTGGCTGCTAGCCATGAGGATGCTTCTTTGCTGTGGTCAGCTGCTGCTTGCACTGCTTCCTCTGTTTTCCTGGTCGACTGCTGATTCAGTTGGTAAGTTGTTGAAATAATGTACTTGATTTAACAAAATTTAACAAGATTGCCATCCCAAACAACAAGTTCCAGATGGCAAGTGGACAAGGAAGCCATTGGCTTTTCGAGAGTCCAACAATTTTCTCATCTATGTGTAGCCCGCCCTTATCAGATATCTGTCAGTTCTATTTTTTAAACATATTCACACCGCTAGCATTAACACAGTCATTTGGCAGTTTGTTCCATTCATTTATCACCCTCTGTGAGAAAGAGTACTTTCTCATGTCCAACATACACTGCTCCTTAACTAATGCTGTTTTGTGTCCTCTGGTTCTACTGCCTTCTTTAGGTTTTGAAGAACATATTCCTATCAACATCCTCATAACCGGTCATTATTTTAAACACTTCTATTTGGTCTCCTGGTCTCTAGTGTTGTCAAACCACATTGTAACAAGTGGCTTTCGTAACTAAGGTCTCTCAATTCTGTAATCATTTCAGTTGCTCTTCGTTGTATTCTTACATCTGTGCATGTGTCCATAGGCACACACGCATTCATACATGCACACTGATGCATATATAGACTTGTACACATGTATGCATAAACATTATGTACAACTTTGTTAACATCGATGACTCAAATCGCCATCATAAGTCGAACTCTGTCCCACCAAGATGTACTGCCTTGTGTAAACACATGACTTATGACTTAGACATGGCTAACTTGAAGTGTTTCTCCAGTCTATAGACATGTGCAGGTGCTGAATATTGACTACCCCCTAGGCAGAAACATAAATATACCAGTGCACACGTTTGGAACATCAGACTCTAAATTGAGAGGACGGTTCGAATCACCTTGCAGCTATTTGAAATCGTGGAAATTTTTTTGACTCCAAGTTGTTCCAGTTCAGTCCAGTATTTCAATAGCTACGTGTTTGCTGTTCAAAGACAATATGTTTTACCATGACCCACTTGTCAGTTTTCAACAGTGTGTATAATAAATTTATGTCAATTGCCACTACCGAAAAGCTTGAAAAAATCAGATGTTTATTTCAACAAACACACGCTCCTTCACCCACCTACACCCACACCCACACCCACCCTTGCATGCATGCACGCCCGCACGCTCGCACGCACACACACACACACAGATATCTACCAACTGTTCATACATTACTAAATCATCCATCATTTAAAAAAAAATTATGTTTGAGAAAGAAATTAATCTTATAGCCTGGTCAGTTTTTGTACTTTTGACTTTAGAAATGTGTGATTAAATTGGCTGCATAAAGGAGAACTTCCAGTTATGTTTTTGCCATTATACTGACCAAATTCAAGCATAGGGGCCAACTTACCAAAATGTCACATTAACATGTAGCCTTTAGTGTAGTTGGGTTGATTCTCTTACCTCTTATTGCTTTAAATGGCACACTTACATACATATATATTGTTCACATGATATCATTACTTACATTACAGTACATATCCATTTCATTACTAAATCATATCTAACAGTATGTGGTATTTTAATGGGCATTTACAAAAGCTCAACTTACTGCTATGTGATATGTCACAAGAGATGTTCCAAATTGTGCTACACTGTCGATATTTTCCTGTATATTATGATTACCACTTTTCATGTTTCTTGATTTTCTTTTGAATATATATGAAGAATGTAGCAATAAAATTGAGATTGTTTTGCGCTTTGCAACATTTTTAGCAAAATTGAGGCTGGCAGCTGTTACAGCAGAACTTCTGTAAGCTGGCTCTTTAATAATTAAGAGGACATTGCTTGAGATCTGCATGCAATCATTGACAGTTCATTATGGACAAATTGAATTATGCATTTAGGGGTTCGTCATCATCATATTCACTTCGCCAACAAGACAAACAACCAGTAAATCATGCTGATGCTTGTATATTTCAAACATATACATATAGGTCTTATTATCCTACAATATTGAAATATGATATGCTTCTAATTTTTTTAATCAAACGTTGGAGAGCATTATAACTTATAACTAGATATTATGGAAAGAAAGGGTAAAATACACTTATTTTGACTGATCATATTACAAAAGAATAAGTGCTTTGTGTGTATTAATGTTTTGTTTCAAGTAGTGAACACAGAATGGTGTCTTGTTGCCAATTTATACAGTCTAGCCTAGCCTAATGTACTGTGTTTTTTAGTCTTAAATGGAGTAAACAATGATTTTAATTGAATGAACTAAATGAGAGGTTTTTACGGGACATTGCGACACTGAATTTATTGATGATGATGTTGAGTCGGTTTCCTTGAATTACAATGGGCTATCATTTTGGTTTTCGCCATCATGATTTTTTTTATTATTACTGTGGTCACTTTGTAGCAATGACAGCCCTTGCAATACCTCTTCAGCATTATTAAAAGGTGAAATATAAAATTTTAATCGGATGGTTTGTTGGTTAGTCAAATTCCTGTTTTATGCAATTTCTAATGATAACCCTACTACAGTAATAAATGTTAAACATTATTTGATATACATATACATGATAGACTAGGTAAATAATCTCAAAAGGGCTCTAGAAGTCACGTTAGGGTACCTAAATGTTACAAGCTGCCATTCATGCCAGGGTCTATCTATAACCTTTACCGGTCCCAACCAGCCTGGATGACACTTTCAGTTATGATTTTATTTTACTGTGTAGTGAGCTATTTAGCAAAGATGGTGTTAAGATTTTGTCGCAATTTTGCAGTGTATACATAATCGGCTATAATTCTACTAATTATAGAGCTACATAGTTAAATGTGGTATAAAAATATCTGGAATAAGGAGGACTATGTCAGGGGTAAATAAGTATATAATAGCAATATTTGACGAAAAACATAAAAAATACCAAAATATATCAATATTTTATTTTATTTTTCTGGATCAAAGGTGTACAATAATTTCTATAACTTCTTATATACATGGTACATGCCAATTATTTTCATCACAAAATAATGCCAGTTCATTTCCAAACAAAATAACACCAACTGGTTTGGTAAATAATGTAATAACATTCAGTGACAACCCAAAATATAACATTACCCCTTTATTTGTCATTGCCGCCATATTTTTATAGAGTTGGTGTCATAGTATGATTTGTTGTTTTATATGTAACTGACCCTGCTGCAACGGTTTCAGTTTCATAATCCTATGAAATGTAAACAATTGTATGGTGTACCCAGTATCACAAACAATGTTGTGAGTGTATTATGTATTACCAGGGCCCGTTTCAGAAGTAAGCACCTACATTTTGCCAGTGTATGTACAAGGTATCGAATGCAATTCAAGTGTTCACATATACGTCATATAAAAGCTTTATATTCCATGAAATGAAAGCAATGAAATAAGACAGAATCAGATGTGGTAGCTGTAGTTGTGGATTGTCGACCCTGAAAGATTAATAGGTGGACACACATTCTGCAAGACACCATATCTCTTGGCATTTCAGTTGCACCTCTGACGGTACATATGAAAGGTACGATCACTGTAGTCACTTTAGATGAGCAACTGTATTCAAAGGACAAGGAACTTCAATGGGAGAATCCTGAAGTTTGTAGCAAGATCTTTCTTCATCTTGGGAGCTTCCATATTGCCAAAAACTTCAGGAAAGCTATTGGACAGCACTTCACAGACTCTGGGCTACAATCAGTGTGGGCAGAAAGTTCAGTATTTGGTGACAACACAGCTAGTGACAACATGTCAGCCGAATCGCACAACCGAACAATCAACGCACAAACTCACATTGGAGTGCCTGTGGCTAATCCTGTGGCCTCATTTTCTAGGGTGGGCAAAAGACCAAGGGTTTGATGATGCAGATCTTCAAAGGCTGTCTAAGCAATTGGCACAGTCCTTGGATGACAGTGGCGAAGACGAAACACCATCTGAAGTAATGCAACAGCTGGCAGATGCAGTGCAAGATGCACATCTACTCCAATTACTGGAGCAGTATGACAAAACATTGCTACCAACAAGTAAATACTGGAGACATTACATGAACATGGTTATAATACATGAACATGGTTATAATACGTAATGTTCATACACGCAGAACGTTCAGGTGATTGACAGATGCATAAATCTGCCTTTCTTGCAATGTTGCCATGGTTTGTATTACAGACTATTTCAGAAAGATACCAAAGATCGAGAAAAGCGTCCGCCTACCCAGAGTTGTCTTTTCAAACACATCCAACGTGCCCACTACCAGAGTTGTGTTTGGTATTTGGCAGATAACACGTCCCCTGACCACGCTTCACCCATCAATAATGGCTGGTACAAGTATCCCACCAGTGGACAACTTCACCCACAGCTGATGGTAGAGGACCCCTTACCACAGGAATTCTCAGATATTGTGTATTGCAAATGCGAAAACTATGCATATCCAAGTAGCTAAAGTGCACAGGTGCATGCTCATGCAGCGATGATACCTGCCGGAACCAATTTACTATGATGGACGATGAAGAATCAGATTAATTATCGGTTACACGTGTCCTTCTAATGTCTATCTTCACAGATAATGAATGATCTGCCCTGATGCGCAGTGATTAGGTGGGGATGGGTGCTATTTTATGCAGCAGAACATTGAACAATGCGAGCCTGGTGGGTCAGATGTTTCCCAATGACTGTAGTGTTTCACTTTCTGACAGTCTTGAAAATAAGGGGAGTAAAATTGATTTGTGCATAATAATAAGTCATTTTCCATTGTTTACTGAACCAGTTGGTGTTGTTTTGTTTGGAAATGAACTGGCATTATTTTGTGATAAAAATAATTGGCATGTACCATGTACGTAAGAAGATAGAAAGTATTGTACACCTTTGGTCCAAAAACCAAAATATAATATTTATATATTTTGGTACGGTTTGTGTTTTTTTTCTTCCGAATATTGATATAATTATTTATCCCTGACATATTCCTCCTTACTCCAGATATTTTGATACCACATTTAGCTCTATAATTAGTAGAGTTACAGCTGATTATGCATACATTGCAAAATCATGACAAAATCTTAACACCATCTTCCCTAATTAGCTCACTACACAGTAAAAAATCACAATAGAAAGTGTCATTTGGGCTGGTTGTGACTGGTAAAGGTTATAGATAAACTCTGGTATGGATGACAGCTTGTAACATTTAGGTAACCCTGAAGTAATTTTTTGGATTATTTGCCTAGTCTATGAAGTATAAGGTTAATTTAGATGTACTTTGAGATAGAAAAATTTAGAAAATTGGGGCTTTTTAATTTTTACGCAACCCACAATTAGTTCTGTATCAGTTAACCAGTGAAATTCATTGTTCATTCCTCGAAGCCAATGGCACTGTTGTAACTACAGCATGCAGTTTTCCTTGTTGCAGAGAGAACAGCTCTATGCCTGCATCATGATCGTCAGCAGGAGATATTCATTGACTGTGGCACAGGATATCGCATTCACATTCTGCGGGCACAACACGGCTACATAACACCCCACAATGCCTCCAACTGTACTTATCAGGAGGCAGATGAGTGCGGGGTACCACTACCTAATATGGAATACCTGCAGGACCACTGCATGGGAAAACATCAATGCAATGCGGGAGTGTCACCCTTGTTCCTAGACCCATGTGGCAAAGAAAGCAACTACATGCAGGTTCTCTTTAACTGTATTTCAGGCGAGTATCTGCTATATTTCTGCAGGAAGATGTTTCTGAATCAACGCAGCCAACATTAAAAGTGTTCTTGTTACGTGTACTAGCAAAAATATCAATCCTTCGGATACCTTGGGAGTTGATAACAATATTTAAATAATTTAAGGTTACACAACATTATCACAAAAATATCCATTTAGCCTTGATAGTTGGTGCTGCCAATCACTACACTGTATATTGATGGCTTCTTGGAATCCAACTCTTTGTTGTGATGTAATACAGATAGTTATAGTAGTATCTAGCGACAGTTTACGTAACTCCGAACAATCGTAGAAACGATGCATGACATTGCAAACAACTGTATGTAATTGTACATAATAACCACAAAGTGTAATTCGATTTTTTGTAAACAGTGTAATAGTGGGGTGAATTTCGAAAAATAATAGTGTTACGTCTCCTTCCTGGAGTCATAGAGGAAATCCTGAAAGTTTGGTGCTTGAGATGAAATCATCAAGGAGGAGTAGCGTAGACATACTCTAGCTGGATTATAGTAAGATTCCACTCATGAGACAAAACTTGCCTTTTTAAATCCAACAGTCATTGATAATAGCAGTGAAATGTGTACTCGCTTTTTAGTTTATGTAGGAAACAATCATAGTATTATCACCATATTAGCAAATTATCTTGGTTACATGATGACATGGTGGTTGAAATTCACACAAAAACACCATCATATCAAAACTGAAGATCATTAATTTTGTGCAAAAAATGTTCCAAAATTAGTAAAAGTTGCACTGTTATATCGAATTTTGGAACAATGAAATATGTACTCCTATTCATGAAAAAGAGCAATTCCAAAGATAATACCCTAAACTGAGGAAGATACAAAGCTTCAGAGAAGAAGATGAATTAATTAAAACCAATGCGATCTAAACTCAAACTCTATATATCCTGTAGCTTTGCTCAAAATATTCTATGTAATTTTGTATGTTTAAAATTGTTGTTGTTCATATTTTAAAAGACCCGGCATAATTGATGAGGGCCGGTTTTAAAATGCCTTTGTAGAATACAAACCTTCACACAATGACAGTCATATGTAATTGTTTTATGAAGTCATGACATTTTGCACTTAGTGCAGTTGTTCGGAAAATCCTTCCTATTTTTATGATATCTTTTAGTTTTCAACTACTTCATTAAATGCACAGAATGTTTGTTATTGGTTCCTTTGTATGTTATGTATCATATGTATATATCTTATGTATATATCTGATGTATGTATCTTATGTATGTATCTGATGTATGTATCTTATGTATGTATCTGATGTATGTATCTGATGTAAGTATCTTATATATGTATCTTATGTATGTATCTTATGTATGTATCTTATGTATGTATCTTATGTATGTATCTTATGTATGTATCTTATGTATGTATCTTATGTATGTGTCTCAGAATGTGAGCCTGGGGCCCATCAGCCAATCACCACATACTTATTTGTGTCCTGCTTTTCAACAAAATACCACATGATTGTGTAGTGGTATGCACAGAAGCAGTTACAAATGTCAAGTTATGAATCTTGTAGTGTCAATGACAGTGTGGCTAGACAACTGTTCTTCGCGACATGTTGAGGTGAAAGCCATCTTGACATTGGTAAATCTGTATATGGTGTACAGGTGTTAGAATTCTTCAACTGTTTAATTTGAAATGATGGGAAGGGAAAGAAAAAGTGTACAATGTAATAATATATTATTATTATTATTACATTGTTGGATTTATGTGTTGTGTTAGACAATAATTTATTTTGTCCTTATCTGCATATATCTTCAGACTGACCACTAGATGGTGCTTTGATCTCCTGACAGCAGCACCATCTAGTGGGGGAATTGAACAAAAGATGATATGAACCTTGTTCCCTTCTGCTACAGACCAAGACAACATGATGGACGTATGTGGAGATAACACAGAGGGGCAGACAGTGCAGGGGACATTTGGCTATATCAACTCCCTCAACTACCCCATACCCTACTCCCCTGACAACACCTGTCGCTGCACCCTAACTGCACCCTCGCTCCATGCCCAGATTATCTTATCTCTTCTTGATCTGAATCTCGGTGCCACAGCAAATGACAAGAGCGATTGGCTGGAGTATAGCAGCAGCCGGCAGGACTGGGGCACTGGACGGGTTCTCAGACTGTCAAATCAAAACCGGACCATACGCACTGGCAGTCAGATTGTGTATCTTAACTTCAAGTCTGATCACCAGAGGGAGGCACGAGGCTTCTGGCTGCAATATCAAGGTATCTATTTATTACCTTCAACATGCATCAAAGTTTCGTACCTATGTGAGGCTGAGATACCCACCCAATTTAGATAATTTGTCCAAAGAAATTGTTTACCTCCTCACCCACTCAGCTCCCCACCCAGAGGGTCCAGTTCCCTGGCACTCAGCTCTCCACCCAGGGTCCCAGTTCCCTGGGACTTGGCTTCCCACACTTGGGGCCCAGTTTCGTTGGGCAGGGACACTATCTCCATGGTGATTGCACAGAGGTGCTTATTGTAAAGATTTGTTCTGAAATGAAGATGCGAACATTGTTAACTAAGTCCACCATTTTTATTTATTAGTATTATTATTATTGCTTATAATATTGTCTGTTATTCTAAAGCTTAATTTTGCTATGTCTTAAGACTAGAAAGTCAGTTAATTCATTTTAATCACCCTTTTACAACATGCCATACTCGCTGCAGTTGCCAAATATTTGAAACTTTGAGCCAATCTTAAGGCATTTATAAATTTGCATAAATAGATAACACCACCAGAGTGTAGAAAACAATAACAAAGTTGTAAAACTGTGTGGTAGTTAAATATAAAATATGTATATGTTAGAATCCCCCCACTGTTGTATGATATTTGCTTAAATGTTTAGTAATCATATTTAATTAAATGTGGTGTCATCATGACAGATTATGGAGAAATCCTTAATGTCAACTTTAATAAAAAACAAAGTAGACACAACTATTTTACATATGACTTCAGTGTTTAGTAATCATACTTAATTAAAGTTGATGTCACCATGACAGATTGTGATGACATCAACTTCTTAAAAAAAACAAAGTAGACACAACTATTTTACATATGACTTCAGTGTTTAGTAATCATACTTAATTAAAGTTGATGTCACCATGACAGATTGTGATGACATCAACTTCTTAAAAAAAACAAAGTAGACACAACTATTTTACATATGACTTCAGTGTTTAGTAATCATACTTAATTAAAGTTGATGTCACCATGACAGATTGTGATGACATCAACTTCTTAAAAAAAACAAAGTAAGACACAACTATTTTACATATGACTTCAGTGTTTAGTAATCATACTTAATTAAAGTTGATGTCACCATGACAGATTGTGATGACATCAACTTCTTAAAAAAAACAAAGTAGACACAACTATTTTACATATGACTTCAGTGTTTAGTAATCATACTTAATTAAAGTTGATGTCACCATGACAGATTGTGATGACATCAACTTCTTAAAAAAAACAAAGTAGACACAACTATTTTACATAATATGACTTCAGTGTTTAGTAATCATACTTAATTAAAGTTGATGTCACCATGACAGATTGTGATGACATCAACTTCTTAAAAAAAACAAAGTAGACACAACTATTTTACATATGACTTCAGTGTTTAGTAATCATACTTAATTAAAGTTGATGTCACCATGACAGATTGTGATGACATCAACTTCTTAAAAAAAACAAAGTAGACACAACTATTTTACATATGACTTCAGTGTTTAGTAATCATACTTAATTAAAGTTGATGTCACCATGACAGATTGTGATGACATCAACTTCTTAAAAAAAACAAAGTAAGACACAACTATTTTACATATGACTTCAGTGTTTAGTAATCATACTTAATTAAAGTTGATGTCACCATGACAGATTGTGATGACATCAACTTCTTAAAAAAAACAAAGTAGACACAACTATTTTACATATGACTTCAGTGTTTAGTAATCATACTTAATTAAAGTTGATGTCACCATGACAGATTGTGATGACATCAACTTCTTAAAAAAAACAAAGTAGACACAACTATTTTACATATGACTTCAGTGTTTAGTAATCATACTTAATTAAAGTTGATGTCACCATGACAGATTGTGATGACATCAACTTCTTAAAAAAAACAAAGTAGACACAACTATTTTACATATGACTTCAGTGTTTAGTAATCATACTTAATTAAAGTTGATGTCACCATGACAGATTGTGATGACATCAACTTCTTAAAAAAAACAAAGTAAGACACAACTATTTTACATATGACTTCAGTGTTTAGTAATCATACTTAATTAAAGTTGATGTCACCATGACAGATTGTGATGACATCAACTTCTTAAAAAAAACAAAGTAGACACAACTATTTTACATATGACTTCAGTGTTTAGTAATCATACTTAATTAAAGTTGATGTCACCATGACAGATTGTGATGACATCAACTTCTTAAAAAAAACAAAGTAGACACAACTATTTTACATATGACTTCAGTGTTTAGTAATCATACTTAATTAAAGTTGATGTCACCATGACAGATTGTGATGACATCAACTTCTTAAAAAAAACAAAGTAGACACAACTATTTTACATATGACTTCAGTGTTTAGTAATCATACTTAATTAAAGTTGATGTCACCATGACAGATTGTGATGACATCAACTTCTTAAAAAAACAAAGTAAGACACACCTATTTTACATATGACTTCAGTGTTTAGTAATCATACTTAATTAAAGTTGATGTCACCATGACAGATTGTGATGACATCAACTTCTTAAAAAAAACAAAGTAGACACAACTATTTTACATATGACTTCAGTGTTTAGTAATCATACTTAATTAAAGTTGATGTCACCATGACAGATTGTGATGACATCAACTTCTTAAAAAAAACAAAGTAGACACAACTATTTTACATATGACTTCAGTGTTTAGTAATCATACTTAATTAAAGTTGATGTCACCATGACAGATTGTGATGACATCAACTTCTTAAAAAAAACAAAGTAAGACACAACCTCTTTTAAAATTTCATTACTACTGGGATGTTAAGTAAATAATATTGTTTACAGTTGTTTGCATATTTGTGACATTGAACTCTGATTTAAATTGTGATTATTGGCATGAACTTTGCAGCAAGTATAGCTTTGAGGTTCATAACTGTCCTTAAGCTTCAAAGTTACATATTCTGTTGTAGGCTTGACGGCAGAGGGTGCCCAAGTTCCAGTCAGTGTCCGTTGCCAAATCTTCATTCCTCCAAGTGAGTGTAATGAACACAAATCATCTTATACTTACAAACTATAATTTTATATATTGTAGCACCTTGACTTACCAAATGTGTTTTAATGACCTATATTTAAAAAAATTACTTAGACTGTTTTCTGTTTAATTTGAATGTTTTGGGGTGAATGTCAAGGTCGATATTGATATACAGATAAGTGTCAAATTATACGGAAAACATTGTGATCATTAAAACACTTTAAATTGGTAAAGTTGTTAGAATATGTTTATATTAAATAGGTTCATATCATATACATAATTTATGATACAAATTTTTTACCTTCAGAAGTTACTTTCTCGTAACATGACATGCCCATGATTTGTATCAACCGAATAGTTTGGCCATTTTCCTGCATACGGTCGAAACAGCCTTAAATCTGCCCCTAGAGTCTGTAAAGGTGTGAGTGTGCATGCGAGTGAGCGTGCGTGTGTGTGTGCGTAACCAGAATTGTTGTGTATGAAACATATTGGATTAAGGAATTAGCACATTGAAGCATGTAATAAATCTACTGTGCATTGTGTGGATATTTAGGCATAGTCGTCCGCCCCACTCTTGGTATAACAGCAACAGCCAGATAGAAAAAATTGTATCGCGATTGACTTTGCCTAGTGGATATTTTGTGGCCTATTGTTTGATATTGTTTATTTCCTATTCTTGAGTGCCAAACAAGCGTCCCTATATGCATGTCTATTTGATGAAAAATGCCTATACACACCTTATTTGGCACTATACGGTTATTAGATTTAGACAGTTGCATATAGCCTATATTCTCCGATAATCATGGCTAATTCTGGAGCAGCATGTGGCTCCCTTTGATGGCCAAGTTGTCAACCATTCGAACGACAGTCGTGAATTTAGCTGAAATCCGTTCTTCCGAGGATCCTAGATTTTGATCCCGAAGCGATAGGCTGTCGGATTTCTCGGGAGCTCGACATGGTATATTATTAGTTAAAATGCTATTATCACTGTGTAAACCGACTGTAAATGGCCGCCGTGCGCAGTGCCTCAAACCTGCTGTCAGCAGTTTCCCCTGAAATGGGCTTGCGTATTCAATTCAATAAAAGTTTAATGTCCATTTAAAAATGGAAAATTCCCCATTTTTTGCAGATATAAAATGTGGTTACGATATCTGCGGTGATGCGATGTGAATATGCACAAAGTTTATGTATATTCGACAGGAAAAAACCCGAAGTACACTGCGATCCGCATAGTTTGCTAAGGACACCTTCGTGTGAAATAAAAAATTTTTGCTTCGGCGCTAAAAAAGACAAATATACTTGTGACTTTTTTTGTACTATATATATTTGTTTTGAACATATTGCCTCCATGCTGTTATTTGGCAGTATACTATTATTAAATTTGACCAATTTGTTACCCTGTATGATTATTTGTCACTGGAGAGTATATTGTCTAGCACTATTACAACAATTTGGTCATTTTATATTCTCCATCAGACTTGTGGTCAGATACATCGTAATTGGAATTGAAATGTTAATTCCGGAATTGGAATTGGTGTTATGTTTTTTAAAATATATATATTGTATATGAATTGGAATTGGTGATAATGTAATTGGTTTCTCAATTACTTTTTCAATTACATCATGTAACTATTTAACTCAAATTATTAAATAAAATATAATATGTAATATATAATATTTGTTTGGCATTATGTACCATAATACGCAGACATTAAATAAAGCTCTATAAAAATGTATTTAATTTTTTGGCATAGAATATGTCTATGGTTGCCCTGTTCACATACTGTTGAAGTGACGTTTATAATTGGAATTGGTCTTTTGGAATTGGAATTGGTATTTTTGAGGTGGAATTGGTGTGTTGTTGTCTTGGAATTGATATAATGCAGTTAACCGCAAGTCTGTTCTCCATATCAAACCTCAAAGACCAGGTTGTTACTCCCATGATGTCATTAGCATACTTGTTGGTCTACCAGGTTGCCTGGGAGATATTTCAATCAAATATTCATACATTCAACGTCCATACATGTGTTTCATCATTGTTATGAATTAAACTAGATACATGATGCATTACATCTCCCCAAACTGAATCTAATCATACACAGTAGTTCATGCAATAGATAGTTACCACATTTCCAATGTCTTTATGTTGACTGTAGACATTCTCTGTTGACTGTTGTCATGTGAGCACAACTCCTTCAGTTCTCATTAGTCCTGACAAACACTCTGTAATTAGTGTAACTACCAACAGTTATGTCGCACGTGTTAACAACATCTCAGGTAAATACGTTCTTCATCTTACACATGAATGCATGTACAATTGTACCTGTATACTTGTATGCTCACAGATACAGGGTTTTCACAATATTTTGTTTTATTGTATTAATAAATGCATGTAATTTAAATTCAAAGTTGTTTATGGGATACAATGAAGTATTATTTCCCAGGAATATTCCTGAATTCACATTGATGATTAATTAACAGTAAATGCCAGCTGTGGCAAAATACTTTATGTGAGAATAGACACAGAGAATCCAATGATGCCATGATGGTTTATGTAAAGACAGTTTTGTATGTACATTAATAGATGGTTTATGATTTTCGGTTCCCAGATGTCATTTGCTAAAGCTATTATGTTGCTGCTTTGTGGTGATAAAATATCTTCGAGATTTGTCAGTATTGACAGTTCATTAATAAGAAATGGTAGGGCAGTACTAAATGACCAGTGCCTCATTCAGTGACCCTGGGGGCTTTTTCATTGGTAAACCTGAACAGCACTCACCCATCCAGTCTATTACACACAGTGGCATATATAAGGGGGGCATGGTCTTCCCTTGGCTTATTTTTAATTTTTTTCCCGTATTTTTCCATTGCACCATTACATAATGTGTGACTAAGCTTGCCCCCAGCCTCCCCCCAGCCCCCCGGCCTCCCCCTTTGCGGGATGCTAGATATGCCACTCATTACATCATAAAATTCTTCCAGTCTGTAGTAGGTACATAGATGAGTGAGCAAAGCTAAGTAAATTAAATTGCGCATGCTTTGAACAGCTGCTTGCTTTATAACTGTGTTACCAAACCTTGCAAACATAATTTAATCAAAACAATATGTTAATTCTTTGTCTACAGCCTACAAACATGGCATGGTGTGTTTCTCCGAAGCCAAGCCACATGAGGAACTCTATCTTAGTTGCAAATCGCTGGGTGTCATCAACGTGTTACATGCTCGTCAAGGCTGGAGGGCGGACAACATCAAGTCTGATATCTGTGTGCGGCCTGATGACATGTCATCTGATATGTGCGTGGTGCACATGCAAGATGACGAGATGATGGATGCATGCTCTGGGCAAGAGGAATGCAATGTGCATGTTGCCAGAACGAGATTGCCAGCATGCGCTCACAATTCTAGCTACCTGCTCGTTGAGTACCAGTGCATACAAGGTCGGTGTCGCAGTCATTGCATGTTTTGTAAACAGCCATTAGATTCATATAAGACTTGTACACAGTATCCATGAAAAGTACTTGAATTTGTTCATGAAATGTCCTGGATTACAGTGAACTCAACTTAATAGAATTGTAGATTATAGAATAGTAGAATCAAATATATTAGCTGGGATGCAATCAGTAACTATATCTGCGGTATTAAGATGCACAGTTGTTTAATAAAATTTCTCTGGCCTGAAGTGACTCTATTCAATGGTTTGCATTGTGTAGGGAAACATTATTGAAAAGGCTGAGAATCATAGTTTCAACGTTTTCAGTTTCTCAGGTATTTTACACACACCACCCCATTCATCACCACCGCATAACTCTTCAGGAAGTGGAAATTAGGTTATGCTTTTATGACACGATGATGTTGTTAATCCATTTGCATCATGACATGATTGAAGATCTTGGATTTAATTTGCATAATAACAACAAAAATTACATAGTTTCAGGATTTCAGCTAATAACCAGTGTAATTCTATTTTTCACTTCAAGAGGTAGTTTGATTTACCTTGTTACTGTCATAACTGAATATTGGAACTTGATCTGTTGTGTTATATATGATCCAATTTGATATATAGTATCATTATCAATATCATAATTACCTTTTATAATCATCATCATCATCTTTATTACAGTTGTAACATAAGCAGAACTTTATCAGTACACATGATTACACATGACCTGACAAATATGACTTTACTACTGCTATGATTAATTACATTAATTACACCAACTACTAATTACATCAAACATGCTATGCTACTACTGCGACAGGGGTGGCCACCACCGCTGTCGCAGCTGTGGTAGCTGCTGCTGCTACTGCTATGCTATGCTATGCTATGCTACAACTGCTACTACTAGTTCTGCTACAGACTTGCAGGAGAGGGGTAACATAGTGGACATATGTGGAGAGGACACAGCCATGGCGACACTGGAGAGACCAGTAGGCTACATTGAATCAATGAACTACCCAAGTGCCTACTCACCAGACACCAACTGCTCCTGCTGGCTTCAGGTTTGTAACATGTATACTCACTTGTTAAGTTTTTGTCAACTGTAATCTGATTGGTCATGAATTATAAGAATGGTTGATTAAATTTTCGTTTGAACAATATATTTTTGTTGAGTAAATGTCAGTTAATTAAGGTGCATGTTTGTGGTGTTATAAGGAGGAGGCAGTATCTTTTTTTTGTAAGACAAGAAGTTAATATTAAATATAGTACTAGGGTTAAAATGTTATAATCTATATTAGGTATTCAAAGCTGTCCTAACATTCCAATAATTCATGAATGTTTTGCAAAGAAGAACTAATAAAAACAAGATTTTTATTTATGCATTTTGCATAATAATGTTATATTGGTTGCATTGAATTTTGTAACAACAAAGATCTACGTTATATGCTACCACAAAATGAGTATTTTACAAATTTGATAACATTGTTTTTTGAAGCAAAACACAATTAGATTTATTGCTGTATCCCACAGACGGCCCAGCCAGATGCCACCATCATCCTCACCATCCTAGATATCAAACTTCAGGATACCAACTGCGACCGTGATTGGCTGAAATATAGGTCATCCACACAGACATGGGGTCAAGGGGTCAATATGTGCAGCCAGACAGTCAGAGAGAAGATTTTCACAAAACAAAATCTAATGCACCTTGATTTCCACGCAGACAGCAAATCTGAGCAGCGTGGCTTCTGGATTAAGTATGAAGGTGATGACCTATGTGGCTAACCTTCACTATGCCATGCTTGGAAAATAAACGTGCAGCATTTCCACTCGTCATGCATGAAAGCTTGTGTCTGGAATTGTTGTATTTTATTCATGGCATCATGATTGCCATTCTGTATACATTGTTCATGTCATGGTACATTGTTCATGTCATGGTACATTGTTCATGTCATGGTACATGCAGAGTTTTTTGAGTTAGAATTGACCCCCACTTACAATTAATAAGCAGAGTTGTAGAAATCATGACTGTAAAATGTTAACTTTGTTTAAACTTTTTGGCAGTTTTGGAGAAATGTTTGATAAAGCAATATATAAACTGTGTGTGTGTGCGTGCGTGCGTGCATGCGTGTGTGCGCGCGCGTGTGTGTGTGTGTGTGTTCATATGTCAGGTAATGAACTTCTTCACATATCCTCTGTACATTTGTTGGTGAACATACTTCTTATCATCAAACTGTTTTTGTGTCAGAGAATGATCCATCCTCTTATCGTTACAATTTTCACAGGTAGGCGCCCGGATGGATTCAATGCCACAGTAAAGCTGCGCTGTGGCCCATACAACCCTACACGGTCTGCATTAGGCAGACCTGAGGCTGTGTCCACGGGTCAGGGGTTGACCCGACCAGCCATTCTACTACCTTCAACACCGACACAGACTGCGAAACAGGACGCTTGGAACAGGAAACATACTAACACTGGTGAGACTTAACAAGATTTAATCAATTTAACCTTATCAAAGCTCCATATGGCAGATGGGCTAAAAGTTAATCTCCCTCCTACAACTGCAAAAGGTGTAAAACAAATTTAACGTTTTACAGTCATGATTTATGCAGCGCTGAGTATATTTTATTCTATTGCTGATGTGTTTTAATGTTTCTAGTGTTTTAGTAAGGTGTGGCATTCCACAAGGCTCTTAGGGCCACTATTGTTCATACTTTATATTATTGACTTATGTGACACCTAAAAAATTATGAACTTCTGTTTGTTTGCAGATGACACCAGTTTGTTTCTCTCAAATAAAAATTAGAAGAGGTTAATAATGAAATTAATAAAATATCGTGGTTCAACACTAATATACTTTCTTTAAATATTAAAAAAACTAACTACATGTTATTGACTCCAGCAAATAAAAAGCATAATGTCCCAATAAATGCAATACAAATTAATGGATCTACTATCCCTCAAGTTAGCTTTACTAAATTCCTAAGCATGTATATAGACGAAAATCTAAATTGGTCTATGCATTTGAATATGCTAGCAGCTAAACTTGCACAAAAGTTTGGTATACTCAGTAAACTGAGACAATTTCTCCTGTCATATATCTTAAGAACTCTCTATTGCTCTTTAATATTGTATTTTAATATGGCCGAACACATACTTCTCAAGACTAAATAAGATAAGGGTGTTGTAAAAGAAAGCAACACAAATAATTAATAATTTTGATTGCATTGCCCATACTGATCCACTATTCAAAATGAATAAACTCTTGAAACTTGATGATGTAAACAATCTGCAGTTGGGGCTGATCATGTACGAGCACACGTTTTACTCACTTCCACTTGTGTATTGTTCTACTTGCACAATATTGTTGTAGAAGATACTATTTAAATTATATTGTACTCATTATTCAGCCTGACAAATTTTCAATTATTTAATAATCTTTCTAGTTATTCTCTCATATGTATTTCAATAGTAACACAAGCTGTAACGTGTAATCAAATACATATGCAGAAATACTTAAGTGTTCGTTACTGTCAGAGAAATTGGTATCCTATTCTCATTTGAACTATGACATTGTATACACTAACATTACATTGTATTGTACTATTGTATTTGTATCTTATTTCTATTTGTTTAGACACTATCTGGCAATGCACAACTACAACTTGTATACTATACATAGGTGGTTTTGGCCATCTCCACAGTTACACCGTAATTTAATTATTTTCGCTTTACATTATGCAATATTGCCATGATCAACTTGCGTGTGTATGTGGCTGAAATAAAGTTCATTCATTCATTCAAAATGTTTCAGGGCTCATTGTTGGATTGATGTCATCTGCATTTCTGGTGCTTGCAGTCGTTGGCACTATCATCTATTGTAAACATCGCAAGTGAGTATTTCATGACAACCATAGCAAATATGCGAACACAGACACTTTTATCTAGGAAAACCCTACCCTGTAATTTCAAAATTGTTGCGAGAAAAAATCTGAAGTAAATATAGGTTCAGTGGCAAAACGTATGGTCAGTTTCATGAGCAGTTAGTATATGCAACATATGTGTAAGTGGGTTGTCCATGTGTGTTGTAACTAGGTCTCATATACTGGTAGTGATGATGTAGAATATTGCAGCATTTATGGGTGATCATAAAGCATCGATGTGTGACACTGCACAAAACAAATTTCATATAACCCCATCCCTTTCATAGGCGGATCCAAACTCTGAAAAAAGGGGGTGTCCAGTTTCCAAAAAATACACCAGGTGGCAGGCCTAGTGTAAGCATGCATGCACGCGCACACGCACACATTCTCTCGAGGGGAATTGTCATGGAAAAGCCTTATTTCTACATGGCAAGGTGACCTCGGTTGAAGGGCTCGTCTGTATAATGATAGGGGCCATGTAAGAGGAGAACCACTGCATATAGGCCTATATAAACTATGCTAAATGTGCGTGCAAAGTATAATATAGCATGAATACATTTTGTTTAAATATGTCCAATATATCACAAATTTATGTTTTATTCATACCATCACCCACTGAAAATTAAATCAATTATACAGTTGGAACTTGTGGGTTTGTACATCTCAATCCACACCCCCAGGGTAGGGTGGTGCAAACACATGCTGTGCATCACAGCAATTAACTCATTGCTTCCTGCAAAGGTCCATAAACTTGGTGCGACTGGCCTCAGACACCAACTCTGTGATCATTCTTTTGGGCTTCCCTTGCCACTTTTGGGAAAAACGTTCATTGCAAGACTGTTTATGTCGCATTTTTAGTTACTGTTCAGTATGAAAGCAGCCATACTATTTGTCTTCACGGCCATATACACAGCACTGGTCATTGTCGGCTAGGTTATGCATCTTTCAGAAGACCAAACCAAGCTGCTCGACATTTTCGGTGATAGCTGCACATGTAACTCCGGAGTAACACAAGTGTAGCTCCAAGAATTCCTCACATATCTTCTGCATTTAGTAATTGTCACTACGAGGATAAGACAGGGTGGGGAGGGAAATCAGAACAAATGGGGGGGGAGAAATGATGATGTTCGAAGCAGCTGCTGACGCCCACGAAACCAACTTTGTGTAGTGTCGAACACTGGTGTTTTGAGATCAACTTTTAGCACATGTAAATTGCTAAACCACAAGATTTACTGTAACTAGGCACTGTGTGAATGTTGTAGAGATACTGTTGCCACAGTCTTGTTGCCTCTAAACAATCATGAGTGCATTCTTCCAATAAAAATAAGCCGCAACAAATTCTTTAGTGTATTTTACCCAACAAATTTACATAACTATATCAAATACAATTCCACCAGTATTTTTATTTCTTGAATTTTTTTTATAAATAAGGTACTGCATAAATAAATTACTGCATGTTCAGTAACATAATCAGTACCAGCTGTGATGCAATTTAATACTGCCTAAAGTTAGTTTTATCTGATTTATTATACATTAAACAAGCAACGTGCTGAAAGAAATGTTGACTTATTGACTGTAGTAGTACTGGTGGATGTTGTGGTAAGATAAAGACAAAAATAACTGTTTTTGACCTTACATTTATTTTGGGCAAGTTATTCCAGAAAGATCAGTGTGAATGTGTGAGTTTATAACACTCTCAAGAAATTACATTTCAAACGCATTCAACAGACTGCCACATAGACAGAATTTATTATTGGAGGGGCCATCCAAGTGAGCATGGTATGGCAGGGGTCTGGGACAAGAGGCCTTGGTGGGGGTTAGGGGACGAACTTGCAGTCCCACCCAGAAAACAATTTCAATGAGATGTGTTCAGGTTGAATGATTTTATTTGAATTCAACCACACGAGAAAATGCTGATTAAAAATATTATATAAAGCTGGTGGATTTGTTACAACATAAAGCTGGTGGTTCAAGACATGGCTACCCTAAATCTGTAAAATCTTAATAAAAAGTTGGGACAAAATGAACAACGCTCCATTTATTAAAAATGTACATGTTTGGCAACCAAGTCATACGTGTCAATGTACAATCCAATTATATTTTTTGCGATTGAGGTTTCCCTTATGCAATGCCATGTCACCACTTAATTTCGACTAGACTCATCAAGGTTGACAGGAAATGTCTGAATAGTGAACAAAGCATTGTGATTTGTCACCTGAGTGACAATGCCATTAGCCAGGCAAAGCCAATCGATATTCCACCTGTACAGGTTAGCATCGTCAATGCCAACTGATATAGATATGGTGCATGGAAGTTGCCCAGAATACATTTATGGTAAATGGTTACCACTATTCAGAAATTTGCTTAATCAGCCAACAGCTGTATAACGGATGTCATTATGCTAATTCGATTTTCATAGGTGCATTGCCAGATAAATATGTCATCATCAATGTGCATATGGTGATTACAAGAATGTGTAAGCTGTACAAAGAGGCAAGATGTATATATATATAATTATTTAAAAAGAAAAATGTCTTCTTGCCAACAATCAATGGTGTGAACTTGTTTTCTGTAAAAATGTTCTGAGTGAGTCATTTTGTCTTATAGTTGATAAAGACAAGTATAAAACTACGTTTTGTTCCTGGAACGTGTACAATAATATGCAGTTGCAAGAATGTGCTATTACAAATGCATATTAGGGCCATTAGCCATAGGACCTACAGTAGGTCTATGTTGGTGACTGTTTCAGAAAATGTGTATATCTTATGACTTTTGTATAACGTTTTAATTATGACTAGATACATCAGCTTCCACAGAAAGACAAATAAGGCACGTCATTGTATTGTCCTCTAGGGCGCAGTCCTCCAAGCTGCCGTCGATGTCAGCGACGTCGGGCTACGGTGCCGCCGCTGACACCAGCTTCTCCGTGCTCACCAAGCGAGCCGGACCCACATACAGCACTCTGCACGACCCAGCCGTGCAGTCGCACGAACACGACAACCAGTCACGCGTGTCGTCGTTCAGAAACCAGCCACGCGTAGCGTCTATCGAAACCCAGTTCCAGTCCGCCAACGATGACGAGGTTGTCAGCTATCTGAAACCACCACCTAAAGTGAAAAGCAACGCTGCCCCGTCGTACATGAACCCCGCATACACCGGCACACCAGACGACGCTGCCGATGGACGATACTACACAATCAACATATGACGTTCTAGGTCGGAGAACAGCCATTTTTAAGGTTCTGGTCGAATATTTAATGTCAGTGCAATGTATTTTCAAACAACAGGTGTCACACCCTACTGAGCGTAGATGTGGTGTGATTTTCACGTTCACTTATGACATCACAGGAGCTTTCAGTCACCGCTGTACATATTATGTTTTTTATTCTGTACCTTGTTGTGCATTTTGAAATATGACCATTGCGAGTTAATGTAGCCAAAGATACACTTTACTTAAAACTTGCAAAGGACATAGTTCGGTCCCTGCTGATGAAACCGTTAACTCTAATTGTATCTTTTATTTTTTGCAACATTGACGTCTCGTAATATTTTATACCATCTGCAGAGAGCAACGTACGTTCGATAACAAAGAACAGCATTATTATAACCTATGGGTGCGGGGTAACATCGATCGTTATATTGACACTTACTTTTAATTCTTGTTTTACTTTGTGTCACTTCACAACAAAATTGGTTGTAGCAAATTCGAAAAGCCAGACACATAAACTTGGTGAGATGTAGCTTAAGACTGCCATATGAGGGCATTAGACGAATATAATTGCTTCTATGTGAAGTTTTTGTGCAGTTTTCTCTGAATAATTATGTTGAGCAAATTATCAGACGTTGACGTTGGAATATAGTAATATTGTCACAAGAACAATACAATTTATATTGAGGCAATTGAAGGTGGATGCAATACGTGGAATGCTAACTACTTGCCTTCCAGATAATTAGTTGGGGGTGATAATGGGATCAGTTGGAAGCTGTGTACTTCTGGTATTTTCTGGAAACACGTTCTAGCACCTGCACTGGCTATTCACTCTACTGGCTAACATACACCCCGTTTTATGGCGATTGTGATGGATTAATGTTTAGTAAATGGCCACATTAGTTAAATAAATATTTATCTAATACTTAGATTAAAATTGGGTATGTTGAAGTTTCCATTTACGCACGCACGGACACACACGCACGCACGCACGCACGCACGCACGCACGCACGCACGCACGCACGCACGCACGCACATATGCACGCACGCACGCACGCACGCACGCACAAGAGTTGGAGTTGGCTCAATGTGAATGTCGTTGCTTGTCGGTGCTAATTGATTGTTTTCGTATTTTAGTGTTCTAAACGTGAGCTGTCGTGTCAAGGGGCATCTCATCCATTGCAATTTCCAGTGTTTAAATTGGGAATAAAGTGTTTTGCATGCTTGATAAAACAAGCCACACTAGGCTCAACGTCCACAGGCGTGTACTGTTTCGGTTTTCAACCTATTTTCGTATTAACATATTGAACTATTTATATAATATCGTTTCATGTGCGATTATGTTGGGTTGTGTTAAATCAATCCGTGTCCACGTAGTGACCTACAAACAGAATGATGCATAAGTTGCATTGTTCTAAAGGTGCGCCCTTTTTACAACCGAAAGTAAACTTTGTCCGTCCGGTGGAAATTCAACAAGAACGCCCTGTCTTCGAAGGTGTTTGTTCGCTGTTTTCTATTTAACGTGTTTATGTATAACTTATGAATCGTTGCATTCGACAATGTTTACACGAACGAATACCAAAACAGATTGACGATGATGACAGACAACGATGACAGACATTGATGATAGACAACGGTGACAGACAATGATGACAGACAACGATGACAGACAATGATGACAGACAATGCTTGCAAATCTGAGTCGGTACTTGGTTTATTGATTTTTCTAGGAATTATTAAATGTATGCTAATCATTTATTAGAAGGTGATGCAGGAATATAGCACCACCAGTGAACTGATGAAAGTGGTCTTAGATTACCAATAGACGCCGCTGGAAATTATATTGAATATACAGTAACATTCACGGAGCTAATTACATCTACTGCCAATTAACGACCTTCCTTGCAATCAGTTGGGATACAAACTGGATTTAAATAACGAAAGAGAACATATTCTACCTAAGAGTTTCCACGTAACTACAGTAGTTCGTCGTTCAGTAGTCACGTACACGAAACTTATGTGATGTAGTGCGTCTACACGCGTCTGTGTGGTTCGTTTAGTGCTGTGCTGTACGTACACCTTGTACGTACACCTTGTACGTACACCTTGTACGTACACCTTGTACGTACACCTTGTACGTACACCTTGTACTCTCGCTTCTACATGACGCCCCAGATAGCTCCATGGCGTGAAAAGGGAGCCGAATGCGTAAAGCCCGACATACAAATACCGACTTTTAGTCGCCAAAAGTTTGTCTGCCGACAAATAGATGGCAACTATCAGTCGGCCGACCGATTTCTCAGATGCTAGATGTCCAAAATAGCGTTGCCAACTGTTGGTGGAGAAAATGAGTTCCCAACTGCAAAAAAATCGTCGCCAACATGTTGGCGACTGAAGAATCGGTATGTCTTGCCGGGCTTACTCTCACCTGGTGGCACTTGGCCTCTCCATAGACAATACTCTTGCACAACCTTCCAGTGGTACACCGGGGGCGCTGGCTAGGGATCGCTGAGCAGATTGGAGCCTCAGAATTGCAGTATGCATAGTCCACCGGTGTGAGGACACGTCCTGACGCTCAGTATTCCAATATCCATCTATGGACAAATGGTACTGTGCAGATCACGTTCATTAGCTTTCATGGGCGAGTGATCCAAGTGATCCAAGGGAGCAAACAGTGCCAAACAGTAACAGAAAATGCCAAGTTGACCTCGAAGGCGTCCGTTGTTAGCCGTGCTATCCTTCCGGCAGAACATTCCGCCATGCTAGCCATACGTACTGCTCAACATTCCTGTGGACTCCATCAATGAGGCAGAGAGGGGGATCCTGGCGACTGGGCAAACCAGGATCTCCACATACACGTCGCCCAGGTTTGTTTCAGGCTTGTACCCTGGAGAGGAAATTTCAGTAGCGCAAACCATTGTCTTGACTTGGTATGTTCTCTGAGCATTAGTTTGCTGGTGCTTCATCACGTCAATGGTTTTACCTTGATATTACTGCAAATAGTCTACGACTAGGTAATTCCTAAAATTAATTATAAACATGCACAAACGGATCCATGTATGTATGTACGCATGCATATACATGTATATACCTGCTTATATATATATATATATATATATATATATATATATATATATATATATATATATATATATATATATATATATATATATATAAGCAGGTATATACATGTATATGCATGCGTACATACATACATATATATATATATATAATGATTGCCATGCACTCAAACATCATATCAGGGTTGTGAGCAAGCTATATAAAAGGAATTCCGTTTTACACTGCATGACCAAATGTGCAGTGCAAGCTGATGTAAAGTGCGTGCATACCCCCAGTAAGTTGCCGTTTTATGCAAAATGTTGAGCATTGTAGGTGCAGCGTGAACTGTCTTCATTCGGATAACTTTCTTGCACTGTGCTTTTAGTAAGGGACAGACCACTATTAAGTTGCGTTGGTGGTCATTATATAGCGTTGATTGCATGATTTTGAAATGTCGGTCAGTTGGTGCGTTCAGTGTAACCATGCACTGACCACCGCATTGAAACGTTCAGTGTAATCATGCACTAACCACCGCGTTGAAACGTTCAGTGTAATAGCCACCGCGTTGAAACGTTCAGTGTAATCATGCTCTGATCACCGCGTTGAAACGTTCAGTGTAATCATCCACTGCCACCGCGTTGAAACGTTCAGTGTAATCATGCACTGACCACCGCATTGAAACGTTCAGTGTAATAGCCACCGCGTTGAAACGTTCAGTGTAACAATGCACTGCCACCGCGTTGAAACGTTCAGTGTAATAGCCACCGCTTTGAAACGTTCAGTGTAACCATGCACTGACCACCGCGTTGAAACGTTCAGTGTAACCATGCACTGACCACCGCGTTGAAACTTTCAGTGTAATCGTGCATTGACCACCGCGTTTAAATGTTCAGTGTAATTATGCACTGACCACCGCGTTGAAACGTTCAGTGCAATCATCCACTGCCACCGCGTTGAAACGTTCAGTGTAATCATGCACTGACCACCGCGTTGAAACGTTCAGTGTAATAGCCACCGCGTTGAAACGTTCAGTGTAACAATGCACTGCCACCGCGTTGAAACGTTCAGTGTAATAGCCACCGCTTTGAAACGTTCAGTGTAACCATGCACTGACCACCGCGTTGAAACGTTCAGTGTAACCATTCACTGACCACCGCGTTGAAACTTTCAGTGTAATCGTGCATTGACCACCGCGTTTAAATGTTCAGTGTAATTATGCACTGACCACCGCGTTGAAACGTTCAGTGTAATCATGCACTAACCACCGCGTTGAAACGTTCAGTGTAATAGCCACCGCGTTGAAACGTTCAGTGCAATCATGCACTGACCACCGCGTTGAAACGTTCAGTGTAACCATGCACTGACCACCGCGTTGAAACGTTCAGGGTAATCATGCACTGACCACCGCGTTGAAACGTTCAGTGTAACCATGCACTGACAACCGCGTTGAAACGTTCAGTGTAATCATGCACTAACCACCGCGTTGAAACGTTCAGTGTAATCATGCACTGACCACCGCGTTGAAACGTTCAGTGTAATCATGCACTAACCACCGCGTTGAAACGTTCAGTGTAATAGCCACCGCGTTGAAACGTTCAGTGTAATCATGCACTAACCACCGCGTTGAAACGTTCAGTATAATCATGCACTGACCACCGCGTTGAAACGTTCAGTGTAATCATGCACTAACCACCGCGTTGAAACGTTCAGTGTAATAGCCACCGCGTTGAAACGTTCAGTGTAACCATGCACTGCCACCGCGTTGAAACGTTCAGTGTAATCATGCTCTGACCACCGCGTTGAAACGTTCAGTGTAATAGCCACCGCTTTGAAACGTTCAGTGTAACCATGCACTGACCACCGCGTTGAAACGTTCAGTGTAACCATGCACTGACCACAGCGTTGAAACGTTCACTGTAATCATGCACTGACCACCGCGTTGAAACGTTCAGTGTAATAGCCACCACGTTGAAACGTTCAGTATAACCATGCACTGACTACCGCGTTGAAACGTTCAGTGCAATCATGCACTGACCACCGCGTTGAAACGTTCAGTGTAATCATGTACTGACCACCGCGTTGAAACGTTCAGTGTAATCATGCACTAACCACCGCGTTGAAACGTTCAGTGTAATCATGCACTAACCACCGCGTTGAAACGTTCAGTGTAATAGCCACCGCGTTGAAACGTTCAGTGTAATCATGCACTAACCACCGCGTTGAAACGTTCAATGTAATAGCCACCGCGTTGAAACGTTCAGTGTAATCATGCTCTGACCACCGCATTGATACGTTCAGTGAAATCATGCTCTGACCACCGCGTTGAAATGTTCAGTGTAATAGCCACCGTGTTGAAACGTTCAGTGAAATCATGCTCTGACCACCGCGTTGAAACGTTCAGTGTAATCATGCACTGCCACCGCGTTGAAACGTTCAGTGTAATAGCCACCGCGTTGAAACGTTCAGTATAACCTTGCACTGACCACCGCGTTGAAACGTTCAGTGAAATCATGCTCTGACCACCGCGTTGAAACGTTCAGTGTAATCATGCACTAACCACCGCGTTGAAACGTTCAGTGTAATCATGCACTAACCACCCCGTTGAAACGTTCAGTGAAATTATGCTCTGACCACCGCGTTGAAACGTTCAGTGTAATCATGCACTGCCACCGCGTTGAAACGTTCAGTGTAATAGCCACCGCGTTGAAACGTTCAGTATAACCTTGCACTGACCACCGCGTTGAAACGTTCAGTGAAATCATGCTCTGACCACCGCGTTGAAACGTTCAGTGTAATCATGCACTAACCACCGCGTTGAAACGTTCAGTGTAATCATGCACTAACCACCCCGTTGAAACGTTCAGTGAAATTATGCTCTGACCACCGCGTTGAAACGTTCAGTGTAATCATGCACTAACCACCGCGTTGAAACGTTCAGTGTAATCATGCACTAACCACCGCGTTGAAACGTTCAGTGTAATAGCCACCGCGTTGAAACGTTCAGTGTAATCATGGACTAACCACCGCGTTGAAACGTTCAGTGTAATCATGCTCTGACCACCGCATTGAAACGTTCAATGTAATAGCCACCGCGTTGAAACGTTCAGTGTAACCATGCACTGCAACCGCGTTGAAACGTTCAATGTAATAGCCACCGCGTTGAAACGTTCAGTGTAATCATGCTCTGACCACCGCATTGAAACGTTCAGTGAAATTATGCTCTGACCACCGCGTTGAAACGTTCAGTGTAATCATGCACTGACCACCGCGTTGAAACTTTCAGTGTAATCATGCACTGACCACCGCGTTGAAACGTTCAGTATAATCATGCACTGACCACCGCGTTGAAACGTTTAGTGTAATCATGCACTAACCACCGCGTTGAAACGTTCAGTGTAATAGCCACCGCGTTGAAACATTCAGTGTAACCATGCACTGCCACCGCGTTGAAACGTTCAGTGTAATCATGCTCTGACCACCGCGTTGAAACGTTCAGTGTAATAGCCACCGCTTTGAAACGTTCAGTGTAACCATGCACTGACCACCGCGTTGAAACGTTCAGTGTAACCATGCACTGACCACAGCGTTGAAACGTTCACTGTAATCATGCACTGACCACCGCGTTGAAACGTTCAGTGTAACCATGCACTGCCACCGCGTTGAAACGTTCAGTGTAATCATGCTCTGACCACCGCGTTGAAACGTTCAGTGTAATAGCCACCGCTTTGAAACGTTCAGTGTAACCATGCACTGACCACCGCGTTGAAACGTTCAGTGTAACCATGCACTGACCACAGCGTTGAAACGTTCACTGTAATCATGCACTGACCACCGCGTTGAAACGATCAGTGTAATAGCCACCACGTTGAAACGTTCAGTATAACCATGCACTGACTACCGCGTTGAAACGTTCAGTGCAATCATGCACTGACCACCGCGTTGAAACGTTCAGTGTAATCATGTACTGACCACCGCGTTGAAACGTTCAGTGTAATCATGCACTAACCACCGCGTTGAAACGTTCAGTGTAATCATGCCCTAACCACCGCGTTGAAACGTTCAGTGTAATAGCCACCGCGTTGAAACGTTCAGTGTAATCATGCACTAACCACCGCGTTGAAACGTTCAATGTAATAGCCACCGCGTTGAAACGTTCAGTGTAATCATGCTCTGACCACCGCATTGATACGTTCAGTGAAATCATGCTCTGACCACCGCGTTGAAATGTTCAGTGTAATAGCCACCGTGTTGAAACGTTCAGTGAAATCATGCTCTGACCACCGCGTTGAAACGTTCAGTGTAATCATACACTAACCACCGCGTTGAAACGTTCAGTGTAATCATGCTCTGACCACCGCATTGAAACGTTCAGTGAAATTATGCTCTGACCACCGCGTTGAAACGTTCAGTGTAATCATGCACTGACCACCGCATTGAAACGTTCAGTGTAATCATGCACTAACCACCCCGTTGAAACGTTCAGTGAAATTATGCTTTGACCACCGCGATGAAACGTTCAGTGAAATCATGCTCTGACCACCGCGTTGAAACGTTCAGTGAAATCATGCTCTGCCATCGCGTTGAAACGTTCAGTGAAATTATGCTCTGACCACCGCGTTGAAACGTTCAGTGTAATCATGCACTAACCACCGCGTTGAAACGTTCAGTGTAATCATGCACTGACCACCGCATTGAAACGTTCAGTGTAATCATGCACTAACCACCCCGTTGAAACGTTCAGTGAAATTATGCTCTGACCACCGCGTTGAAACGTTCAGTGAAATCATGCTCTGCCACCGCGTTGAAACATTCAGTGAAATTATGCTCTGACCACCGCGTTGAAACTTTCAGTGTAATCATGCACTGACCACCGCGTTGAAACATTCAGTGAAATTATGCTCTGACCACCGCGTTGAAACTTTCAGTGTAATCATGCACTGACCACCGCGTTGAAACGTTCAGTGTAATCATGCTCTGACCACCGCGTTGAAACGTTCAGTGTAATCATGCACTAACCACCGCGTTGAAACGTTCAGTGTAATCATGCACTAACCACCGCGTTGAAACGTACAGTGTAATAGCCACCGCGTTGAAACGTTCAGTGTAATAATGGACTAACCACCGCGTTGAAACGTTCAGTGTAATCATGCACTGACCACCGCGTTGAAACGTTCAGTGTAATCATGCACTAACCACCGCGTTGAAACATTCAGTGTAATAGCCACCGCGTTGAAACGTTCAGTGTAATCATGCACTAACCACCGCGTTGAAACGTTCAGTGTAATCATGCACTGACCACCGCGTTGAAACTTTCAGTGTAATCATGCACTGACCACCGCGTTGAAACGTTCAGTATAATCATGCACTGACCACCGCGTTGAAACGTTTAGTGTAATCATGCACTAAACACCGCGTTGAAACGTTCAGTGTAATAGCCACCGCGTTGAAACATTCAGTGTAACCATGCACTGCCACCGCGTTGAAACGTTCAGTATAATAGCCACCGCGTTGAAACGTTCAGTGTAACCATGCACTGCCACCGCGTTGAAACGTTCAGTGTAATCATGCTCTGACCACCGCGTTGAAACGTTCAGTGTAATAGCCACCGCTTTGAAACGTTCAGTGTAACCATGCACTGACCACCGCGTTGAAACGTTCAGTGTAACCATGCACTGACCACAGCGTTGAAACGTTTACTGTAATCATGCACTGACCACCGCGTTGAAACGTTCAGTGTAATAGCCACCACGTTAAAACTTTCAGTATAACCATGCACTGACTACCGCGTTGAAACGTTCAGTGCAATCATGCACTGACTACCGCGTTGAAACGTTCAGTGTAATCATGTACTGACCACCGCGTTGAAACGTTCAGTGTAATCATGCACTGACTACCGCGTTGAAACGTTCAGTGCAATCATGCACTGACCACCGCGTTGAAACGTTCAGTGTAATCATGTACTGACCACCGCGTTGAAACGTTCAGTGTAATCATGCACTAACCACCCCGTTGAAACGTTCAGTGAAATTATGCTCTAACCACCGCGTTGATACGTTCAGTGAAATCATGATCTGACCACCGCGTTGAAACGTTCAGTGAAATCATGCTCTGCCACCGCGTTGAAACGTTCAGTGTAATAGCCACCGCGTTGAAACGTTCAGTGAAATTATGCTCTGACCACCGCGTTGAAACGTTCAGTGTAATCATGCTCTGACCACCGCGTTGAAACGTTCAGTGTAATCATGCACTAACCACCGCGTTGAAACGTTCAGTGTAATCATGCACTAACCACCGCGTTGAAACGTTCAGTGTAATAGCCACCGCGTTGAAACGTTCAGTGTAATCATGGACTAACCACCGCGTTGAAACGTTCAGTGTAATCATGCACTGACCACCGCGTTGAAACGTTCAGTGTAATCATGCACTAACCACCGTGTTGAAACGTTCAGTGTAATAGCCACCGCGTTGAAACGTTCAGTGTAATCATGCACTAACCACCGCGTTGAAACGTTCAGTGTAATCATGCACTAACCACCGCGTTGAAACGTTCAGTGTAATAGCCACCGCGTTGAAACGTTCAGTGTAATCATGGACTAACCACCGCGTTGAAACGTTCAGTGTAATCATGGACTAACCACCGCGTTGAAACGTTCAGTGTAATCATGGACTAACCACCGCGTTGAAACGTTCAGTGTAATCATGGACTAACCACCGCGTTGAAACATTCAGTGTAATCATGGACTGCCACCGCGTTGAAACGTTCAGTGTAATCATGCACTAACCACCGCGTTGAAACGTTCAGTGTAATCATGCTCTGACCACCGCATTGAAACGTTCAGTGAAATTATGCTCTGACCACCGCGTTGAAACGTTCAGTGTAATCATGCACTAACCACCGCTTTGAAACGTTCAGTGTAATCATGCATTAACCACCGCGTTGAAACGTTCAGTGTAATAGCCACCGCGTTGAAACGTTCAGTGTAATCATGCACTAACCACCGCGTTGAAACGTTCAGTGTAATCATGCACTAACCACCGCGTTGAAACGTTCAGTGTAATAGCCACCGCGTTGAAACTTTCAGTGTAATCATGGACTAACCACCGCGTTGAAACGTTCAGTGTAATCATGCTCTGACCACCGCATTGAAACGTTCAGTGAAATTATGCTCTGACCACCGCGTTGAAACGTTCAGTGTAATCATGCACTAACCACCGCGTTGAAACGTTCAGTGTAATCATGCACTAACCACCCCGTTGAAACGTTCAGTGTAATAGCCACCGCGTTGAAATGTTCAGTGTAATCATGGACTAACCACCGCGTCGAAACGTTCAGTGTAATCATGCTCTGACCACCGCATTGAAACGTTCAGTGAAATTATGCTCTGACCACCGCGTTGAAACGTTCAGTGTAATCATGCACTGACCACCGCGTTGAAACTTTCAGTGTAATCATGCACTGACCACCGCGTTGAAACGTTCAGTATAATCATGCACTGACCACCGCGTTGAAACGTTTAGTGTAATCATGCACTAACCACCGCGTTGAAACGTTCAGTGTAATAGCCACCGCGTTGAAACATTCAGTGTAATCATGCACTAACCACCGCGTTGAAACGTTCAGTGTAATCATGCTCTGACCACCGCGTTGAAACGTTCAGTGTAATAGCCACCGCTTTGAAACGTTCAGTGTAACCATGCACTGACCACCGCGTTGAAACGTTCAGTGTAACCATGCACTGACCACAGCGTTGAAACGTTCACTGTAATCATGCACTGTCCACCGCGTTGAAACGTTCAGTGTAACCATGCACTGCCACCGCGTTGAAACGTTCAGTGTAATCATGCTCTGACCACCGCGTTGAAACGTTCAGTGTAATAGCCACCGCTTTGAAACGTTCAGTGTAACCATGCACTGACCACCGCGTTGAAACGTTCAGTGTAACCATGCACTGACCACAGCGTTGAAACGTTCACTGTAATCATGCACTGACCACCGCGTTGAAACGTTCAGTGTAATAGCCACCGCTTTGAAACGTTCAGTGAAATTATGCTCTGACCACCGCGTTGAAACGTTCAGTGTTGAAACGTTCAGTGCAATCATGCACTGACCACCGCGTTGAAACGTTCAGTGTAATCATGTACTGACCACCGCGTTGAAACGTTCAGTGTAATCATGCACTAACCACCGCGTTGAAACGTTCAGTGTAATCATGCACTAACCACCGCGTTGAAACGTTCAGTGTAATAGCCACCGCGTTGAAACGTTCAGTGTAATCATGCACTAACCACCGCGTTGAAACGTTCAATGTAATAGCCACCGCGTTGAAACGTTCAGTGTAATAGCCACCGCGTTGAAACGTTCAGTATAACCTTGCACTGACCACCGCGTTGAAACGTTCAGTGAAATCATGCTCTGACCACCGCGTTGAAACGTTCAGTGAAATCATGCTCTGCCACCGCGTTGAAACGTTCAGTGTAATCATGATCTGACCACCGCGTTGAAACGTTCAGTGTAATAGCCACCGCGTTGAAACATTCAGTGTAACCATGCACTGCCACCGCGTTGAAACGTTCAGTGTAATCATGCTCTGACCACCGCGTTGAAACGTTCAGTGTAATAGCCACCGCTTTGAAACGTTCAGTGTAACCATGCACTGACCACCGCGTTGAAACGTTCAGTGTAACCATGCACTGACCACAGCGTTGAAACGTTCACTGTAATCATGCACTGACCACCGCGTTGAAACGTTCAGTGTAACCATGCACTGCCACCGCGTTGAAACGTTCAGTGTAATCATGCTCTGACCACCGCGTTGAAACGTTCAGTGTAATAGCCACCGCTTTGAAACGTTCAGTGTAACCATGCACTGACCACCGCGTTGAAACGTTCAGTGTAACCATGCACTGACCACCGTGTTGAAACGTTCAGTGTAACCATGCACTGACCACCGCGTTGAAACGTTCAGTGTAATAGCCACCGCTTTGAAACTTTCAGTGTAACCATGCTCTGCCACCGCGTTGAAACGTTCAGTGTAATCATGCACTGACCACCGTGTTGAAACGTTTAGTGTAACCATGCACTGACCACCGCGTTGAAACGTTCAGTGTAACCATGCACTGACCACCGCGTTGAAACGTTCAGTGTAATCATGCACTGACCACCGCGTTGAATCGTTCAGTGTAATAGCCACCACGTTGAAACGTTCAGTATATCCATGCAATAACCACCACGTTGAAACGTTCAGTGCAATCATGCACTGACCACCGCGTTGAAACCTTCAGTGTAATCATGCACTGACCACCGCGTTGAAACGTTCAGTGTAATCATGCACTGACCACCGCGTTGAAACGTTCAGTGTAATTATGCACTGACCACCGCGTTGAAACGTTCAGTGTAATCATGCACTAACCACCGCGTTGAAACGTTCAGTGTAATAGCCATCACGTTGAAACGTTCAGTATAACCATGCACTGACCACCGCATTGAAACGTTCAGTGCAATCATGCACTGACACCGCGTTGAAACGTTCAGTGTAAACATGCACTGACCACCGCGTTGAAACGTTCAGTGTAATCATGCACTGACCACCGCGTTGAAACGTTCAGTGTAATCATGCACTGACCACCGCGTTGAAACGTTCAGTGTAACCATGCACTGAAAACCGCGTTGAAACGTTCAGAGTAATAGCCACCGCGTTGAAACGTTCAGTGTAATAGCCACCACGTTGAAACGTTCAATATAACCATGCACTGACCACCGCGTTGAAACGTTCAGTGTAATCATGCACTAACCACCGCGTTGAAACGTTCAGTGTAATCATGCACTAACCACCGCGTTGAAACGTTCAGTGTAATAGCCACCGCGTTGAAACGTTCAGTGTAATCATGCACTAACCACCGCGTTGAAACGTTCAATGTAATAGCCACCGCGTTGAAACGTTCAGTGTAATAGCCACCGCGTTGAAACGTTCAGTATAACCTTGCACTGACCACCGCGTTGAAACGTTCAGTGAAATCATGCTCTGACCACCGCGTTGAAACGTTCAGTGAAATCATGCTCTGCCACCGCGTTGAAACGTTCAGTGTAATCATGATCTGACCACCGCGTTGAAACGTTCAGTGTAATAGCCACCGCGTTGAAACATTCAGTGTAACCATGCACTGCCACCGCGTTGAAACGTTCAGTGTAATCATGCTCTGACCACCGCGTTGAAACGTTCAGTGTAATAGCCACCGCTTTGAAACGTTCAGTGTAACCATGCACTGACCACCGCGTTGAAACGTTCAGTGTAACCATGCACTGACCACAGCGTTGAAACGTTCACTGTAATCATGCACTGACCACCGCGTTGAAACGTTCAGTGTAACCATGCACTGCCACCGCGTTGAAACGTTCAGTGTAATCATGCTCTGACCACCGCGTTGAAACGTTCAGTGTAATAGCCACCGCTTTGAAACGTTCAGTGTAACCATGCACTGACCACCGCGTTGAAACGTTCAGTGTAACCATGCACTGACCACCGTGTTGAAACGTTCAGTGTAACCATGCACTGACCACCGCGTTGAAACGTTCAGTGTAATAGCCACCGCTTTGAAACTTTCAGTGTAACCATGCTCTGCCACCGCGTTGAAACGTTCAGTGTAATCATGCACTGACCACCGTGTTGAAACGTTTAGTGTAACCATGCACTGACCACCGCGTTGAAACGTTCAGTGTAACCATGCACTGACCACCGCGTTGAAACGTTCAGTGTAATCATGCACTGACCACCGCGTTGAATCGTTCAGTGTAATAGCCACCACGTTGAAACGTTCAGTATATCCATGCAATAACCACCACGTTGAAACGTTCAGTGCAATCATGCACTGACCACCGCGTTGAAACCTTCAGTGTAATCATGCACTGACCACCGCGTTGAAACGTTCAGTGTAATCATGCACTGACCACCGCGTTGAAACGTTCAGTGTAATTATGCACTGACCACCGCGTTGAAACGTTCAGTGTAATCATGCACTAACCACCGCGTTGAAACGTTCAGTGTAATAGCCATCACGTTGAAACGTTCAGTATAACCATGCACTGACCACCGCATTGAAACGTTCAGTGCAATCATGCACTGACACCGCGTTGAAACGTTCAGTGTAAACATGCACTGACCACCGCGTTGAAACGTTCAGTGTAATCATGCACTGACCACCGCGTTGAAACGTTCAGTGTAATCATGCACTGACCACCGCGTTGAAACGTTCAGTGTAACCATGCACTGAAAACCGCGTTGAAACGTTCAGAGTAATAGCCACCGCGTTGAAACGTTCAGTGTAATAGCCACCACGTTGAAACGTTCAATATAACCATGCACTGACCACCGCATTGAAACGTTCAGTGCAATCATGCACTGACCACCGCGTTGAAACGTTCAGTGTAATCATGCACTGACCACCGCGTTGAAACGTTCAGTGTAATCATGCACTGACCACCGCGTTGAAACGTTCAGTGTAATAGCCACCGCGTTGCAACGTTCAGTGTAACCATGCACCGACCACCGCGTTGAAACGTTCAGTGTAATCATGCACTGACCACCGCGTTGAAACGTTCAGTGTAATAGCCACCGCGTTGAAACGTTCAGTGTAATCATGGACTAACCACCGCGTTGAAACGTTCAGTGTAATCATGGACTAACCACCGCGTTGAAACGTTCAGTGTAATCATGGACTAACCACCGCGTTGAAACGTTCAGTGTAATCATGGACTAACCACCGCGTTGAAACATTCAGTGTAATCATGGACTGCCACCGCGTTGAAACGTTCAGTGTAATCATGCACTAACCACCGCGTTGAAACGTTCAGTGTAATCATGCTCTGACCACCGCATTGAAACGTTCAGTGAAATTATGCTCTGACCACCGCGTTGAAACGTTCAGTGTAATCATGCACTAACCACCGCGTTGAAACGTTCAGTGTAATCATGCATTAACCACCGCGTTGAAACGTTCAGTGTAATAGCCACCGCGTTGAAACGTTCAGTGTAATCATGCACTAACCACCTCGTTGAAACGTTCAGTGTAATCATGCACTAACCACCGCGTTTAAACGTTCAGTGTAATAGCCACCGCGTTGAAACGTTCAGTGTAATCATGGACTAACCACCGCGTTGAAACGTTCAGTGTAATCATGCTCTGACCACCGCATTGAAACGTTCAGTGAAATTATGCTCTGACCACCGCGTTGAAACGTTCAGTGTAATCATGCACTAACCACCGCGTTGAAACGTTCAGTGTAATCATGCACTAACCACCCCGTTGAAACGTTCAGTGTAATAGCCACCGCGTTGAAACGTTCAGTGTAATCATGGACTAACCACCGCGTTGAAACGTTCAGTGTAATCATGCTCTGACCACCGCATTGAAACGTTCAGCGAAATTATGCTCTGACCACCGCGTTGAAACGTTCAGTGTAATCATGCACTGACCACCGCGTTGAAACGTTCAGTATAATCATGCACTGACCACCGCGTTGAAACGTTTAGTGTAATCATGCACTAACCACCGCGTTGAAACGTTCAGTGTAATAGCCACCGCGTTGAAACATTCATTGTAACCATGCACTGCCACCGCGTTGAAACGTTCAGTGTAATAGCCACCGCGTTGAAACGTTCAGTGTAATCATGCACTAACCACCGCGTTGAAACGTTCAGTGTAATCATGCACTAACCACCGCGTTGAAACGTTCAGTGTAATAGCCACCGCGTTGAAACGTTCAGTGTAATCATGGACTAACCACCGCGTTGAAACGTTCAGTGTAATCATGCTCTGACCACCGCATTGAAACGTTCAGTGAAATTATGCTCTGACCACCGCGTTGAAACGTTCAGTGTAATCATGCACTGACCACCGCGTTGAAACTTTCAGTGTAATCATGCACTGACCACCGCGTTGAAACGTTCAGTATAATCATGCACTGACCACCGCGTTGAAACGTTTAGTGTAATCATGCACTAACCACCGCGTTGAAACGTTCAGTGTAATAGCCACCGCGTTGAAACATTCAGTGTAACCATGCACTGCCACCGCGTTGAAACGTTCAGTGTAATCATGCACTAACCACCGCGTTGAAACGTTCAGTGTAATAGCCACCGCGTTGAAACGTTCAGTGTAATCATGCACTAACCACCGCGTTGAAACGTTCAGTATAACCTTGCACTGACCACCGCGCTGAAACGTTCAGTGTAATCATGCACTAACCACCGCGTTGAAACGTTCAGTGTAATAGCCACCGCGTTGAAACGTTCAGTGTAACCATGCACTGCCACCGCGTTGAAACGTTCAGTGTAATCATGCTCTGACCACCGCGTTGAAACGTTCAGTGTAATAGCCACCGCTTTGAAACGTTCAGTGTAACCATGCACTGACCACCGCGTTGAAACGTTCAGTGTAACCATGCACTGACCACAGCGTTGAAACGTTCACTGTAATCATGCACTGACCACCGCGTTGAAACGTTCAGTGTAATAGCCACCACGTTGAAACGTTCAGTATAACCATGCACTGACTACCGCGTTGAAACGTTCAGTGCAATCATGCACTGACCACCGCGTTGAAACGTTCAGTGTAATCATGTAATGACCACCGCGTTGAAACGTTCAGTGTAATCATGCACTAACCACCGCGTTGAAACGTTCAGTGTAATCATGCACTAACCACCGCGTTGAAACGTTCAGTGTAATAGCCACCGCGTTGAAACGTTCAGTGTAATCATGCACTAACCACCGCGTTGAAACGTTCAATGTAATAGCCACCGCGTTGAAACGTTCAGTGTAATAGCCACCGCGTTGAAACGTTCAGTATAACCTTGCACTGACCACCGCGTTGAAACGTTCAGTGAAATCATGCTCTGACCACCGCGTTGAAACGTTCAGTGAAATCATGCTCTGCCACCGCGTTGAAACGTTCAGTGTAATCATGATCTGACCACCGCGTTGAAACGTTCAGTGTAATCATGCACTAACCACCGCGTTGAAACGTTCAGTGTAATAGCCACCGCGTTGAAACGTTCAGTGTAACCATGCACTGCCACCGCGTTGAAACGTTCAGTGTAATCATGCTCTGACCACAGCGTTGAAACGTTCAGTGTAATAGCCACCGCTTTGAAACGTTCAGTGTAACCATGCACTGACCACCGCGTTGAAACGTTCAGTGTAACCATGCACTGACCACCGTGTTGAAACGTTCAGTGTAACCCTGCACTGACCACCGCGTTGAAACGTTCAGTGTAATAGCCACCGCTTTGAAACTTTCAGTGTAACCATGCTCTGCCACCGCGTTGAAACGTTCAGTGTAATCATGCACTGACCACCGTGTTGAAACGTTTAGTGTAACCATGCACTGACCACCGCGTTGAAACGTTCAGTGTAACCATGCACTGACCACCGCGTTGAAACGTTCAGTGTAATCATGCACTGACCACCGCGTTGAATCGTTCAGTGTAATAGCCACCACGTTGAAACGTTTAGTATATCCATGCAATGACCACCACGTTGAAACGTTCAGTGCAATCATGTACTGACCACCGCGTTGAAACCTTCAGTGTAATCATGCACTGACCACCGCGTTGAAACGTTCAGTGTAATCATGCACTGACCACCGCGTTGAAACGTTCAGTGTAATCATGCACTGACCACCGCGTTGAAACGTTCAGTGTAATCATGCACTAACCACCGCGTTGAAACGTTCAGTGTAATAGCCATCACGTTGAAACGTTCAGTATAACCATGCACTGACCACCGCATTGAAACGTTCAGTGCAATCATGCACTGACACCGCGTTGAAACGTTCAGTGTAAACATGCACTGACCACCGCGTTGAAACGTTCAGTGTAATCATGCACTGACCACCGCGTTGAATCGTTCAGTGTAATCATGCACTGACCACCGCGTCGAAACGTTCAGTGTAACCATGCACTGACAACCGCGTTGAAACGTTCAGTGTAATCATGCACTGACCACCGCGTTGAAACGTTCAGTGTAATAGCCACCGCGTTGCAACGTTCAGTGTAACCATGCACCGACCACCGCGTTGAAACGTTCAGTGTAATCATGCACTGACCACCGCGTCGAAACGTTCAGTGTAACCATGCACTGACAACCGCGTTGAAACGTTCAGAGTAATAGCCACCGCGTTGCAACGTTCAGTGTAACCATGCACCTACCACCGCGTTGAAACTTTCAGTGTAACCATCCACTGACCACCGCGTTGAAACGTTCAGTGTAATAGCCACCGCGTTGAAACGTTCAGTGTAATAGCCACCACGTTGAAACGTTCAGTATAACCATGCACTGACCACCGCATTGAAACGTTCAGTGCAATCATGCACTGATCACCGCGTTGAAACGTTCAGTGTAATCATGCACTGACCACCGCGTTGAAACGTTCAGTGTAATCATGCACTGACCACCGCGTTGAAACGTTCAGTGTAATAGCCACCGCGTTGCAACGTTCAGTGTAACCATGCACCGACCACCGCGTTGAAACGTTCAGTGTAATCATGCACTGACCACCGCGTCGAAACGTTCAGTGTAACCATGCACTGACAACCGCGTTGAAACGTTCAGAGTAATAGCCACCGCGTTGCAACGTTCAGTGTAACCATGCACCTACCACCGCGTTGAAACTTTCAGTGTAACCATCCACTGACCACCGCGTTGAAACGTTCAGTGTAATAGCCACCGCGTTGAAACGTTCAGTGTAACCATGCAATGACCACCGCGTTGAAACGTTCAGTGTAATAGCCACCGCGTTGAAACGCGAATGGTCAGTGCATGCTCCAATACAGAAGACATTCTTCGCAATGCACTTCGTCAATGTAGCAATAGTAAAACTCGCAACCCTCATTTTACGGCTTCCTTCAACAAGAACTGAATTCTGGGATTGGTTCAGTTCAGTGTAATCATGCACTGACCACCGCGTTGAAACGTTCAGTGTAATCATGCACTGACCACCGCGTCGAAACGTTCAGTGTAACCATGCACTGACAACCGCGTTGAAACGTTCAGAGTAATAGCCACCGCGTTGCAACGTTCAGTGTAACCATGCACCGACCACCGCGTTGAAACTTTCAGTGTAACCATGCACTGACCACCGCGTTGAAACGTTCAGTGTAATAGCCACCGCGTTGAAACGCGAATGGTCAGTGCATGCTCCAATACAGAAGACATTCTTCGCAATGCACTTCGTCAATATAACAATAGTAAAACTCGCAACCCACATTTTACGGCTTCCTTCAACAAGAACTGAATTCTGGGATTGGTTCTAACTTCTTTTGCTTGTCAGTTGGCATGGCAAGCAGGCCGTCCCATATATATGGCTGAGTCGATATCTCCCATCATGTGGTACAGCGCACGGCCTTTAATAATTGATTACATAATATAATCAACTTAACGTTAATTGCATAACAAATTGAATGTTTATATAAGTATTATAACACTCCTGAACAGGGTCTTACCCTGGACATGAGTGTGTAAATAAGGTGTATTATGTTACAACGTAGTGCGTGCCGGCTCGTGTAACATATTATGTTACAACGTAGTGCGTGCCGGCTCGTGTAACATATTATGTTACAACGTAGTGCGTGCCGGCTCGTGTAACATATTATGTTACAACGTAGTGCGTGCCGGCTCGTGTAACGTATTGCGTGAAGGCGTTCGCCAATTTGGCCAATTACCGACAAACACAGGTCATAATTGACCTGCGTCTGTTAAAAATTCGCCATCGCCAATAGTTCCGGAAATTATTCTAGATCTACTTGTGCGAATGCATGTGAGTCTGTCACGAATTGGGTAATAAAAACGTGTCTAACAATTCATAGCACAGCATACGACCGTGGTTATGGCAATAGTTGTGTGGCATTGCCACATCTTTTTTTGTATCAACTTTCATTCGTTTGGCTTTATTGGTCGCGTCGTGCACACGCGGCCATCCGTATTTCCAGGCAATATTGATTCTCCTGCCGATACACGCGACGTCTGCCTCGAGTAACAAGAGCGTGTGACCGCATGTTTTGGTGTGCATTCTGTCTGTAAGGGATCAATGGATTTGAACGAATACTACTATTCCTTTAACTGAACACAAGTCTAAATACAAAATGTAATGCACTGAATACAGTATTAAACATATAGTAACAAAATAAATGTGCATTCAGGTATTGTCTAAAATATTTTTTATTTCTAGAGAAATTTGTGTTGATTATTGAATATACGTGTATTGTCTACAGTGTTTTGGATTTCAAGAGATCTTTGTGTTGATTATTAAATACATCGTGAATTGGCAATCGCTAAATGTTTCGCCAAACTTAAATCTAAATAAAACATCGTGGTTTATTCACGAACTTTCTGGGACGCATATAATATTCAAAGTTCAGTCACTTTGTTGCTAATTATAAGTTTAATTTATGGATGAAAGCGTTACACTGCGGACACGTATAATGCTAAGCGAATATTTCTAAACTTTTGTTTCGAATCGTGTGCTTAACTGGCTTAAAACTTAACTGGCTTAAAACTTAACTGGCTTAAAACACTTCAGTTGTGCAATGCACGTTGGTCCACAACTCAACAAAACTCGACTCGCCTGTTAATTTGACCGTCGCAACAATTGCTGAACCGATTCTAAAATTTAATCACGGCAACTAATGTCGTGTAATACGTGCCAGTCTGTGACAATACGTCTCGCAGAATCGGTCAATCTACGCTACTCAGCAGATCAATAAAAAATCAGTTGCAGCAACGGGCCAGTGACTACACAGCATTTTCTGATGTGATCCCTTCTATATCTAAACTGATGTGATCCCTTTTATATATAAACTGATGTGATCCCTTCTATATCTAAACTGATGTGATCCTTTCTATATCTAAACTGATGTGATCCCTTCTATATCTAAACTGATGTGATCCCTTTTATATATAAACTGATGTGATCCCTTCTATATCTAAACTGATGAGATCCCTTCTATATCTAAACTGATGTGATCCCTTTTATATATAAACTGATGTGATCCCTTCTATATCTAAACTGATGTGATCCCTTCTATATCTAAACTGATGTGATCCCTTTTATATATAAACTGATGTGATCCCTTCTATATCTAAACTGATGTGGTCCCTTCTATATCTAAACTGATGTGATCCCTTTTATATATAAACTGATGTGATCCCTTCTATATCTAAACTAATGTGATCGCTTCTATATCTAAACTGATGTGATCCCTTTTATATCTAAACTGATGTGATCCCTTCTATATCTAAACTGATGTGATCCCTTTTATATATAAACTGATGTGATCCCTTCTATATATAAACTGATGTGATCCCTTTTATATATAAACTGATGTGATCCCTTCTATATCTAAACTGATGTGATCGCTTCTATATCTAAACTGATGTGATCCCTTCTATATCTAAACTGATGTGATCCCTTCTATATCTAAACTGATGTGATCCCTTCTATATCTAAACTGATGTGATCCTTTTATATATAAACTGATGTGATCCCTTCTATATCTAAACTAATGTGATCCCTTCTATATCTAAACTGATGTGATCCCTTCTATATCTAAACTGATGTGATCGCTTCTATATCTAAACTGATGTGATCCCTTCTATATCTAAACTGATGTGATCCCTTTTATATATAAACTGATGTGATCCCTTCTATATCTAAACTGATGTGATCGCTTCTATATCTAAACTGATGTGATCCCTTCTATATCTAAACTGATGTGATCCCTTTTATATATAAACTGATGTGATCCCTTCTATATCTAAACTAATGTGATCGCTTCTATATCTAAACTGATGTGATCCCTTCTATATCTAAACTGATGTGATCGCTTCTATATCTAAACTGATGTGATCGCTTCTATATCTAAACTGATGTGATCCCTTCTATATCTAAACTGATGTGATCCCTTTTATATATAAACTGATGTGATCCCTTCAATATCTAAACTAATGTGATCGCTTCTATATCTAAACTGATGTGATCCCTTCTATATCTAAACTGATGTGATCCCTTCTATATCTAAACTGATGTGATCCCTTCTATATCTAAACTGATGTGATTCATTCTATATCTAAACTGATGTGATCGCTTCTATATCTATAAAACAGATGGTTGAGTCGTTGGATGAAGACAGAGAGGCTACATTTATAGACACGTGGCATGAGAGACCGGTTCTACATGAGCATGTTTCAAAAGGATATTCTCATCGAAACAATCGACTTGCAGCACTTAGTGAGATGGCTGAGGTGTTCGATACTTCCAGTAGGGCTAACCTTTAGGAGCGCGGTCTCCATAAGGAAAACCTAAAATTGTACATCATTAAACAACGTTAGCACGTGTTTAATGTGTTCGTAATAAAGACAAACGTGTGTTGCCCATCGGAAAACTATGTTCTGCAAATATACGAAACAGCAGCGTTGCATTTATAAAATAGTAACCCCAACAAACCGTCTTCTCCCATCCCTGGGATAAGAACTATTCCCACCTGGGGGGGAGCTTAGTCACCCATTAGTTTACCATCTAGTCGCGCAACAGGTTACATATGAAACAAATAAACCTTTTAGCCAAAGGGCCGGGCCAGCCATGGCCCAATGCCCCCCATACTGGCTCCCTATTGATAACATAGCGTAGCGTAACTGCAGCTCGCCACCGTTGCTTTACGAGCTTTCAGTACAACTGCCTGAGAGCAGAAATTCTTGCGCCGAGATGCATCAGAGTCAGTGCGGGCCGAGAGCACCGCCGAAGCTAGTCGTGTTTCTGACGCGAGCTAGAGGGTGTGTCAATAAGTGACGTCAGCGTTCGCGTGACCAGGCCGGCGTCGTGACTGTGCGCGTGGGTCAGTTGTATCATTGGATTAGCAGAGTTACAACCGGCTGGTGGCACAGGGTGTGGTCACCTTGTCTTCGTAGCGGCTCGACCCAGTGGACACTGGACAGACATCGCCCAGAACCAGTGGACACTGGACAGACATCGCCCAGATCCTGTGGACACTGGACAGACATCGCCCAGACCCAGTGGACACTGAACATACATCGCCCAGATCCAGTGGACACTGGACATACATCGCCCAGACCCAGTGGACACTGGACATTCATCGCCCAGACCCAGTGGACACTGGACATTCATCGCCCAGAACCAGTGGACACTGGACATTCATTGCCCAAATCCAGTGGACTTTGGACAATCATCGCCCAGACCCAGTGGACACTGAACACACATCGTCCAGACCCAGTGGACACTGAACACACATCGTCCAGACCCAGTGGACATTGAACATACATCGCCCAAATCCAGTGGACATTGGACAATCATCGCCCAGACCCAGTGGACACTGAACACACATCGTCCAGACCCAGTGGACACTGAACACACATCGTCCAGACCCAGTGGACATTGAACATACATCGCCCAAATCCAGTGGACATTGGACAATCATCGCCCAGACCCAGTGGACACTGAACACACATCGCCCAGACCCAGTGGACACTGAACATACATCGCCCAGACCCAGTGGACACTGGACATACATCGCCCAGGTAGGTGTAAAAAAAGGGTTCTTGTAGCCATCCGTGACTGACTGACTGAGATTTGACCAGAATCTCCCATTTTTATAAAAAATTATGAGAAAACCAAAAGTGCGCTATTCTTGATTGTAGTTCCAAATGGTTAACTATTATTAACTCTTAGATGCATTGTCCTAAAACCACGGCTTTTGTTTCGCATTAATACAACTAAAAATAAATCAAAAGAAGCTCCGAGCAAAAACATGCATGTAATATAAAAATAGCAACAATTTATAAGCTGCTGAAAGCAGTACTTATTGTAACTCCCAAAAACGACAACTAAGAAAATAAAGGCAATAAAAATACGGTGAATTAGTACTCCATCCGAAAAGGTTTTCAACACGTCACCGAAATAGTAGGTAGTGGTTTCTTTCGAATGGAAAGAAGCAAACACGATACTCTTATTTAAAAAAGGGTTCTAGAAAAAGTAAGAAAATAGCAGATCAGTAATTTTAACATCAGTGATTGATAAATTATTATAAAGGTTAAATACAGACCATATTGATAAGTATACAAATCCATTTTAACTGCCAAAAGCTAAGTCGTGCTCAACGAATATTTTGTTTTGTTTTAGAAGAAATCATTAAGCGGTACAAATCAAGGGTCACCAATAAATAATATCTTCTTAGCTTTTCAGAATGCTTTCGAAATAGTGCATCATTAAATATTACTATGTAACAATAAACCATGGCAGAGGGATCAGTCCCGTCCTCAGGCTCGTCCTCAGGCCCGTCCTCAGGTCCGTCTTCAGGCCCGTCCTCAGGGTTTTGAAAAGGGGGTTCGGGCGTACACAATCAGCGGGGGCTTTCTGGGATGATTTCAGATTTTTTTACAATTTAAACAAAATCTCTCAAACAGGGGGTTTGTTTAGAACCCCCCTCGAGGAGGGGCATGGGAATGTATAACCAATTTGACAGAAACATTGCTGATTGAATGTAAAATATAAAATGGGAGCTGCTGTTCTGCGTATAACCTTAAAACAGGAGGACTTCGGAGTACCGAATGATGCTGACATTAGACAGTTTCTGAACATTGTGGTACTGAAAACGCCAAATAGAGTGCGGCATAGCAACATCGGAGACGTGGAAATGAAGAGGATGTAAAATAGGAATGTTTTTAATATTTAATGGATAAGAAAATATTTATAGATGTTTTTCTTCTTCAAACTGACGGAGGGTAGACGAACTAAACGACACGAAGTAACGTTAGTGAAAGAGCGGTGTTGGTTGGATATAATAAAGTATTAATTTTCACAGAGGACCACGAATGACGGAACAAACTAGCAGTGTGAATTAGCTTAAAAACAAAATTGCGACCCGCAGAATGAAACGTTGCTGGACTCGAAAAGCCAATGGCTTCTTTGACCACGTCAGTCTTTGTATCGAGGAAAGTGTTACATAAAGCTAGTCAATTACTCCAAGACCCCACACCCCCTCCATGTCGAATTTACTCACGGCTCAGTTACAGAAGCAGCAGATTTTTACTCCCCAACATCAAGACAAACCGCTACAAGTATTCTTTTTTACCCTCTGCCATTTAAATTCTCAACGCTAAATTAGACAGAAATCTGTGATTAAATAATCTGTGATTTATACTGTATATATGTGATGTGCCAACTCCAAACCTGATGTTCAAGGTTTTGCTTCTGTCTTGTTGTAAGTGTCGATCGGCGCTGTAATTTCCTGGTCGGACGAATAAAGTATTATTGTATTGTATTGTATTGTATCTGGGGTTTTGTTTTGTATGCGTGACCACTTCGTTTGGTTATGCATTGTTAAGATCAACCGTCATGCAATAGTAGAGCCTACATTTGACAGTATGACGACGTTTGTATAGTGGTGTGGGGGTGTTGTATACATTCCCTGTTTGTATTGATCCCCGCCTACCTATGTCCGAAATTAATAACATTTACCCCGACCCTGACCTACCCGTGCGTGAAATGTCAGTTGTACGTTGTTGAAAAACAGGGTTGCAAATGTACTGGACGACCTTGGTTAGCTATAAAAGGTATTCACGCGTGCGCCCAGCATACCTGTTGCATAGGTCATTGTGATTTGGGCGGGTTAATAAAGTTGACATTTATTATGGTCGTAGAAGGCTCCGCGTAGTTTCTTCCATTACTACGAATGCAAGGCACTAAATACAGACTGGTGCTTGTATGACACCGACATGTGTAGTCCCGCTGAAGAAAGCACCTGCCACTTTCAGTGAGTTATGTCTTTCGAATGACCACACAGCCGTGCGGTCAGAGCAGGTCAATGATCGTGTTGTCGTCGTCGTAACCAACAAACTCGCCCACTCGTAGTCCAGCTTTAGACCTTATTAAACACACGGTACTGATCTCATTGCGATTGGGTTATTCGATTATACTGCTCCCATTCGTCGTCATCTTCGTCAACCCCGTAACTTGGTTACGCCTACGTTGCAACGGTTTTATCGCGGGCAGACGATTCGGCGTTGCGCAAAACCACCCAATATAACCGACATAAGACTTAATAAATTTAATATTAATTAAAACAGCGTGCGAACGTTAACAGCACGTATGCGTCCGGTGAGCTTCTAGAAATCCGTACTACTTGCATTGCTCTAAAAATATTGACAACGAGCTCGTGTGAACCAGGTGTGACACTGCGTACAAACAAGCTCGTGTGAACCAGGTGTGACACTGCGTACAAACAAGCTCGTGTGAACCAGGTGTGACACTGCGTACAAACAAGCTCGTGTGAACCAGGTGTGACACTGCGTACAAACAAGCTCGTGTGAACCAGGTGTGACACTGCGTACAAACAAGCTCGTGTGAACCAGGTGTGACACTGCGTACAAACAAGCTCGTGTGAACCAGGTGTGACACTGCGTACAAACAAGCTCGTGTGAACCAGGTGTGACACTGCGTACAAACAAGCTCGTGTGAACCAGGTGTGACACTGCGTACAAACAAGCCAATACACCACGAACTTCTTCATCATCCTCTAAACAATAGTTTGTTCGAGAACGTGTTAATGGACTACACACTACAACGCATTGATGTCAAACGTGGTCAACGACAAAGAAGCAACTGGAAAAGAAGTTAATAGCCATGAAAAAAATGGTGTCCATCGAGCTCAAAGATAAAATCACACACAACGTCACCAGAAGATGAGAAGTAAGATTTACACTGAAACATGCCATGAAAACAAAATGGAAATGCGTAGGCCACATCACAAGAACGTACAATAGATGGACTGTCAGAACAACTGAATGGCAACCCAGAAAAGGGAAAGAGCAAAATGCATACAAACGAGATGATGACACGACGCCTTTACCAACAACGTATGGTCACTCTGGAAGAAAGCTACAGAAAGTCTAGCTGACGGCTCTATCCTGCAGCGGATAGACTCGGCCTATATGAAAAGCGAAAGGTTAACATGATGATAAGTATCTCACATAAATCGCTGAAACATCGGATAAAAGCAAAACATGTGTGCTCTAGAGGGCTTTGGTTATTGGTTATTGCTTATTTATGGCTGATAGGTTCGCGTGTTTAACAATGCTAAGCAAAAGTAAGTTTTTAGTGCAGACCGTCATCCGTGGTTAGTTGTATCACTTGTTAACAAACATCCCTCGAGTGATTTCGTGAACTTTTCAAAGCTCATATTTTAAGAAAAATGCAACTTTTATTTGATTGCAGCAAGGTGGATTTCATAAAGGGTGTCTAACAAGGGTTGCAGGTTGTATAATTCGCTCCCCTTGTATCATTCGCTCCCCTTGTATCATTCGCTCCGCTTGTATCATTCGCTCCCCTTGTATCATTCGCTCCCCTTGTATCGTTCGCTCCACTTGTATCATTCGCTCCCCTTGTATCGTTCGCTCCACTTGTATCGTTCGCTCCCCTTGTATCATTCGCTCCCCTTGTATCATTCGCTCCCCTTGTATCATTCGCTCCCCTTGTATCATTCGCTCCCCTTGTATCGTTCGCTCCCCTTGTATCATTCGCTCCCCTTGTATCATTCGCTCCCCTTGTATCATTTGCTCCTCTTGTATCATTCGCTCCCCTTGTATCATTCGCTCCCCTTGTATCATTCGCTCCTCTTGTATCATTCGCTCCCCTTGTATCATTCGCTCCCCTTGTATCATTCGCTCCTCTTGCATTATTCGCTCCCCTTGTATCATTCGCTCACCTTGTATCATTCGCTCCCCTTAATAAATATTACTATAATACGATGCGAGATCACTTAAACAACATACCAACCATAGTCTGCTCGACAAGCCTGAATAAACCAATAAACTACAATATGTTAATTGGTGTACTACGATAGCAATATTTCGTTCTTCTTCTTCGTCGTCTTCTTCGTCTTCTTTTTTTTCTTCTTCGTCTTCTTCCCATTAATTATTGCCTCAACATTTCTGTAAACACACAGAATTGACATTAGTCGTTAAACCTGGTAAGGCTCAAAATAGTGGATACCCAAAATGATAAACGCGAGTCAAGGCTGACCATGGGCGTGGCTTCCTCTCGCCGAACACATGACAAAATTACGAAATCTCGTGTATTGGTTTTCTAGAATATCGCACGAATTTTTCCGGGATCATTTCATACAGGTTTCAGCTGTGGCTGGCAGTAAATTGAAATGATAAAGTCGTAATCCGGCGCTAAATCAAGCCTTACACTCCCTTCGTCGCTACATAAGGCGCGAATAAATCATGCATTCGCAGTTCTACGCGACGTTTGGTGTTTCGCGACCCGCTACTAGATACCGCGTTAATGATGACAATGGCGCAGTTTATGGGCGCCTCGCGGAGCACAAGTACCGCGCCTGGCCTCGTAAAACCCTGCCATAGGACGGCTCACGTCGAGAGATGGTGGTCGCTTCGCCGTGGCGCTGTCTACGGTACCGCATAGTGCATTTCGGTCAATGGCAGCGACGCGGGAGAAATATGTGATTGACTGCGCAACGCACACTGATGCGGTAAATGGGTACGTCATATCGTATGATATAAACCGTTTATACTTTATGCTTAGGGTTTGTTTACGCGATGGACCGATCGCTGACGTCAGTGTTGTGGAAATGCAACAGATGGTAGTCGAACAAAAAGATGCGCTTGAATTCCAGTGATTTCAGGTATTTGATTGAGTGAATTTTGATTGTTCTGGTAAGCTAAGTTATACAGTGATACAATGGTCGACGTTGGGCGAAGACCTTCAATTCTTGTTTCTAACATTAATTTATTTGTAAGCATTGGTGAAATACAGCAAGTGTGACTAACGTCGAGCTTCGTGTCCAGTTCTTTTGTGAATGGCCACACATCGGCTCTATAAAGCACACTTTCAGCTGTGGTTGACAGTAGATTGAAATGATAACGTCGTAAAGAATGACCTTAAAGAATGACGATCTGAGGCACCTTCCTATTTTGGGCTGTCACATGTTTCCTTCTGTCGTACAATATGATACTCTGACTCCCTTGCCAACTTGGTCCTCGGAGGGGTTTATATAAAAGGATTATATCACACATTCATTATATCTGCATTCACATTATTTAGTATGCAAATATCTCGGGCCAATGAAAAACTTCAGACCCGACATGATTAGCTTTTTCTGCAAAGCTTCATGATACTTGAGATACAACTAGCCGCATGTGTATCTACTGCGCATCTCATACAGATGAGAAGTACATGCAGGTACGCAATGCTCATCAGCTAAAACAACTAATCAAACCATCTCCAGCTTATATACATAAAGACATGACACATGTCTTCGTCCATTTTCCTTCTCGGAAGCGTTGTAACTAACTGTGGCATGACGTCAATACCACGCATCGCGTTCTAACAATGATATGTTTATTAACATCTGCAGTCCCTCAGCAACTGATCAGAATACCAACCACTGAATCACTGCATACAGATTTGCATGAGGCCCTTGGCTGTTTTACAAGGCGTATATTCAGGTCTGTCGTTTATTTCTCATTCATAAATCCACATGTATTGCCGTGATTACATTATACACCCCCGCACGCACGCGCGCGCACGCACGCACGCACGCACGCACGCACGCACGCACGCACAACGACAGCTGGATTTTTAAACAATTAACAGTAGGCCCAACTGTCTCACGTGTAGAAAGACTCATCGATGGCTCAGTGGTTGTCTTTCCCTCCCAGTCCAAACATTGACATGGAACTGCCGATCATTCTTCTTGAATTAGGTAATACCTGCTGGTAACTGCCGGCGTCTTGTCACAATCGACTGCCTCAGAGAGGCTTTATTGTGATGGAAGACGCGAGGCGATGAATGACGTGATTATGCAGCGGGAAGCACACCACTAATTACGACAGTGAATATCGAACGTCACACGTGCTGTTACCGAGAAGCACACCACTAATTACGACAGTGAATATCGAACGTCACACGTGCTGTTACCGAGGGCTTGGTAATATCAATATATTCGTCTGTGGGTGCGAAACATAGACTCTCACTGCTGAACTTGAAATAAAACCCCAGGCGTTGGAAGCGCTATGCCATGGCTAGATCTGGCACATTCCACGTACAGACGACGTCGCCAACCAAGAAGTCCGTAGCCTCATCGGACAATCCATTGGCTGGCGTGAACAACTTCTAACTACGGTGAGAAGACGCAAACTGCAATGGCTTGTTTATGTCATGAGAGCGACTGGCCTCTACAAGACATTTATGCAAAATAACAACACAAGTCCAGCGTAGATTGAAATAGGCCAAAGAATGACATTTAGATTTATTAATTAAGGAGCATGAAATTAGGCAAGCATACACCATCAAAATAAGATACATCCAATAATCTCAGCAAGCATGCCGGCCCCCAAAAGGTGTTTACACATAATTAGTAAATCATGCCTATCAGCTACCCACTACCAGTACTATCTGTACCACTACTGACTTATATACAATTCACATGGTATCGGTGGGGGTCACTCCGCCGTGAATTAACCATACACATACATGTACAAACAGAAAGGCTGGGGTACTCGATCTCCCAGCCAAACATGGTAAATGAAAATAGTGGGCTAACCACCCAACATTCTTGAACAATTCATAATGAACATTATGGAAACATAACACACAATGTATAAAGGTGTTACATATCTAGACATTAGTCAACCAATAACTACCAAAACATCAGACCGAGAGGTAGGGCCAAACAGCCACACGAATGTACTCGTAAAAAGTACCCGCACTAAAAACCCTGTGTACACTACTGAAAACTTAGAGGAGGGAAAAGCGTTAATGCAGAACCTCGTGTACCAAACTATAACAGGGAAAAGCGTCAAAAAATTCAAAAACTTTGTGAACTACCTCTCTGTCTACAGTGTTTCACAGTGTATCCCTACATAATGCACCACTTGATTTATTAGATAAAACTGGGTAACAACTGTTAACACAATAGGGAGGGAGGGTGGGATTTTTCAAACGCATCGGAATAAACCGAACAACAAAACTGATCTTGCAATAAAATCAACAAATTCAGCGATAACGAATAATCAGTAACAATAGAAATTCGGAAATATTTGCAGCGCAAAGGTCTCACAACGACACAAGCTAACTTGGAAATCGAGTGAGGCTGGCTCTAGGTCACGTGGTTGGTGTATCCATACGCGTGAGCGAGTAATTAGGCCAATACTCTCTCTACCATAAAAGGTCTAACCTCAAATCGCCTTCATTGCCTCGTCATCTCGCATAAAATCCTTTATGCGCCGCTGTCACATAAATTCATTTATGCAAAATAACAACACAAGTCCAGCGTAGATTGAAATAGGCCAAAGAATGACATTTAGATTTATTAATTAAGGAGCATGAAATTAGGCAAGCATACACCATCAAAATAAGATACATCCAATAATCTCAGCAAGCATGCCGGCCCCCAAAAGGTGTTTACACATAATTAGTAAATCATGCCTATCAGCTACCCACTACCAGTACTATCTGTACCACTACTGACTTATATACAATTCACATGGTATCGGTGGGGGTCACTCCGCCACTAGGTCACCCTCTGTGACCGACCCCCACCATAATTCATTTCTGCAAGACCCAGAAAATGTAGGACATAGATGATGCAGACAGAAGAAGAGTTGGCAAGGCGACTAGTGACGGGGGGGGGGAGAGCAGAAAGCCAGCAGGCGACGAGTGACCGGGGGCAGAGAGCCAGCAGGCGACGAGTGACCGTGGGCAGAAAGCCAGCAGGCGACGAGTGACCGGGAGCAGAGAGCCAGCAGGCGACGAGTGATCGGGGGCAGAAAGCCACGAGGCGACGGGTGGGCTGGAGAAGTAGTGAACGCAGCGACGTATTTAGAGGGGGCATTGGGCCACGGCCTCCCTTTGGGTCATTTCTATTCCCTATTTGTTTTACATGGTAACGGAATGGATGACTAGGCTTGCCCCCCTCTTGCAACACTTGCCCCTCCCGCCCCGCCCCTTCTCCATGGCATCCTCCTTTGTTAGATCCTACATACGTCACTGATTGTACGAAAAACACCTGAGACTGAAGTGGTGTCCGAAATAGATTAAATCGACGAATGATTACAACCAAAAGACTTTTAGAGCGAATTAGGAAGTCTTCAGTGATGAAACAATGGATTTGCTTGCGAGTTGTCCACATAACGAGCGCGTCCCCTAACATTAGCTTATATAAGTTTTCTTTGACGTCTGGGTGCTTACGTGGCAACACGCTCGAATTAATGTCTGACCTGTTTCATAGCACGGCGAAGACTGGCAACACTAATTAGGTCGACTCATCCAAGGTCAAATCTGCTCCTGATCACAGTCACTGCTATATCGCCTTTGTTCGTGTGGCGGTCATATAGCGCATGTTTATACCGAAACTCAATTAGCTGCGCTTCTAAATGACTATTACGCGGGCGTGCCCCTGAACATACTAACGTCGTTACAATGACGTTACTCCTTCAGCCAATATGCGGCGCCATTGAATAACGTACGACGTCAAGCAAGCTGGGTGGAGAAACATGACTGCCCGAGAATATTAATGCCATACATTTCAGCTGATGAGACTGCAGTGCTGGTCTAGAATTACAGATGTGGAAATGCCAAGCAGCTCTACGTCTGGCAAAAACAAATACTGAAACACTTGGCATCTGATCTGCATGACGAAGTCCTGAGTATAGTGGGCCAGACGACAAAGGTTGGCAGGTCACAGTGCCCTTGGCCCTGATAGTGATACTACTACCTTGGAGTGTGGGTTGTAATATATCCCTGTCTGCTGCCTGCCTGCCTGCGTATGTGCGTGCGTGTCCGCGTGCCCGCGTGCCCGCGTGCCCGCGTGCCTGCCTGCCTGCCTGCCTGCCTGCCTGCCTGCCTGCCTGCCTGCCTGCCTGCCTGTCTGCCTCTTTGCAGTCCGTCGTAGTCAACGATGACATCAACGTCGGAAGCTTTCTCGGTGTCCTATTTGTGCGGTGAAACCTTTGTTGAAAGTGTCGCAGATGTAGTGTCGCGGTTGTAGGCGGGTAGGTACTTCTCAGCTGTTGCACTGTCAATGTGAGGCACTCCCTCATAGCCCGCATTGCTTCCTATCCCGAGCAGTGCTTTCCCGGGTGTTGACAGATATGCGCGTGGCTTTGACATGTCTCCTTTTTGTACATCTTTGTAGAGTAATCGCTGGGTTATAACAGCCTGCAGCGGCTAAAGCTGAGGCGACGGCGGCTGCTGTTGTTGAAGCAACATCGCAGTCCACAGTTACAGCTCATTAAACACTGATGGTGGTTACAGCAAATCGCTGTTGAACAGTCAAAACAATGAACGTCCATTTTGATTTGTACCACGTGGTTGTTTTAATGTGTCTTATTCTTAGCAACGCATATGAAAATGTAGCAGCTGCTCAAATGCATGTTTGTACGCAAAGGTCTAACAGGGACGATACTCACTGCTGGGTCTCGAGGATGGCCAGGGACGATACTCACTGCTGGGTCTCGAGGATGGCCAGGGACGATACTCACTGCTTGGTCTCGATGAAGGCCAGGGACGATACTCATTGCTTGGTCTCGATGAAGGCCAGGGACGATACTCACTGCTGGGTCTCGATGAAGGCCAGGGACGATACTCACTGCTGGGTCTCGATGAAGGCCAGGGACGATACTCACTGCTGGGTCTCGAGAATGGCCAGGGACGATACTCATTGCTGGGTATCGAGGATGGCCAGGGACGATACTCACTGCTGGGTCTCGAGGATGGCCAGGGACGATACTCACTGCTGGGTCTCGAGGATGGCCAGGGACGATACTTACTGCTGGGTCTCGATGAAGGCCAGGGACGATACTTACTGCTGGGTCTCGATGAAGGCCAGGGACGATACTCACTGCTTGGTCTCGATGAAGGCCAGGGACGATACTCACTGCTGGGTCTCGAGGATGGCCAGGGACGATACTCACTGCTGGGTCTCGAGGATGGCCAGAAGCGGTTTCACCATTTGGTCGAAAAAGGGACACACGGATGACATTGCATTGACGAGGTCAGGATGTGTTGCAAACTGTTTGTCGTACATCTGGTCATTAAAAAAAAGCAGATCCGAAATGCTTCACATTAGTTAATTATAAGTTTAGCCAACTTATGTATCCCTTTCGTTAGGCGGGCTACACACAGCGACCACTTGCCCCGTGCATCTGCTGTTGGTGGTGGCAAGAAAGGTGTTGATGGTGGGAAGAAATGTGTTGATGGTAGCAAGAAAGGTGTTGATGGTGGCAAGAAAAGTGTTAATGGTGGCAAGAAATGTGTTAATGGTGGCAAGAAAGGTGTTGTGGCGACGCATGATTGATTAGCTAAGCTGACGTTTATTACAAGACGGTGATGTGAAAATGCGAAACTAGGCTGACTTGATAACCAAAGCTTAGGACAACAGCACGAACATTAACACGTATAAACATCATCTGTTTGCGAGGCCTAGTGCAGAGTTATCGGGTATTTTACGAGAACACATAAACCGTTATGCATTCCGGATTCAATCTAGACCAGCCATCGTGTTTACCATTCCGATATTCCAGTCACTCCTGTTAGGCCACGGCAATTTCATGTTGTGCTTAAAGGTAATGTACGGCGATTTTCATTGGCTAACTCGTAGGGAGCTAGTGATCTTTCCTAGAATGCCTCAATTCTCTTAATGTAACGATCTCAAATGACATCTAAATGTACAATATTATACTTCATGGTTTAATCTTTATCGCTGTAGTGTAGTTACCGACTGTTTTACGACTGGCCATTGCTACACTGATAAGCATCAGTATTTGATAACGTTTCAATAATATGTGAGCAAAACGTGTTACTGCTATGATCATTCGTCTCCATATATTATATAAAAATGCACAATTTGGCGATGAAATAAAAAGTTTTACAATATATACAGCTGTACTGTCTATTTAGGCACGAATATGTATATATTTTTACAAAAAGGACACGGAAAAATTATTCAATACGATTCCTACGGCATAACGAAGAATAACATTAGCTAATAACGTCTACAGGGATGACGTTGTTGGACCTCGTCTGATAGGACTGTATAAATATATATATGATTCGTTTATGACAAAGAAATACACAAAGTAAACGTGCTACTGAAACGTTTGCATGGCTCAATTTCTGAACAAGATACTAACATGTGACACACTGTTACAAATGCCGTATTTCGCCTTTGCGAAACCACCACGAAGCGTAAACATAACGATGTTGAACTTCAACACAGCACGGCTTGGTGTTAGTGGACATTTACGGCGCTTCAATTTTAAATAATAATCTTGTTCAGTCTTGTTACAATCGCAATGCAGCTTCCGGGTAAATACGATGAATTGTTCAATGGCAATTAACACAACACTCCTTTGGGGACGTTCCTTGAGATGAGACACTACGAAGTGATAGTTCATTTGTTTTTTGTCTATTTACGTACACTGATGCTATGTTTTATGGTTCCACCCAGAGGGTGCTCCTAAACTATCTTTCCTACTTTGAATGTAAATAACAAAATAACTAATAAGCACACAAGCATGTAATTTACACCATTTTGTAGGTCAAATCGACAAGTCTATATTTACTTTTTAGGTGTAATTCCGAAAAGAAGAGCCTCGAAAAACAAAATGGCTACAGTAAAAAAAGAATGCTCATTGCGTTGTGTGGCTTGATTAGACTAAGTAAGCGATTATGGTGCAGTATAAATATAGTTAGTTGATTCCAACCATCTGGGAGTAGTTCACAGAGACTGGCAATGTACATCAGCGACGAGGAGGTGGACGTTCCTCTGTCGGTGATGGTCGCGTCAAACTGTGGCGCGAATCGTTTCCTCACAACCCATGGAAATCGTTTCAGCGTCCTTCACGAACACTCAACTCAACAACACTGCACCTTATCATTCACAAACGGCTTCACAGGAATGCCTTCAAACTGCAGTTGGTACAGGGCTACTACAGGCACTGCAGCGCAAAACATTTACCTGGTCTCTGCAAACCACACGATGCGTACAGCTTTCTCTTGCACGGTCGCCATTGTTTTTCGAGGTTACTCTACTCACTGGAAAGACACCTGAAAAAAAACCATATCAATATAAACTTGTTGATTCGGGCTACAGGGTGGTGAAAACAACAAGCTTCTATGTTTATCAGTTATTTTTTTTATTTACATTAAAAATTGGAAAGATAATTTAGGAACACCCTGTACAATATAACATGTTATCGTGTCTGTGTTTTAGTAAACTAACTTTTACGTTGCGTTCTCGATAAATAGCTATGTACACACAAACACATAACGTACATACATACATGCACGCACGCACGCACGCACGCACGCACGAACGCACGCACGAACGCACAGGCGCGTTGATTGGTTTTAACTGATGTTTTTCTGTTGTCCGTTCCTTGTGTTCGTAGCAAGATATTGACTTCTGTGTTCTGTCTTTCGCCAGTCAGGAGCGCTCGCTGCATTCGTGGCCTTCACCTTGACCTGTCAGAAGCGCCCCCGGCGGTCGATAATAACAATGGCAAGGTGGAAGTGACTGCAACGATACCAGGCAATTTGCAGACGAACGGCTTTGGAAAACCCGTAAACACGATGAGCCGCTCACGGGAATCTGGCGACAACAAGGAGATGTCGAAGAACACCACGCCAGGGAACAACAGTCAGACCAACGGCCGCCGACCGCTCGCTCTGGATCGCACGCCGCGTCTCACCACGCTGCCTTCCGCCGCCTTTCAACACTTGCGCAAGACGGCGCTGATCGGTGCAGACAGAGCCAACCAGATGGCGCTTCAGGAGAAATTCGTCGTTCTCAACGGTATGTATGTTGTGTGCACGCCAGCACACCGCGCCACAACTGCAGTCGTAGGGGTAGTGGTTTATTATCGGGGGGGGGGGATTTGACGCCACCATTTTAAAAGAAAAAAAAATGTTTTAAAGGAACAATGTGATAGCCTCAGTAGTAGGGTCTAATGAAAATAGAAAAAGACAGTTTGTGTGATATATGCATGTAACACAGTGGACTCCGTTTAACAGAATCACCGAAAACAGAAGCAACCGCTTAGTAGAATGAAATATATTGGCTGCGATGGAATCATACTCTACCGAGTGTTTAAGTGTCCGATTTGTCGGGCGACACAGTGTCGCCCAACAAAACGGACAACTTATCTGTCGTGTGAACGGGCGCTAAGTCGCCAAACTGAACGAAAGCCGTTTGTTGCTGTGGGTATTTGTGGTATATTATGGCATGCAGTGGGTTAGTGGTGTCCGCCTATTTGTTGCTGTGGGTACTTGTGGTATATTATGACATGCAGTGGGTTAGTGGTGTCCGCCTGTTTGTTGCTGTGGGTACTTGTGGTATATTATGACATGCAGTGGGTTAATGGTGTCCGCCTGTTTGTTGCTGTGGGTACTTGTGGTATATTATGACATGCAGTGGGTTAGTGGTGTCCGCCTGTTTGTTGCTGTGGGTACTTGTGGTATATTATGGCATGCAGTGGGTTAGTGGTGTCCGCCTGTTTGTTGCTGTGGGTAGTTGTGGTATATTATGACATGCAGTGGGTTAGTGGTGTCCGCCTGTTTGTTGCTGTGGGTACTTGTGGTATATTATGACATGCAGTGGGTTAGTGGTGTCCGCCTGTTTGTTGCTGTGGGTACTTGTGGTATATTATGGCATGCAGTGGGTTAGTGGTGTCCGCCTGTTTGTTGCTGTGGGTAGTTGTGGTATATTATGGCATGCAGTGGGTTAGTGGTGTCCGCCTGTTTGTTGCTGTGGGTACTTGTGGTATATTATGGCATGCAGTGGGTTAGTGGTGTCCGCCTGTTTGTTGCTGTGGGTACTTGTGGTATATTATGGCATGCAGTGGGTTAGTGGTGTCCGCCTGTTTTTTGCTGTGGGTACTTGTGGTATATTATGGCATGCAGTGGGTTAGTGGTGTCCGCCTGTTTGTGCCGCTAAAACAGAACTAGAGTCACAATTGGAACGAACAGTTCATATGTGCATCATATCACGTAGCACGCTACCGAACACCTTTTAGCAAGATTAAAAACCTATTAGCAAAATTAATCCTTGAACGCGCTCGCATAATAACACATTTTGCAAGATTAATTCACATAATTGAATTCGCGGTTTTTTTGCGAAATGCTGATGTTTGCACACCCAAGACAGTGCGCGTCGAGACAAACTACTGATATTTCAGCTGCTTGTTGCACGGCACTTCTATGTAGTTCAATGGTCTTCACTTTCTCTGTCACTTCTGATTTTCCCGTATCTCTGCACTGACCGCCAGCCCGCCACTGTGGCGTGTTTTCAAGATAAATGCAGTTACCAACAAACTCCATCAAAACATCGATACCCGGGTTTTCTTCAGAACATCTCGGCGCCACCACGAACTTGTTTACGACACGGGAACGGATAGGAAGTTTACGTTCTTCCTTTGCAAAACTCTCCAGAAGATTTAATTAGGCTCCATATAAATACTTATGTATATGTGCCAGACAAGAGAACACATTAAATTAAGATAATACATTGAAGATACTTCGACTGCCTTAACCAAAGATATAGCACATAAAATATAGCAAGGCGTTGTGTGCCTACAGTAACCAAATCACATACTGCAGTGTCTGACGCAGTGTTAATTAGAACCTTCCGCAAGTTCCGCGCCGTCCTTGGCATCGACCACTGAATGTCTAGGCTTGAACGACGCCAGTACACGCGATAGGCGGCCTTACCTCAGTTGATATATTGCGTATTAAACATGCAGGCTAACATCTAGTCGGGTTTAATGAGCCTCAGGGGACATATACTGATACACGTAAACTATTTTACTTGCTGTGAAATAAATTTGTGTTAGCAAGATTTAATAAAATACACCATTTAGTGTAGACGTTATCGAGATGTATCAAAGTATCGTTAAAGTAAGAAATACGTTAATCAAATATTGTTATTTTATTAGACGTTATCGAGATGTATCAAATTATCGTTAAAGTAAGAAATACGTTAATCAAATATTGTTATTTTATTATTATTATTATTATAAAGTATTTCACATGCTTTATACAATATTCATCATTGGCTAGCTTTGCAGTCAACTTGTCAGATCATAGTCGCACGCACGCACGCACGCACGCACGCACGCACGCACGCACGCACGCACGCACGCACGCACGCACGCACGTATTAATATTGAATGTGCCATATTAAATTATCTTCTATGAACATTCTATAAACTGTCATAAAACATGCACCACCTATTTTTTTCAAGATTAACGCAAAATAACTAAAATAGATACACTAGTCATATGTATCACGACTATAATTATCTTGAATAGTCTGCTAAAAGAGAGTTTGACAATCCCTGGCTATAATGTGCCAGTAAAGTACGTCCCATTGTAAATTCTTGGCAGCGAGACACGGCGTTTGTTTTGAAAAAAAACCGCAGGGATTATATGTATGCAAATGACCAGGCTCTACTTTGGTTTCAATATTGATGGCATGATATCTATCTCTGGTGCATCCAGTACGACGGAGAGCTGGCGTTTAACGACGTTTTATGAGGCTGTTGTCGCCATTCAGACTGCTCGTAGCCAAACTGTGTCGCTTGCTCGAGAGCACGCACGTACTACGTGAGTTTTTTTACTCGAGCGCTCTATATAACGTTCCTACCATTTCGGACACTTACACATTTATTTAGGTACAGTTCTGGAAAAACGTCACGCTGTATTATTGAGGGGGTGTGGCAGGGGGCTCAGCCTCCCATCTCCCACCTGTTGTTGGGGCTCAGCCTCCCATCTCCCACCTGTTGTTGGGGCTCAGCCTCCCATCTCCCACCTGTTGTTGGGGCTCAGCCTCCCATCTCCCACCTGTTGTCGGGGCTATCCTCCCGTCTCCCACGTATTTCTGAAACCATCTTCCACCATTCCACTTCTTGCAATCCTCGTCATTATTGCTCAAATTAGAACTAGAAACAGTCTTGTCTTAGTTTAACAAAGTGCTCTCCTACATTTGTCTTCATAAGCAAAATAACATAATATACTAGAGACCCACTTAACTCAGTGCCTAAGTAGTGGCGTCCAAACTTGTCATAATAATTATATGAGTATATGTGTAAACATCAGTATAAATCATGAAGCGTTCTGTCGATTCACAAGCGCGCATACTGAATTAGCGGTTCATTTTGTTGTTCTCTGTTTCAGCCACACTTTTGTGCATCGCCAGTCTAGGAGCCTTCTTCTTGTTGGCCATCAACCTGGTGGGTGTCGTGTGTTGTCGAGGGTAAGTATCTCGCTAAATCTCTCACCACGGTTACTTCAACCAGTTGTATCTTGGCCTGGCGTACTTCAACCAGTTGTATCTTGGCCTGGCGTACTTCAACCAGTTGTATCTTGGCCTGGCGTACTTCAACCAGTTGCATCTTGGCCTGGCGTACTTCAACCAGTTGCATCTTGACCTGGCGTACTTCAACCAGTTGCATCTTGGCCAGGCGTACTTTAACCAGTTGTATCTTGGCCTGGCGTACTTCAACCAGTTGTATCTTGGCCTGGCGTACTTCAACCAGTTGTATCTTGGCCTGGCGTACTTCAACCAGTTGCATCTTGGCCTGGCGTACTTCCACCAGTTGCACCTTGGCCAGGCGTACTTTAACCAGTTGCATCTTGGCCTGGCGTACTTCAACCAGTTGCATCTTGGCCTGGCGTACTTCAACCAGTTGTATCTTGGCCAGGCGTACTTCAACCAGTTGTATCTTGGCCTGGCATACTTCAACCAGTTGCATCTTGGCCTGGCGTACTTCAACCAGTTGCATCTTGGCCAGGCGTACTTTAACCAGTTGTATCTTGGCCTGGCGTACTTCAACCAGTTGCATCTTGGCCTGGCGTACTTCAACCAGTTGCATCTTGGCCTGGCGTACTTCAACCAGTTGTATCTTGGCCTGGCGTACTTCAACCAGTTGCATCTTGGCCTGGCGTACTTCAACCAGTTGCATCTTGGCCTGGCGTACTTCAACCAGTTGCATCTTGGCCTGGCGTACTTCAACCAGTTGCATCTTGGCCTGGCGTACTTCAACCAGTTGCATCTTGGCCTGGCGTACTTCAACCAGTTGCATCTTGGCCTGGCGTACTTCAACCAGTTGTATCTTGGCCTGGAGTACTTCAACCAGTTGTATCTTGGCCTGGAGTACTTCAACCAGTTGTATCTTGGCCTGGCGTACTTCAACCAGTTGTATCTTGGCCTGGCGTACTTCAACCAGTTGCATCTTGGCCTGGCGTACTTCAACCAGTTGCATCTTGGCCTGGCGTACTTCAACCAGTTGCATCTTGGCCTGGCGTACTTCAACCAGTTGCATCTTGGCCTGGAGTACTTCGATCTTGTACATATTGGCCTGCATTGGCCTTTAACCAGATGAATCATGACCTGGAGTATTTCAACCAGGTGCATCTTGAGCTGGAGTACTTCAACCAGGCACATCTTGGCCTGGAGTACTTCAACCAGGTGCATCTTGGCCTGGGTACTTCAACCAGATGCATCTTGGCCTGGAGTGTTTCAACCAGTTGCATCTTGGTATGGAGTACTTCAACCAGTTGTATAGCTTGGCCTGGAGACTTTAATCCGGTACATATTGGCCTTGAGTACTTCAACCAGGTGGGTCCTGACCTGGAGTGCTTCAACCAGTTGCATCTTGGCCTGGAGTACTTGAACCAAATGCATCTTGGCTTGGAGTACTTGAACCAGGTGCATCTTGGGATGGAGTACTTGAACCAGGCGCACCTTGGCCTGGAGTACTTGAACCAGATACATCTTGGCTTGGAGTACTTGAACCAGGTGCATCTTGGGATGGAGTACTTGAACCAGGTGCATCTTGGCCTGGAGTACTTCAACAACGTACAATTAGGTCAGCAGCAAATCAGCCGGGTACATCTTTTCCTGAGAGAATTGAGCCAGGAATAAACGTGCTACAGTTTGACACGTGCTGCGTGCTACAGTTTGACACGTGCTGCGTGCTACAGTTTGACACGTGCTGCGTGCTACAGTTTGACACGTGCTGCGTGCTACAGTTTGACACGTGCTGCGTGCTACAGTTTGACACGTGCTGCGTGCTACAGTTTGACACGTGTTGCGTGCCAGTCGGTGATAAATGCATTCAAAGAAATGAGTTATACCTCGTTCGCGTCAAATTCTCTCGCGTGTTTTTCACAAATATGGATTTATCGCATCAGTAATTTGCCATGCCACTGACAAGACTGCCTACTTGTTCTCTTTGTAAAAAAAAACGTTTTCCGTTTTATGTTCTGCTCGCTCGTCATTTCACGACATCAATCTTGCGGTATTTCTTCAGTCGTGGGAGTCGGGTGCGTCACCAATGGATGACAAAGGTCAAACTGTATTTGTTCTGTAAATTGGGTCTACAACGTTTTGACTTAGACTTGCCTTATTAAAGCATGACTATTTATTCAAGATTAAACAAGTGCTAGAATTTGTCTAAGCTGTGTGAGCCCCAGACGCGTGTGCACGAACAGTAATAAACATGCGCAGAGGCGACACATGGTTATATAAATTTGGTTTGACCGGACACCGGAAATGTTTTGCTCATGTGTAGCACCGCTTGTTCTGTGACAGGTACTTCAAGAAAAAGACGAGGTCGGTCGCGTATCTCAACCACCCGCAGTCACTCTCTCATTCCCGCCAGTGCCGCTACGCCTCGCTGCTGAAGCGTTTCTCGGTCGACCCAGTCATAGGGACGATGCGGGGAGAATGGCGAGATGACAGTCGCACAGACACGCGCCCGCCCCGTCGCTTCGAGCGCAGCTGGCTGCCGCGATTCGACGTCGTCCATGAGCTGCCGAGAACGCAGTTCGAGCCGACGACGGAAAACCTGCAGGAGACGAGCTTGTTTGACGCGGCGGCGGCCGTGGTGAGCGAGACTGTCCTGCCGCCTAGGTCGCCCCTCCCGTGCGGGTCGGGCGCCGGGTGTTGCGGGGCGACGTCGGAGACTATCAGGACTTGTTGCGCCGACGTCGAGACGTCGCTGTGTGCTTGTGCGGATGTGGAAGGTCACTGCCGTACGGCCAGGGATAGCGAGACTTCCATGGGACCGTCTTAGGCAAAGGTTTCGTCCTCTCGCACCTTGTCTGTCTTGTTGTTACTGGTTGTTACTGGTTGTTACTGGTTGTTACTGGTTGTTACTGGTTGTTACTGGTTGTTACTGGTTGTTACTGGTTGTTACTGGTTGTTACTGGTTGTTCCAGTTCACAACCAGTGTGCTGCTATTGATCCCTGTTGTTCTTACGGCGTTGGTCGCCATTGGTAGATGGACATTGGAAGTTGTTGCTGTGTCTGTGGTCATTCCTCAACTGACCACTGCTCGGGATAACAACAATAACAACAACAACAACAGATGGGTATCCAGGGGCGATGGAGGGGGTAGCCGGGGGAATCAGAAGACATCGTTGACGTTATTTGTCTTCTTCTCCCTGCCCGTCAACGCCGAGTGGAACCGGTTAAAGACAGTGATGTCAAGGATTAGTTTTAACCAGTCCTAACGAACGTGTTATGTTGTAAATAATTATGATTACAACGCAGACCAACTCAACACGTCTATATGTTGGTAGCACACGGTGACGCGATGGGAACTCTAGAGTCCATGTGAAAAAGTACGCAGCGCGTCGCACGAACGTTCACGCGCTGTGGCGTTTTGTAAGAACTTATATGCATGAGTATGAAGAAAGGACATGTTTTAGCCCCACATTGGACAGCTGGCGGAGCCGTTGTTTCCGGCGGTCTGGTTTGTCTATCTTGTATCTATATTTGTGTCATCTCAAAATATCGTGAGGAACTAGGACAGGTAATACTCGTGATAAAATACTTACTTGTCATATTGTTGCTCTCCACTTTATCCCTGTTGTCCGGGGTGAGGCTGGCACCTATACCAGTCGTCGATTTTTGTTTCCCCTTCTCCTACGTTACTAGTCCCGTTTCACTGCCGTCTCTACCAACCGTCTCCACTCCCCTCTATCCCTCGCCCTCATTGTCCACTCCCCTCTATCCCTCGCCCTCACTCTCCACTCCCCTCTATCCCTCGCCCTCACTCTCCACTCCCCTCTATCCCTCGCCCTCATTCTCCACTCCCCTCTATCCCTCGCCCTCATTCTCCACTTCCCTCTATCCCTCGCCCTCATTCTCCACTCCCCTCTATCCCACGCCCTCATTCTCCACTCCCCTCTATCCCTCGCCCTCATTCTCCACTTCCCTCTATCCCTCGCCCTCATTCTCCACTCCCCTCTATCCCTCGCCCTCATTCTCCACTCCCCTCTATCCCTCGCCCTAACTCTCCACTCCCCTCTATCCCTCGCCATCATTCTCCACTCCCCTCTATCCCTCGCCCTCATTCTCCACTTCCCTCTATCCCTCGCCCTCATTCTCCACTCCCCTCTATCCCACGCCCTCATTCTCCACTCCCCTCTATCCCTCGCCCTCATTCTCCACTCCCCTCTATCCCTCGCCCTCATTCTCCACTCCCCTCTATCCCTCGCCCTCATTCTCCACTCCCCTCTATCCCTCGCCCTCATTCTCCACTCCCCTCTATCCATCGCCCTCATTCTCCACTCCCCCTATCCCTCGTCCTCATTCTCCACTCCCCTCTATCCCTCGCCCTCATTCTCCACTCCCCTCTATCCCTCGCCCTCACTCTCCACTCCCCTCTATCCCTCGCCCTCACTCTCCACTCCCCTCTATCCCTCGCCATCACTCTCCACTCCCCTCTATCCCTCGCCCTCACTCTCCACTCCCCTCTATCCCTCGCCCTCACTCTCCACTCCCCTCTATCCCTCGCCCTCACTCTCCACTCCCCTCTATCCCTCGCCCTCATTCTCCACTCCCCTCTATCCCTCACCCTCATTTTCCACTCCCCTCTATCCCTCGCCCTCATTCTCCACTCCCCTCTATCCCTCGCCCTCATTCTCCACTCCCCTCTATCCCTCGCCCTCATTCTCCACTCCCCTCCCACTCACACGATGGCTCAGTGTTCACATATACTTTCGTGTGTGCGTGCGTGTGCGTGTGCGTGCGTGTGCACTGGTTAAACATTAAATTGACATATCTGAAAAAGGCGGCCAACATATGGCTACTCATTACCCACGTGCCACTTGGAGTCAGTAACTTCGGGCGGCCATCTTGTTATATGTTGTGTCACGTGATGTATAACTTCTTCACATGGCACACCCAGTAGGTGGCGTGCCCGGTTATTCTTCACCTGCCGCATTTGTTTACACAGAACGAGCAGTACACTCCTTCGTAGCGACATATATTTGCCATGTAAGGTATATACAGTGGAGCATCGTTAATCCTGACACGTTTGTCCCCGGTAATTATGTCCGGATAGATGAACTATGCACACAACAGTGAATATTACCGTTTGCTGATTCCGTTCCCGTGAAATGATGTCCCGGTGGCGAGGCGTCCGGATTATCGGCGTCCGGATCAACGAGGCTCCAGGGTATCTAATGTAGTATGAACACAACAATTTCATTATTCGTTTTAAATATCATCACATCATACAAGTACCATCACCCATGCACTTACTCAAGTATCATCACCCATGCACTTACTCAAGTATCATCACCCATGCACTTACTCAAGTATCATCACCCATGCACTTACTCAAGTATCATCACCCATGCACTTACTCAAGTATCATCACCCATGCACTTACTCAAGTATCATCACCCATGCACTTACTCAAGTATTTTTCAATATGTCACCAACGAAGGTACGTGCAGCCTGTATGAATGTGTCTTAACTAATTATTATATTACACTGTTATAGTGTAACTATAATTGGTATTATGTACCAACTAACGTACGAAGAGGATACGTTAGTCTATTCACCCCGAGCGTTCAATCTGGTTCACGTTAATTTGCATGAGGACCAACGTGGAACTATCATTCTATATAGTACACAGGCGTCGGAAGCTGTCGGACACGTAGGGTTGGTTCCTGCGAGCATATTCGGGGGTCAGCACATACTGCTGAACATATACCTACACAATAGGTGGGGGAGCGCCCATCATACCCACGGTTCCGACGCCTTTGTAGTATCGGTGGTTATATATAGTAAACGTGATTATGTTCAGTAAACGTGATTATGTACAGTAAACGTGATTATGTACAGTAAACGTGATTATGTACAGTAAGCGTGATTATGTACAGTAAGCGTGATTATACCAAACGGCGAATTCGTGGCCTGTTATGCCCTTTGATCTTTGTAGCCAAGTTCGACATGATCCAACGTCGCGCGACACAAATTGTTTTGCCTCGCTATTTCGCCACCAGAGAAATACCAAGCTACAGACACTGTAGTGTCTGTAGTGTTTGAGCCTTTACCAGATCTAACGTCCCTGACAAACCGCAAAACTACAGCCACGCTCTGTGTGATGTCTAAAATAGATGGTGAACTGACGGAAATCCACTAGGAAATGCTAGTTCGTTTGTACAACTTTTGTATGTAGGTTTTGTGAAATCATCAGACAAACTATTAACTTATTTAACGCTTGATCCAGCATTTACTGAAGTGGAAATGGAAACGCTAAAAACTCAAGAATTTTGCCCTTAGTGAAATTTCATAACTTTGTCATGTGATCAGCGAAAGGATGGAAGTCACACCCGTGATCAGCCTTGCCCCATTAAAGTGTTTACCGTTTTGGATATCCACTATTTTGAGCCTTACCAGATCTAACGACTAAAGTCAATTCTTTCGATGATTTGAAAAAAACCGCAATTCAAAATGTATTACTTATCATTACATTACTTAAACTATTCACAGACTACATATCTGGACATCAACGAACCGGATTCGCGTAGGCTTAATCAGTCGAGGATGGACTTTTAAGAACGGCAACTAGGCAATGCGTCGTTCACGTTTAAAAATGTAACCCCAAAATAACCTTTGTGCTCAAGTTTGGTGATTGACTCGACATATTTAGACTCTACATGCACGGTGTGTACGCTACAAATCGTTGATGTTCAATAACAGTTGGCGGAAGAGAAAGAGAATAAAAATAAAAGACGACGAAATATCTGTCATTTGAGTGATTCCTGTCATTGTGATCAGGGAATGTGTACTATACAAATCAGATGTGGTTATGATGAATACTTCTGCAGTTCGTTCGAACATATCCGCAACTATTTAAGGCAACATTTTAGAATATATTCATATTTTTAGTTAAAGGTACATTCGCGTTCGCGACCAACGACTGTATTCCCCAAAACACGGTATAAAAGTGGTAACAATGGCTGTTAAAAACTGTCTAGTTCCCGTGAGACGCAGCGTGTGGATGCCGTATGTGATGGTGGTGTCTCCGTGACCAAGCAACAACATAAATATATTGTTCTACCACCGTTCTATAAAGCTTTTAATTGTTATTCCCATTAAGGCCTTTCTAGCAAACTAATCAACTATGGCATCACGCGCCCACGTTGTGCTTGGTAAAGGCTTCAGACCGAATTAAACGAACTTCTTTAAATGGACCCCACACAACCTTGCGTATATATGGGTGCGCCAACGGCTCAAGGCTCAATACTTTGGTTAACTGGTCGAACAAGTGGCAAATAAATGTCAGTCCAAAAATTGCAGCGTCTTGAAAATTACTAGCGCTGCCGTCAGTTGCGTTTTTAATCACCACCTCGAGGCCCACGCGTTCGCATTCGTGGCCCCGCCGCATCGGAAGCCAATTACCGCAAAGATCGCATTAGGCGCATCCTGCGCCAATGGGATTTGATGAATACGCAGGGAACCAGCGACAGTAGGGATAGGCGTACAATAACAGACTCGATTAACTGTATCTTTGGTTCCCGAAACTCTACGTCGGTCTTTTGACGAATACTCGAGGCGACTCTGTTGGGACAGTGTTTTAAATCACCCGAGTCGTCGAGTAGTCAAATTCGAACTAGTAGCTCATGTTATACTTAAATCGATTCGTTGATATCAGTGGTGCATTGGCGTTGCTTTTTTGATTGATTGGTTGTATTTAGGGGGGCTTTGGGCCACACCCCATTTGTCTTGAATGTTTGATTCTTTTCGTATGTAACCTGTTGCGCCACTACACGGTAGCATGGTAAACTAATGGGTGACTAAGTTTGCCCCCCCCCCTTGGCCTCCCCCTTTGCGATATCCTAGATCATCACAGCGACAGCGTCACCTGAAACTGTCCGCTACCGGAAGGATTAAAATGGCAAATTGTGACTGCAACTGAATACCCGCAGACGTGAGAATCGATATAATCCTAGAGTCCGCGTTTTTACCGCGAAACATAACGAGATACGATGCTCGGTATTGATTTTGATGTTTTTATGACACATAATTGCGGTGCATTGACGTTGTTCAGGCGGACATAGACTAGATGTCACTAGACACACAATACTCCGGTGGTTTGGGCACGTTTCCGTATGACAAGAGAGTTTGTCAAGAATTCAAGCAAGATTGAAAAGGACAACGGAAGAGAGGCAGGCTACTGAAGAGGTGGAGTGGCCAAATCAGAAATGATACCGGGCTTCCGCTGTTGACGCAGAGCGGCATGCAGTCAACAGAGCAGGATGGAGGGTGCAACTTACCGGAGAGCAACGATTGGTTAATATGGCATGTGCATTTAAGGGATCATGCCTCAGTTAGACTTATGTTATGTTAGACGAATGTAGGGCACAGTAATTTTAGATATGTGCAATTAAAAAAAAAATCATATCATCTGACATAACTGCATTTGAGCAGACACATTAGCAGTTTGCTGGTAGAACATGTTGACAGTGTAACTGTGGATTTTTAGATGATTTCAATGGGCGGAAGGATTTTTGGCAATTGTTTCGCCACAAGGCGCGTGTGCGTAGTAATTTATGCAGAAATTAGTAAATATTGATGGGTATGGCACGTTCGGGCATTTTAAAAGAGTTAGAAATACGTGATTTTGACTAAACTCGACCAGCATGTCAGCGAGATGATGACAACGGCAGGTAAGAAGTTTCAGGATTTTTGAGGGTCTCGTTTTCTTATAATCGTGCAAAACGTTAACATGGTCACCAATGGGAAACGTAACAGTAGGATGAACCCTTAAGTCAGTAAGTCCACATAGACTACGCTGCTAGACAGACTGGAGCTGCTGGTCGTGTAACGGTATTGATGACAGGCATGCATGCATGCATCTGATTTAGACTGTTCACATGTTTTACTACACTCTATATATCTGATTTAAACTGTTCACATGTTTCGCAACACTCTATATATCTGATTTAAGCTGTTCACATGTTTCTCTACACTATATATCTGATTTAAACTGTTCACATGTTTCTCTACACTCTATATATCTTATTTAAACTGTTCACATGTTTGACTACACTCTATATATGCTAGAAACACATTACAAACATAATAACAAATATAATAGCAGTCCCGATGCTACAGAGGAGCGGCATTGTGCACCGAGGAGAGCTATGACCTTTATCAAACATAAATATTCTTATCGCGTGCTACACCCGCTTATGTAATAACCAACACCTTATATAATAATCAACCTCTTACATAATAATCAACCGCTTATGAATTTATGTGATAATGAGGAGGGGAGGATTCCTCCTTTATCGCCATGATGATGGGGAGGATGAGTAGGATGGGGATGATGATGGTTATTACGATTATGGTGGTGAGGAGGAGGAGGAAGATAAAATTATAATGAGGAGGTTTAGGTGAGGATGCTGCTGGTGATGATGATGATGAGGAGGAGGAGAAAGAGGAGGTTGAGGATGATTATGACAATATGATGGGGTCGATGAAGAAGATTGGGAGGATGAGTACGATGAGCATGAGGATGGTTAATGTGATAATGCGGTTGAAGAGGACAAGGATAATGAAAATGATGATGAGGAGCACGATGAGGAAGATGATGATGATGAGGAGGAGGAGGAGGAGGAAGATGATTAGGAGGATGAGCATGATGAATATGATGATGGTGAATATGATGATGAGGTTGATGAGGATGAATACGAGGATAATGATGATGATGATGGTAAGATGATGAAGATGACATCATAGATGATGAGCATATTGGATGAGAATGAGGACGAGGAGGATGAAGATGATGAACATGGTGCAGTGTTTCTCAACCAGTGGTTCGTGATCCCTCTGGGAGTTTGGGCCAATGAAGCTGAGAAGCACTATCCCCATTGCTTTGCATGTTTGCCTGCCAGCGGGGATTCCTGCCAGAATGCATGTCCCCCATCGCGCTAACCTCCATCCACGTTAATTGCAATAGCTACTGTTAATCTCAAATCTTTGTAGTCAAACCTACAATTTAAATGATAACATTGGAGTGTGACTGTAGTCAATGTTACTGTATATTGTAGGTTTACGAAAAGTTTACGAAAAGTGATAGGCAAAATGACACTATAATATAAATAAAATTGTTCTTTTTTAATCCAATTTTCCGAAACAAAATAATGATAATTCGTTACAACATCACATAATTCAGTGAAACTGCTATGATATTAACGATTGAAGATGTTCCACTGCATATCTTCAATCTCATAATCAGCATCATGCACGTCACCGTGTCTAAATCACCCTCCTCATTAGCATCCTTATTCTCTCATCATCCCTATCTTCCTCGTCATATTGATACAATCCCCTCATCATAATTATCCTTTTCCTCGTCCTCCTCATCGTCCTCATCTTCACCATTCTCACCATTACGTTATAACCCTCATCATCCCAATCTTCATCCTCCTCTCCATCATCAGCACTTTGTCGTCCTCATCGTGATGTTATCCCCATCATATGGTCATCATCCTCATCATCTTCATCCATATCATCACAATCGTAATAATCATCGTCACCCTACTCCTCCTCATCATCATCCTCTCCATCATTCTCGTCATCGTGTCTTAATCATCGACTTCGTTACCATTTTCGTCATTTTCATCATTACCCTCATTTTCGTCCTTCTCATCAACAACTGTCCGCCTGGTGTCCGGGGAGCTGTGCCAGCCAGCAGATGTATATTATGTTAGTAGGCTTCCGGCAGCCCACTCTGATTCGGCAGCAGTCGTGTAGGGCAGGGTTAAACTTATTTGCATGCGTTGATCTTGCCCATACATCAGATGTATATTCGGCAGTAGAACAGAAAACAATGAGCAAGGCCGCTGGATCTTAGAGTCGGTGCTCTGCTTCCCCGTTTCGAGTTTGCAAGTTTGCGGATTGTGTTGTTCCATGCATTTACCGTCTGTTTGGTGTTTTGCATGATAGTGTTCTGTCAATGTGGACACCAAGGTACACTGGTTTTGTATGATAGCGTTCTGTCAATGTTGACACCAAGAAACATCGGTGTTGTTTGAGAGTGTTCTGTCAAGGTGGATACCAAGATACACTGGTGTTGTATGATAGTGTTCAGTCAATGTTGACACCAAGATACACTGGTGTTCTATGATAGTGTTCTGTCAAGGTGGACACCAAGATACACCGGTGTTGTATGATAGTGTTATGTCAATGTTGACATCAAGAAACCCCGGTGTAGTATGATAGTGTTCTGTCAAGGTGGACACCAAGATACACTGGTATTGTATGATAGTGTTCTGTCAATGTTGACACAAAGATACACTGGTGTTCTATGGTAGTGTTCTGTCAAGGTGGACACCAAGATACACTGGTGTTGTATGATAGTGTTCTGTCAATGTTGACACCAAGAAACACCGGTGTTGTATGATAGTGTTCTGTCAAGGTGGGCACCAAGATACACTAGCGTTGTATGATAGTGTTCTGTCAATGTTGACACCAAGAAACACCGATGTTGTATGATAGTGTTCTGTCAAGGTGGGCACCAAGATACACTGGTGTTGTATGATAGTGTTCTGTCAATGTTGACACCAAGATACACTGGTGTTCTATGATAGTGTTCTGTCAAGGTGGACACCAAGATACACTGGTGTTGTATGATAGTGTTCTGTCAATGTTGACACCAAGAAACATCGGTGTTGTATGAGAGTGTTCTGTCAAGGTGGATACCAAGATACACTGGTGTTGTATGATAGTGTTCAGTCAATGTTGACACCAAGATACACTGGTGTTCTATGATAGTGTTCTGTCAAGGTGGACACCAAGATACACTGGTGTTGTATGATAGTGTTCTGTCAATGTTGACACCAAGAAACACCGGTGTTGTATGAGAGCGTTCTGTCAAGGTGGACACCAAGATACACTGGTGTTGCTGTGTTGGCAAGTCTGATGTCATTCCAACTAACATTGAGTTCGTGCTTACAATATATGTGTCTTTAAAATTTTTTTAAAGTTGTTGCCGCGGGATGTTATGCACACATCTTCGGCATAGATAGAGCTGCGAGTTTCATGGTGGATAGATTGGTCATTTGATTCTAGAACTGTATTGTCCGTTTAAAAATAGAAACAGTTCACCTAAAAACAATTCAATATTCGTGTATTTGTTGAACAACAATGGCGTCAATGCATTCCCTGGGGTAATCTGTTCCTTTATTTTTGCTATCGGCACGTTTTGTCATTTTATGCAATACAAAAATCGCCGGTTTTGGAGCATACTAGGTCAGTAAAATGGAGGTCACCAGTCATCTCTAGCAATTTGGCGAGGAGGCGTCGGTGGTTGATGGTGTCGTGTGCTGCCGATAGATCAACGAAGACAGCTCCGGTAATTAGTCGTTTTTAAATCCATCATCGATATGTTTTGTCAAGTTGAGCAGCTGGTCCGTGCACCATTTTCCTGGACGGTGATTTTTCGTCAACGTGTTGGAAGACCCGGTTCAATATCAATCGCTCGAACATCGTGTTGACTTGTGTAGCACAGCAAGGAGATGGGCCTGAAGCTCTTCGCCTCGTATGGGGTTTATGCTGGTTTCAGGATTACCACTACCAATCCCTACCCTTTGGTCCGAACTGTTTGATGAGTTATGGTTGGATGCCATCTAGGCCTGTTGTCTTGTTGTTCTTCAGTGAGTTTTTGAATGAACGAATCTTTATTTTCAACAACAATAATATACACAAATAATAGAAGTATCTACAATTGTCAAATACCGGTTGATACCGGCTTCGACTTCGGCTGCAGTCTTGTAAACCCAGCGTCATTGGGGTTTCGTTGTTGATTGAGACGTACATTTGGTTGTTTGTTTGGCGTGTGTTAACAGCAGTTGTTTGTTTGGCGTGTGTTAGCAGCAGTTGTTTGTTTGGCCTGTGTTAACAGCAGTTGTTTGTTTGGCGTGTGTTAACAGCAGTTGTTTGTTTGGCGTGTGTTAGCCGCAGTTGTTTGTTTGGTGTGTGTTAACAGCAGTTGTTTGTTTGGCGTGTGTTAACAGCAGTTGTTTGTTTGGCGTGTGTTAACAGCAGTTGTTTGTTTGGTGTGTGCTAGCAACAGTTGTTTGTTTGGTGTGTGTTAGCAGCAGTTGTTTGTTTGGCGTGTGTTAACAGCAGTTGTTTGTTTGGCTGTGTTAGCAGCAGTTGTTTGTTTGGCGTGTGTTAACAGCAGTTGTTTGTTTGGCGTGTGTTAACAGCAGTTGTTTGTTTGGTGTGTGTTAACAGCAGTTGTTTGTTTTGTGTGTTAACAGCAGTTGTTTGTTTGGCGTGTGTTAACAGCAGTTGTTTGTTTGGCGTGTGTTAACAGCAGTTGTTTGTTTGGCGTGTGTTAACAACAGTTGTTTGTTTGGCGTGTGTTAGCAACAGTTGTTTGTTTGGTGTGTTAGCAGCAGTTGTTTGTTTTGCGTGTGTTAGCAGCAGTTCATGAGCGACTTGGTTTGAGCAGCATTTGTGTCTTTCTATTTGTAAACGGACAATTCAGCAAACAACAAACCAAGTTGCTCATGAACTGCTTTGCCTTTCGATGATCGCTGCAGAATGTTCGTATCATTGCCAAAAATGTCTTGCTAGTGTATGTGTCACGTCTGTCGATTCAATCAGAGCCTGTCACGATTTACAGCTTTCCTCTAATAAGGTGTTCGTCAGCGATGGTGTTCACCTCTGAGATGGTGTTCATCAGCGATGGTGTTCACCTCTGATATGGTGTTCGTCAGCGATGGTGTTCACCTCTGAGATGGTATTCGTCAGCGATGGTGTTCACCTCTGAGATGGTGTTCGTCAGCGATGGTGTTCACCTCTGAGATGGTGTTCATCAGCGATGGTGTTCACCTCTGATATGGTGTTCGTCAGCGATGGTGTTCACCTCTGAGATGGTATTCGTCAGCGATGGTGTTCACCTCTGAGATGGTGTTCGTCAGCGATGGTGTTCACCTCTGAGATGGTGTTCATCAGCTCCTCTCCTGTCCTCGGCAAAGGTAGGCAAGCTGCTGGGGAGGATAACTCTGTCTACGACAAAGGCGTTTCATTCGTATGTATGCTTAAATCAGACATAATAGTTGTAGCAAGTCGTAAACAACAATGGCGGTGCCCAGCCAGCCAATCCTTTGTACCACTCAGCAACTGTCCATTTTGAATTTATAATCAAGTTGTGGCAGTGGTAATGTTATGATACATGGCGCTAATATTGGAGTGTGCCTGATTGTGATTTACAGAGGCGCCATCTAGTGATCATCATATTAAATAGAACTGACGCGGTGCTAAAATGTTCCCAAACCACTTCTGTAGGTAAACTTCGGCATTTCGACAAATAGAAGCGTAATACGGAGAAGTGTTTATCTTTGCCTATTTTAACCTCTCAGTTATTACAATAGCTATTATTTGTATAAATTGCCATCCAACAGGATAGGTGAGTAAGTTAATACGAATGATTTGTGTTAGTTTGTTTCTAGATGCTAAAATAAAGAATTGTTGTTTGAACGATAACATAGTATTTTAACGTTTCCATCCTGTTTATTAGAGCCACGGCACAAGTAGGTACGCGACAATCGGCCTACATACGCGCTAATCGATTTGGCCGCGACGTCGATCTCCGTGCTCGTTCGTTCGCCCGGTGACCGTGTTTTTGCTGCGCGTTTGGCTGGCGTATTTTAGGAGCTCCCGGAGAACACTCATTGTCATTGTGATGATGTAGTTAACATGTTCCGCTGATGCGTCGTTTTCGAAATTTTCCAATCCGATTAGTGGAAGTCAAAAAATATTTACGTCAAACTTTTTGACTGTCAAAATCATCGACCATTTACCTGAAGGTAGCTAAATTTTTCTTTCAAACCTTTATAATTTGTATTTCCATATACTTGTCTATGTGTGTGCCAAATCTGAGTCAAATTAAACTATTAGCACATTGTTTTCTAGAGTTAGCAAAATTTCATGTCAAACCGACAAATGGTTGATCGGGTTGAATTTCACAGCGACAATCCCCTCTGTTTGTCATCGTTTAAATGACCGTGGCCCACCATGATCATACTAAAATAATTCTTTTTGGTGTATTTAATAGTTTCCCGATGAATTTCACGAAAATAATGCCTTTGTAACGCCGATGATTGAAGATTATGAAGGATACTATTCATGCTTAAAATAGAGCTATTCCTGGCATTTAGGTCACATGACCCTATTCTTGCAATGTGATTAGCTGATGCTGTTGTTTACAAACACAAGGGACCATGTGCTTTTATTGCTGTATTATTTAGCACCTATTTTATGAATATAAGTTAATTTTGTGGATTGTTGATTCTGCTAAAAAAAAATGTCATTATTTCATACATTTACTTGAACTTTCTAAACATTTGTTTCTACCTTATTCATGATATTAATAGTAACCCTACCCAAGGTTTTTAGGCTGGGTAGTTATCGAGTAAAGTTTTGAAAAAATACATGAAAGACCCCTCAAAAATCAATCAAAACTATAAAAAAACGTCTGTGTCGTCACATATGGGCCAGTGAATCGGTCGATTACGGCAGACAGTTAATTAAGGGTGACATAATTATAATATCTTGATATGCAGAACCTTACATGTCTTTACTTTGCATGATTTTTACTTCAGAGGTTTATTGAATTCAGGTCTGCCCTGAAACGGTTGATATTCACTAATTTAGCTAATTATTAATTAATAATAATATCAAGTTATTATCAGTAATATAGATAAAAGCTAAAGAAACAGTGTGCTATGATCACATTTGTTATTTCTTGGTATAGATGCAATAAAAAAAATGCTATAATAAAAATTGGGCTGAAATGTTGCATTCTGATATTTATCAATGAATGCGTATTGTTTATCAATCAAAGTAATTAAGATCATTAATTGATGATTTAGTTAAATCATGAATTAAGTGAAGACTGCATCAACAGCTATCTCCCCTAAAGTTTCATTAGAATCTCTTCAGTATTAAAAAAGTTATGACACTTTGTATTCTCAAAGTGAACCATAATTGGCCCAAAAGGTCACAACTTTTCTTTTGTTTTTATAGTAAAACAAGGCCGAAAAACGGGTGGTGCACCTAATCTTTAAAATGTCATAACTTGTCTAATATTCAACCTAGAACAAATATCTCAAAGGCATTTTAAAGTTTTTTTCAGGCTCTGTACAATGATACTCAATTGATGTCTATCCATGTAGGTTGAATTTTTTTGTCACATACCTAGCACAAGAAATGAAAATAGCCAGTTATTAGTCATGTTTCCCAAGTTGATGCCCGCCCTGGTATTGATGTGTATTTTGTAATTGAAGAGTCATTTAAATAAATGCACTTTCTATCTTTATGCTTGCCCATATTCAGAGCTGCCAACCCCCAGAGACAGAGTTTACAATGCGTGAGATTATAGATGTGGAGCGCGGGGCGAGAGCACGAGAGGGGGCTAAACCCCCTTTCACTGGTGGGGGTATGGGGGACATTTTTTATAACGTAGAATCAAAATGCAGCTATTCCAAGCATTTCCGGGTTGAAAAATAATGTCAGTTACTATCAAGTAATATATCCACTTTAAAAAAAATAGCACTAGCAACCAAGAGTCCTACTGCAACATAGACAATGTTCAAATCAATTAATTAATTTTATTTTGCGGGATTTGATTCAGTTTGTTTCTGTCAAAATCAAATTCAATTCTGAATTGATCCCAGGTCTACAAATGACTGTATCATTATCTTCATCTTGTAAGCTTTGACCCCTAATTCTTTTTCTCATTGTGTAGAAGGTGCGTGCACATGAGGCCATCATACTCATAGTTTGTATTTCTTTTCATAAAAGGCTTGCCAGGTCGAGTCCATTGAGTCTTGTGCTTACCTCGACCAAATAAGCACTATTATATGTTCTGCACTGAAGTAATGCAATAATCACTGAGTACACAACTGTACAGTTCGATGATGTCAACATTGGCATCTCTAGTCAGTTTAAATAGTAAAATAAAACACATACAATTAAAATTGAAAAAACTGAAGTTTTAGTTATCGAGAGGCAAAGCAGGTATGAACCAACAAGGTTCACCCTTACTAAAAATTTAGAGTCCAAAATATTGAGAGAACATTTTCCTAGTTCTCGAACGGGCTCGGCGTGGCTATACATACAAGTCCAATTTAATAGTCGCCACCTCCTGCCGTTAATTCTTCCTGAAGGGATTTTTATACCCCGAGTTTACATAATTTAGATGCTAGCATTGGTGGCGCTGTAATCTGCATAGATAATTTAAGAATCCCTGTTGGGTCTTGATCCCTTAACCCACCACCACCTCAGTTGCTGAACACGATGTCATCAGCAAGTGTCGTGTACAAATATTACTTCTCCTTGGACTCTGGCTAAACCAGGGTTTAAACACTACTAATTTGTTTCCCTGTTTAAGTGACAGCCATGTTACTTTAGCTCTCCCGGCACTTGACAATCATCATTACTCACCCTGAGAAACACTAACTGTTCTTGTTGATTAAAATCAGGGTGTTTCCCGTCTCACAAACCTGGTTTTTGTTAATCTCTTGATATTAATAAAACTAAAAATATAGATTAAATATGTTTCAATCGATCTATACTACTAAATAGAACATATAAATGACCTTGTACTTTACAATCTGAATAAAACAAAATCATTACTACCAGGCCTAGGGTCAATTATATTGTAATAGTTATAGTAATGATAAAACATTTTCAAGTAATAGTAACAGATGAAACAAAATACAATGTAATCGTAATGTAAGGCAATGTAATAGTAATTGAGCTAATACATTTCTATTACAATTTGGATTAAAGCTGGCTTATTTTAAGTTAGCTCCAGCAGCCTACAAAGACAATGGGTAAGACAACCAAGGCTATGAAGACAATGTGTAAGACAACCAAGGCTATGAAGACAATGTGTAAGACAACCAAGGCTATGAAGCCACAAATAACTGTATTGATTCTTTGTATAATTTGGTCAGCAGAACAGTTCAAATGAAAAAATTTGCATATCTGTATATAACCTTTTCCAGAAGCCTGTGTTTGTGGTTTACAATATATATTTAACCATTGCAGGGTTCATACGATACCTTGAAAGTCTTGAAACTTTCAGTTGTCCTAATTCAATGCCTTGAAATCCTTGAATTTTGTCAAGTAGCCTTGAATTTATTTTTGTCAATTGAATTGTTATTGTGGAGTAGCAGCTATTGGCGGGCGCCAAGTCTGTGCGCCTACATCACGATCGGCAGCATAAAAATAACCAGTGTACAAATGACAAAACCACTTAGATAGTATGACGTGACAAAACTGCAACTCCAATATCGTCATTTGTCAGACCTAGATCAGTTGTTTTGTGTGATTGTGTACTAATTCTATGAAATGTAGCCGTGATTTTCCTTCTCGGTTTCCTTAAAACGACCTGAAATGGCCTTGAATTTCATATCTTCCTTAGTGCATGGACCCTGTCACTGGCAACAGATCCAAGGTCAGCTACATTGTAACTGATTATTGAAACTCCAATTCCGGAATTGCTGTTATGTTTTTGAAAGTAATTGGAGAAATTGATTGATTTATCAATTACTTTTTCAATTACATCAATGATGATTTTTTTGACTCAAATTATTCACTGCAACTAATCAGTGAAATATAATATGTTATGTACATATCATATTTGTTTGCTGTTATGTACACTAGCAAAATGCAAGTCCCAAGGACGGGATAACTTGGTAGTTCATACGTGACAGTCATGATAGCAATGTTTACCAAATAGGTGATCGCGTTTATGAATATGGTTAGAAAACAATGTCTACATCTTCCTACCTTGTGTCAGCGTCTAATTCATGTTGCTGTTGCCAAGCAACCTAGTCGATGTTATGTGCCAGAGGGCGCTACATACACACCAAGCAACCTAGTCGATGTTTTGTGCCAGAGGGCGCTACATACACACCAAGCAACCTAGTCGATGTTATGTGCCAGAGGGCGCTACATACACACCAAGCAACCTAGTCGATGTTATGTGACAGAGGGCGCTACATACACACCAAGCAACCTAGTCGATGTTATGTGCCAGAGGGCGCTACATACACACCAAGCAACCTAGTCGATGTTATGTGCCAGAGGGCGCTACATACACACCAAGCAACCTAGTCGATGTTATGTGACAGAGGGCGCTACATACACACAAAGCAACCTAGTCGATGTTATGTGCCAGAGGGCGCTACATACACACCAAGCAACCTAGTCGATGTTATGTGCCAGAGGGCGCTACATACACACCAAGCAACCTAGTCGATGTTATGTGACAGAGGGCGCTACATACACACAAAGCAACCTAGTCGATGTTATATGCCAGAGGGCGCTACATACACACCAAGCAACCTAGTCGATGTTATGTGCCAGAGGGCGCTACATACACACCAAGCAACCTAGTCGATGTTATGTGCCAGAGGGCGCTACATACACACCAAGCAACCTAGTCGATGTTATGTGCCAGAGGGCGCTACATACACACCAAGCAACCTAGTCGATGTTATGTGCCAGAGGGCGCTACATACACACCAAGCAACCTAGTCGATGTTATGTGCCAGAGGGCGCTACATACACACCAAGCAACCTAGTCGATGTTATGTGCCAGAGGGCGCTACATACACACCAAGCAACCTAGTCGATGTTATGTGACAGAGGGCGCTACATACACACCAAGCAACCTAGTCGATGTTATGTGACAGAGGGCGCTACATATACACCAAGCAACCTAGTCGATGTTATGTGCCAGAGGGCGCTACATACACACCAAGCAACCTAGTCGATGTTATGTGACAGAGGGCGCTACATACACACCAAGCAACCTAGTCGATGTTATGTGACAGAGGGCGCTACATACACACCAAGCAACCTAGTTGGTGTTATGTGACAGAGGGCGCTACATACACACCAAGCAACCTAGTCGGTGTTATGTGACAGAGGGCGCTACATACACATAGCAACCTAGTCGATGTTATGTGACAGAGGGCGCTACATACACACCAAGCAACCTAGTCGATGTTATGTGCCAGAGGGCGCTACATACACGCCAAGCAACCTAGTCGATGTTATGTGCCAGAGGGCGCTACATACACGCCAAGCAACCTAGTCGATGTTATGTGCCAGAGGGCGCTACATACACGCCAAGCAACCTAGTCGATGTTATGTGCCAGAGGGCGCTACATACACGCCAAGCAACCTAGTCGATGTTATGTGACAGAGGGCGCTACATACACGCCAAGCAACCTAGTCGATGTTATGTGACAGAGGGCGCTACATACACGCCAAGCAACCTAGTCGATGTTATGTGACAGAGGGCGCTACATACACGCCAAGCAACCTAGTTGATGTTATGTGACAGAGGGCGCTACATACACGCCAAGCAACCTAGTTGATGTTATGTGACAGAGGGCGCTACATACACGCCAAGCAACCTAGTCGATGTTATGTGACAGAGGGCGCTACATACACGCCAAGCAACCTAGTTGATGTTATGTGACAGAGGGCGCTACATACAGCTGCTCTAATGTATATGATTGCTCTGTTCGCATTCAGTTATTTCTGTATGGAATTGGTATGCTGTAACTGGTGTTGAATTTGAATTGAAATGATGTAATTGGCACCATCTGATTGGCAGGTGTAACATTTTCTATGTTGTTTCTCATCCTTCAGATGGCAGAAGCTGCAGGTGCTGGACCCAGCGCGAGCTCATCCAGTCAGGGAAGTAGCTCCGGTGGCAAGAAGACAGACAGGCTGGCGAGACTTCGAAGTCTTCAGATGAGACGGGTGAGCAACAGAACAGAACAGAACAGAGTTGATGACAGATATATACAAAGCAAAATATTAGTGTTGTTATCGGTTTGATTTTTATAATCGATCATCAGTTTGGCCAAACCGATTGATTATATAATCGGTTTGTGAGCGGCCATTGTCAGAATAAAACAAAACAAATTTGATCTTGCCACCAGATAATTACTGATTGCCTGCGTGTCCCTATGCCATGCAATAGGGAAAACGTAGCCATACATATCAGCTGAAGAACAAAATCTGAAATATATTGAAAACTTATTTTTATGATTTTCGCCGCACCAGACAACGCCAAGAGTGTCTTGGACAGGCTCATCTCTCTGAGTCGTTTATCACCAGACAAGGCCAAGAGTGTCTTGGACAGGCTCATCTCTCCGAGTCGTTTATCACCAGACAAGGCCAAGAGTGTCTTGGACAGGCTCATCTCTCCGAGTCGTTTATCACCAGACAAGGCCAAGAGTGTCTTGGACAGGCTCATCTCTCCGAGTCATTTATCTTGGACAGGCTCATATCTCCGAGTCGTTTATCTTGGACAGGCTCATATCTCCGAGTCATTTATCTTGGACAGGCTCATCTCTCCGAGTCATTTATCTTGGACAAGCTCATCTCTTCGAGTCGTTTATCATGGCAGAGTCATCGATAACTGGCGCAGTTCGAAATCTCATCAGCAACTTGCAGGATATTCACCTCAAAAAAGCCCAGAAAGTAATTTTAACTGTCTGGACTAGTAAAGTAACCTGGTTCAGTAACACTGGCTCGCAGTTTGCCAATATATTGATGAGGAAACTTGAACTAATGCGAACAGGCAAAAACATCACAAAACGAAACAGTGACTGGACCAAACTAAGATTGAGCTCTGTGGCTAATAACACGTTTCAAATTGCGATTACCGTTCGCTAAACTAATCAGTTAATTGGCATAATTTTAGGCATATGAGGACAATCACAGAGCTTTCCATCAGTACTACGTGGGAAATAGTTTGTCAGCATATATCTTTGACAGCATCCGACTTTGTTGATGCCATGACTAACCGTGATTATTCAGGCTTGTGGCGCCACTGGGGCGGAAATTAACTTACTGCCCTACTGGGCCGAGGTAAACTTACTGGGCCGAGGTAAACTTACTGGGCCGGGGTAAACTTACTGCCTTACTGGGCCGGGGTAAACTTACTGCCTTACTGGGCTGGGGTAAACTTACTGCCTTACTGGGCCGGGGTTAACTTACTGCCCTACTGGGCCAGGGTAAACTTACTGTCTTATTGGGCTGGGGTAAACTTACTGCCCTACTGGGCTGGGGTAAACTTACTGCCCTACTGGGCTGGGGGTTACTGACACATGGGCTAGCTGCATGGTGCCCTTGAAATAAGAAATAATTTCTGGTGTTAATCATTTTTTTATGCTATTGTTGGAGAGAGCTTGTTGTGTTTGCAGAACGAGGCGAGGAAGTTAAACCACCAGGAGGTTGTCGCTGAGGACCAGAGGAAGAAACTGCCCAGTAACTGGGAGGCGAAGCGCCAGAGAATTGAATGGGAAGAGGAGGAAGAAACCAGGCGCAAGGTAACACTCGGGAGGAAGGGAACTGAGCAGAAAAACTCAAAATAGTTGTAACTGAATTTATATATGAATAGTGTATTACTGTTATGTTACAGACTTACAGTTGTCAGTTCCTACGACGTGTATGTAATAAATTTAAGTAGAAAATATTTAATCTAATACATTTGACCAAACTTGTTGTAAATCGGACTGATGTTACTAGTGTTATGCATCTAAGGGATCATTTGAACTTTCAATGTTCATGAAACTCACAATGTGGCGTTTATTACGTGTGGATAATAGAAGTTTATAAAACTAACTGAATCAACAAACGCCTTGAAAACAGTTAGATGTAAACATTGTAGTGTCATATGCAAAGTGGTTGGAACGTTGGACCCTCGACCAAGAGGAGCAGAGTTCAAATCTTCTTGCTGCTGTTACAAAGCATTTCTTCAATAGACGTGTGTGAGTAACGCTGAACCTTGTGTCCGTGGCAGGAGTGCGAGGAGAGAGGAGAGGACTTTGACCGGGTGAAGCTGCTGGAGATTGGGGCGGAGCAGGCAGAGAGATGGGATCGCATGAAGAAAAAGAAAAATCCTGACCCGGGCTTCTCTGGTCAGTCACTCAGTACTAGTTACTTCTTATTGCTGCTTATCGTGTCTCTACAAGTTGCGCTATTTAATTGAAACACCTTTGTACAAATAGTATTGTTTTGCTAGTATTAAAACTACAATTGTGTACATTTTTGAATGTTTTTTTGTTATAATGAAGATATTGTCAATACTGGACTTTCTCCAATGTTTGTCTCACAAATGCTCACAAACACACACCACATGTGCCACATTGCTGTCACAATTCAATAGATGATTATGTTTTCAGATTATGAGCAGGCAACACACAGGCAGTATCAGAGACTGACAAAGCAACTAAAACCTGACATGGCGGGCTACGACCAGCAGAAGGAGAAAATGTAAGCGCCTCGATGAATTAGATCTACGTCATTATAAAATTAGAGTTTTGATTTGGTGTCAAATTACTTGGTCGAGAAAATTTTTTTTTATGTTGGAAATATAAACATTGCTGGTTGGGTAATTGTAATTTATTTGTGCATGACAAATTAAATTCACCACGATAGAATCACAGTTACAGACTAGTATAGTGAAGTGAACAGTTGTGTCTGTTTGAATAGGGGTGAGGTGTTTTATCCCACTGTTGACACCCTGGGGGTGACAGAATACAAGGACGACAAGGGCGCGATTGACAACATGGTGGAGGACCTTGAGAAGCAGTAAGTGGTGTCTGCAGGAATTCTCTGTGTCACTGTGTTTGCTATGATACTACGTATGATACTATATATCGTTTTGTCAAAAATACTATGTATAATATTGTGTGTAATATCATGTACAATATTTGCACAATTCTATTGTACAATACTATGTGTTAGGCCATGTATAATGCTATGTACAATACTATGTACTATACTATGTGTAATGTTATTTACAATACTATGTACTATATTATGTGTAATGTTATGTACAATACTATGTACACACACGCGCAGTTGCGCACACACACACACACACCTGTACAGATCCAGCGGTCAGCTTCCGCATCAACAGGTCAAATAGAAAATCTTGTGTTTTCAGAATTGAGAAGAGAGCCAAGTACAGCAGACGTCGATACTTCGACGAGGACGCTGACATTGACTACATCAACGACCGCAACATGAAGTTCAACAAGAAACTGGAGCGTTTCTACGGACAGTACACGACCGAGATCAAACAGAACCTTGAACGGGGAACTGCCATTTAAACGTGTGGATTATTTGACAGAAATTGGAATTGCATGTTTCACTTATGATCCATTTATGTATGGTGGTCACTAATGGGTATGTCCAATAGTCAGTCACTATTGGGTATGTCATATAGTCACTATTGGGTTTGTCCAGTAGTCACTATTGGGTATGTCCAAGTCACCGTTGGGTATGTCCAAGTCACCGTTGGGTATGTCCAATAGTCACCGTTGGGTATGTCATAATATATAGTCAATACTGGGTATGTCATATAGAGCTGTGGAAAATATAATTGCAAAATATAATTGCATTCTCGTTTCAGACTCACTTCTAGACATATCGAACCTATCTAGTATCAACTACAACATAAAAGATCATTTGTGCAAATTTTTATTTAGTTTTGATGAAATCAACGGACAAGCTATAAAATTAGTTTTAGTCCAACTGAGAACCGGAAAAAAGGGCACAAGTTGCGAAATAGTTTTTGCTGCAAACATGTATTTTTTATTAAACTGACTGCGCATATCACTTAAGCTATTCATTTACTAAACTACAGATTTGAACATCAGTGAACCTGATTTGTGATGGGCTAAATTAAATGAGAAGGCAGCTTTAAAGGTAATAAAAATACAACTTTGGAAGTAACTGTTATTTCATGTTTATCAGCATAAATACTGTTGAGCTAAGCAAATTAGTTCTATGCTGTAGTCGTCGTATTTGTATATAGATATGCGTATAAAGTGCCGCTGCTTATTGGATTTCATTAGATGCGAGTCCAAGTGTCAAATATTTGGACGTGTCGTTTGTCGGGTAAAATTAAAACTGACCTGACCCCTGGTTGCGTTTTTGAGGTGGTTGTTGATTTGGGGTCATTATATATATATATATATATATATATATATATATAAATATATATATATATTATACATATATATATATATATTTATGTGTGTGTAGTGTATGTAGTCTGTCAATGAGAAGACAGTCAGGATACCTTAGTGGTCATTAATGAAGCCCATCAGGGGCTCTACTGAACCTTTTTTCAGTGTTTGTAAATTCAACCCATATTAGAAAGTCTGAACCAGTAGCGATGACCAAACTAATGGGGTGTGTTTGGGGCGGCTTATCAAGAGTTTTGCGAGCATCCAAAGTACAGATTTTTGTTCATGGAACAATAGTAGCTGATGGTGTTGGACATTTGGCTAATGCTGTATGAATCAATTGTAGCTGCTGATGCAATAATTAATGTTTGGCAAATGTATGAATATTATTTAACACATCATTTCATGCAACACAAATAATATAAATATGTTCTTGGGGATTCACCAGACTAAGATGTGTATTGTTTTGTATGGAACAGGTCGGGTGGATGTATTTTTGATGGTCAATAATGTCCTCATAGTTATGGAAATTGCGAAGAATAAGAGCAACACATTCAGTCAATTCCATGGCAGCACGTTCCAGAACAGAATTTGTTGAGGACCACCACCTAGAGACCCTCGAAGGAGTTAGGAGACAAAGGTGTTGTTGAGGAACACCACCTAAAGACCCTCGAAGGAGTTAGGAGACGAAGGTGTTGTTGAGGAACACCACCTAGAGATCCTCGAAGGAGTTAGGAGACAAAGGTGTTGTTGAGGAACACCACCTAGAGACCCTCGAAGGAGTTAGGAGACAAAGGTGTTGTTGAAGAACACCACCTAGAGACCCTCGAAGGAGTTAGGAGACGAAGGTGTTGTTGAGGAACACCACCTAGAGACCCTCGAAGGAGTTAGGAGACAAAGGTTCTGTTGAGCACAGACAACTATAAACCACGCTAATTCCACCGCCTCATTTGTTTTTTATTAAAAACTGCTTCATTTCAAAAATAAATTGTATTGCATCATAAATGGTTCGTGTTTAATTGTTCATTTACATGTTGCCATTACAAGTACAGTTTTGGAGCTTTCAGCATATTTACCTGTGCTGATAAGAATTTGGTAATATTTACACAATTTTGTCCATCTGCTACTACACAATTTTTATGCATAGAACATTCTATAGTGGAACAACAGCTAGCATGTGGTTACTGTAAAATTTGATGGTTTATTGTTGTACTAAAATATCATGGTTATACTGAAATCTACTTTGCAGCATATTAGACATATTGTAGAAATGTCTCGGAATACTAGTGGGGCCTGGGATGTAACGTGTACAGGACAACAACTGAAGTGTCATTCCAGTAACGTATAAATGTTTACAGCTTATGGCAGAATTGTATGCTTGTGACATGCTAATAACAAGACATACAAAAGATGTAAACTAAACATAATGTGATGTGGAGATTGAATCTAGTTGTAACAGTCATGTTCAGTCTAAATTGAAAAATAGCAGTAATGGAATAAAACAGTATTTCACAAAATAGAAAAGCTGACTGATACTTGTGAGCCTTCAACACTTAGCATTAGTGCCAGACAACCTCTTTTATTAGGCAACTTCTGGAAATTTATCAACATTTGATCAAGAACCTTAATTATAACAGCTGCTGTTCAATTAATAATAATGAATTAAATGTAATAATGTTGATCTATGAGGACAACAGTGTTTTCTAAACTTGGCAAAAGGATCCACTGGAGAAAAGGGTGATTGATATACAGCCAAAGACACCACATCAGGGTAGTTTCTGTTAAAAATACAACCCACACTGTTAATTAGCAGAGAACGTCAAATTATCTGACACAACAGAGACAACCATCCGACAAGTCGGGCCAATGTAGGGAAAAGGTTAGCTACATTTATGAAAGTTGATTGGCTAACATAGTCTGTGGTGAACAAATACTAGTGTGACTCAGCTGATGTAATGCCAATGTTGTCCCACTGCTAGCATGCTGACCTTTGGATAAATATAAACATTGTTTCATCTGCATGGTGCAGACTGGGTTGGTCAACTATGCTGCCGGGTTGGTCAACCATGCTGACTGGGTTGGTCAACCATGTTGACCGGGTTGAAGTTGGCATGGCGACCATAGTTACATTGGACCAACTTTGGACACAGGCAAGCTGAATAATTTACAGCTGTATTGGCCTAAGGTCGTTACACTGACCATTGCTGCATTGGCCAAAAAATTGCCATGGGTGATCTATATATGGCTATATACATATGTAGCACACAGTAATGAATTTAACATGATCTAAAACACTGCACCATTATTGACTCACTACTTCAGTACTTGAGTTGACAGTAGAGACTTAGTCTTAGAGACATAATGTGTGAAAATAGACCAATCATCACGTGGCGAAACCTTCCAGGAATTCATGTTTCATGTATCTAGGTGCTCATTAAGTACATTCACATATTTTGTCACATCATGATGTCCAGGAAGTCTGCTCAATTTAACCACACAAAAAAACACGTAAAGATAATTCAACTCAAATATTTTTTATAGAAAACTTCATTGAAGTGTTGTCACCGATGCCGGTGATCTCGGCCTGTTTTGGTGATCTCGGCTTGCTCGGTGGTGATCTCGGCCTGCTCGGTGGTGATCTCGGCCTTGTGTTGCGATATATAAATAAGAGTGTTTATGCCTTCGAAATAATTATACATGTAGTATGTACTTAGTGTTCGGTATCTACGGTTGCTGTGTATGGTGGGGGTCGGTCACAGAGGGTGACCTAGTGGCGGAGTGACCCCCACCGATACCATGTGAATAGTAAATAAGTCAGTAGTGGTACAGATAGTACTGGTAGTGGGTAGCTGATAGGCATGATTTACTAATTATGTGTAAAAACCTTTTGGGGGCCGGCATGCTTGCTGAGATTATTTGATGTATCTTATTTTGATGGTGTATGCTTGCCTAATTTCCTGCTCCTTAATTAATAAATCTAAATGTCATTCTTTGGCCTATTTCAATCTACGCTGGACTTGTGTTGTTATTTTGCATAAATAGTGTTTATGCCTTAGAAATAATTAGAATTGTATAATTAACTCAATATATCCTCGGAATGCCCCATTTTCTGCCTAAAAACGTTTTAGCAGAAATTTGTATGCTAAATAAATTTTTAAATACAGACTACAGAGAAATATCGATGATAACAGACAACATATGTTTGCAACGAAGGCAAGCTTCTATGGTATTTAATCTATACAATGTTTCCAACTGATGGAATCCTGGCTCGTAGCGACTGCGGTTGTAAATGTGAAGCATTGTATGTCCATTCTATGAGACAGTGCTTTGAACAGTAAATATGGCTTCACTTTGATTACGACTACAGGAATAACAATCGCTGAAAATAAGTTAATCCGTTAGACCCGACTAGCCGCGTTTCCCATGGTTGCCCATGAATGCTCTAGGTGTGAAATGAGGACTTGAGTAGATCTTGCGTCACTTCAATCCAAGCCACTTGTTAAAAAACATTTAGCATTAAAATAACATTAAACTGACTCCATCCTTTATTCAATAAGAAGTAATACAATACATATAAATATATGTAGATAGAAATATCAAGCGTTTCACCGCACCGCAACATCAATCATCATCTGTGAGTTTTGCTGGACCAGTTCTACGGACGACTAGATGATGATGATGATGATTTAACAAGATTTAGCAAGACTGCCATCCCAAACAACAAGTTCCAGGTGGCAAGTGGACATGGAAGCCGTTGGCTTATCGAGAGTCCAACAGTTTTATCATCTATGTGTAGCCCGCCCTTATCATATATCTGTCAATTCTATTTTTAAACATATTCACACTACTAGCATTAACACAATCATTTGGCAGTTTGTTCCATTCATTTATCACCCTCTGTGAGAAAGAGTACTTTCTCATGTCCAACATACACTGTCCCTTAACTAATGTTGCTTTGTGTCCTCTGGTTCTACTGCCTTCTTTAAGTTTGAAGAACATATTCCTACCAACATCCTCATAACCGTTCACTAATTTAAACATTTCTATTTGGTCTCCTCTTAGTCTCCTGGTATCTAGTGTTGTCAAACCACATTGTAATAAGCGACTTTCGTAACTAAGGTCTCTCAATTCTGGAATCATTTTAGTTGCTCTTCGTTGTATTCTTTCTAGCTTGTCTATGTCCTTCTTACGATACGGCCTCCATGCTTGAATACAATATTCCAAATGTGGCCTAACTATTGCTTTGTACAGGGGTACAATTAGCTGTTTCTCCTTATACGTGATAGTTATCCTAATTAGCCCTAGAATTTGATTTTCTTTCGAAGCAGCAATCCCACATTGCTCTGAAACTTTCATGTCAGCACCAAATGTTACACCTAAGTCCTTTTCTTGTGTGGTTCTACCTAGTACAGCATCCCCCATTTTATATTCTTCGTCCATGTTTCCATGTCCTATGTGTATGCATTTACACATCCCAAAATTGAATAACATTTGCCATTTTTCTGATCATTTAACTAATTTATCTAGATCATCCTGTAAACTTTATTTATCTGTATCATTAGTAACCTTTCTGAATACTTTTGTGTCATCTGCAAATTTCATTACTTTGCTAGATATGTCCTCTTCCAAATCATTTATATATATATATATTAAAAACAGTATAGGGCCTAATACTGATCCCTGTGGCACCCCACTCAAAACGACGATCTTCTTAGTAGGAGTACATAACCCATCCACACATACAACATTGAAGGCTTAGTTTCAGTGAGAATTAGTGCATGCAGTGCTTGAAATCAATGTGAAATGCGATCGTAATTCAGTAAATATTACAGTTAACAAACTTAACGGAAAACATAATTGCAGTGCCAGTTATGTCGTACAATGGCTTCACACCAATTGTACTTGTGTTGTGTTGATCTCCCGCATCAAACATCGCTTTGTTGTGGCGCCTAAAGAAGAACACACCAGAATGAATTAATGGACTTTATGTGCCGAAGCGGTGCGCTCAGGTTGCTGGCAGAGTGTAAAGATATTTGTGAAAAGAAGGTAGCCCCAACCGTTCGGTGATCTATTGTACTGGTCGGGTGTTGGGGATAAGACAAGCGGTCCAATCAGATATACCATACCTATGATTGGCCGATCAGAAGCTGAGGTAAGCCACCACCGGGGTATTTAGAAGGGGGACTCACCACAAAGTTCAATAGACAAAGCGAAAACACGACAATTAGTTACAATCATCATTTGCGTTCGCCGTACGCCATGCAGTCCGAAGAGGCTTGTATGAGTTGTTTGCGAATCGTCAATGCGCGTCAGGAGGCCATGTTGTACCCGCTGGCAACACAGGGTATGTGGGACAGGTATGTCGAATATGTTATACCGATTGTCCATGTTGATTCAATTCGTAACGGAAGTACTGGCAACGGAAACATAGAAAACTAAATTGGCTAGGTGGGAAAACCGTTCGTAATGACTACTGTATACAAGACCTTGTAGATGATCTGATTATCGGTTAGTTTATGTACATTACGTTCTACGCAAGATGGTATTGACACCGTTAAATAATACTTATCAATTGCTAGCTGAATTGTGATACGCGAGTTGCTGGCCACATTTATGGATGCAATGTACTACCTAACAACTTTGGGTTGCCATTTTTCTGCTGCCAAGGTGGAATTTCAAGGTGGACACTAAGATACACTGGTGTTGCGCGATAGTGTTATGTCAATGTGGACACCTAGATACATTGGTGTTGTATGATAGTTTTATGTCAATGTGGACACCAATATACATTGGTGTTGCATGGTAGTGTTCTGTCAAGGTGGGCACCAAGATACACTGGTGTTGTATGATAGTGTTCTGTCAAGGTGGGCACCAAGATACACTGGTGTTGTGTGATAGTGTTCTGTCAAAGTGGGCACCAAGATACACTAGTGTTGAATGATAGTATTCTGTCAAGGTGGGCACCAAGATACACTGGTGTTGTGTGATAGTGTTCTGTCAAGGTGGACACCAAGATATACTGGTGTTATGTGATAGTGTTCTGTCAAGGTGGACACCAAGATACACTGGTGTTGAGTGATAGTGTTCTGTCAAGGTGGACACCAAGATACACTAGTGTTGTATGATAGTGTTCTGTCAAGGTGGGCACCAAGATACACTGGTGTTGTGTGATAGTGTTCTGTCAAGGTGGGCACCAAGATATACTGGTGTTGTGTGATAGTGTTCTGTCAAGGTGGACACCAAGATACACTGGTGTTGTGTGATAGTGTTCTGTCAAGGTGGACACCAAGATACACTGGTGTTGTGTGATAGTGTTCTGTCAAGGTGGGCACCAAGCTACACTAGTGTTGTATGATAGTGTTCTGTCAAGGTGGACACCAAGATACACTAGTGTTGTATGATAGTGTTCTGTCAAGGTGGGCACCAAGATACACTAGTGTTGTATGATAGTGTTCTGTCAAGGTGGGCACCACGATACACTAGTGTTGTATGATAGTGTTCTGTCAAGGTGGGCACCAAGATACACTAGTGTTGTATGATAGTGTTCTGTCAAGGTGGGCACCAAGATATTCTGGTGTTGTGTGATAGTGTTCTGTCAAGGTGGACACCAAGATACACTGGTGTTGTATGATAGTGTTCTGTCAAGGTGGGCACCAAGATACACTGGTGTTGTGTGATAGTGTTCTGTCAAGGTGGGTACCAAGATATACTGGTGTTGTGTGATAGTGTTCTGTCAAGGTGGACACCAAGATACACTGGTGTTGTGTGATAGTGTTCTGTCAAGGTGGACACCAAGATACACTGGTGTTGTGTGATAGTGTTCTGTCAAGGTGGGCACCAAGATACACTGGTGTTGTATGATAGTGTTCTGTCAAGGTGGGCACCAAGATACACTGGTGTTGTGTGTTAGTGTTCTGTCAAGGTGGACACCAAGATATACTGGTGTTGTGTGATAGTGTTCTGTCAAGGTGGACACCAAAATACACTGGTGTTGCTGTGTTGGCAAGTCTGATGCCATTCCAACTAACATTGAGTTTGTGCTTACAATACATGTGTCGTTTCAATGTTGTTAAAGTTGTTGCCGCGGGATGTTATGCACACGTCGTCGGCATAGATAAAGCTGCGAGTTTCATAATGGATAGATTGGTCATTAATTTTGATTCTAGAACTGTATTGGCCGTTTAAAAATAGAAACAGTTAACCTAAAAACAATTAAACATTTTTGTATTTGTTGAACAACAATGGCGTCAATGCACTTCCCTGGGGTAATCTGTTTGTTTGTTTTTGCCATCGGCTCTTTTTGTCATTTTATACAACCCAAAAATCGTCAGTAAGATGGAGGTCACCAGTCGTCTCTAGCACTTTGGCGAGGAGGCGTCGGTGGTTGAAGGTGTCGCATGCTGCCAATAGATCAACGAAGACAGCTCCGGTAATTAGCCCTTTTCAAATCAATCATCGACGTTTTGTCAAGTTGAGCAGCTGGTCCGTGCACAATTTTCCTGGACTGAACCCGGCATGTTCTGTGATGATTTTTCGTCTACGCCCGAACATCGTGTTGACTTGCGCAGCACAGCAAGGAGATGGGCCTGAAGCTCTTCACTTCATATGGGGTTTACCTGGTTTCAGGAGTACCACTACCAATCCCTACCCTTCGGTCCGAACTGTTTGATGAGTTATGTTTGGATGCCATCTAGGCCTGTTGTCTTGTTGCTCTTCAGTGAGTTTTTGAATGAATGGATCTTTATTTTCAACAACAATAATATACACACACAATAGAAGTAGCGATGTCAATACAGCATTACATAACTGTACAATAACTGTACCGGTTGATATCGGCTTCGACTTCGGCTGCAGTGAAAGGTCTTGTAAACCCCGCGTCATTGGGGTTTCGTTGTTGATCGAGACGTACTTTTGGTTGTTTGTTTGGCGTGTATTAACAGCAGTTGTTTGTTTGGCGTGTATTAACAGCAGTTGTTTGTTTGGCGTGTGTTAGCAGCAGTTCATGAGTAACTTGGTTTGTTGTGATGTTGTAGGGCTGCTTTGTCTTTCGATTATCGCTGCAGAATTTCCGTAGCATTGCCCACAGTTTCTTTGCTAGCGTGTCATGTATGTCGATTCAATCAGAGTATGTCACAATTTACAGCTTTTCTCTAAGATGGTGTTCGTCAGCGATGGTGTTCACCTCTGAGATGGTGTTCGTCAGCGATGGTGTTCACCTCTGAGATGGTGTTCGTCAGCGATGGTGTTCACCTCTGAGATGGTGTTCATCAGCTCCTTTCCTGTCCTCGGCAAAGGTAGGCAAGCTACTGGGGAGGATAACTCTGCCTACGACAAAGGCGTTTCATTCGTATATATGCTTAAATCAGACATAATAGTTGTAGCAAGTCGTAAACAACAATGGCGGTGCCCAGCCAACCAATCCTTTGTACCACTCAGCATCTGTCCATTTTGAATTTATAATCAAGTTGTGACAGTGGTAATATTATGACACCACTGTTGGGGAGTGTGCCTGTCTGGTTGTGATTTACAGAGACGCCATCTAGTGATCATCATATTAAATAGAGCTGACACGATACTAAAGTGTTCCCAAACCACTTATGTAAGTAAACTTCATTTCGACAACACGAAGCGTAATGGGATCACTGATCTATATATAACTAGATGGCGCGTCGGCCTGTAAATTTTACCCCACCGTGCCGCCATCTTGGATAGATCAGTGCTGTCAATCGGTAGGCAATCGCAGTGTTTAAATGCTCAACTTTGATGATAAATTGCTGCCTGTATACAAGTATACTTTTGTATTTTGTGATTCATAGGATACTGTTAGAGGTTAGTGATAAATAATATTATGTTTAGCGTCACAAAGTGAACGTTCCTAGGCGATCTTTTACTTTCTGACCTAACCATGAAAATGACCACCAAGAGCACCCAAACTTCTCCTCATATATCTATTATACATATACACATGTCACGTGGTCAAAAAAGGACATTAACTTTCTCAAAACGATAAAAATTTACAAAAGAATTAAACCAAAATATCGCTCTCTGGTACGGCGCCTAGTAGCCAAGGCTACCGTAAAATCGATGCATTCACCCAAACTTGTAGTGTTTTCTAGTTAGCATACAATACAGCATACAATACAAGTTCGTAAGTCAACCGGTACTTTATTCACCTCGCCATGAGGGTGTCTCTCCCCGAGATATTCTCCCCCGTATTATTACAACAATAGATCATGCCACATCCTCCTTTCTCATATTTGGTCAGAGGTTACCAGCACATGACCAGGTTACACAGCGACATCGTAATCGCTCAGGTGGGACGGCAGCTTCCTCTCTCTTGCAGGATTCCGTCTCGGGGCTACGTCTGCCACTGGTCGATCTGGCTGTGCTGCGGCTTCGCCCGGGTCGCCATCTTCTCCGTCCTCGCCATCGGGGATTTCGATATCCTCCAGTGTTGCCGTGTCATACGGCGGCGTAGTCGGAGTAGGATTCAGGTGACGTCGATTGCGTCGAACGTCGCCTTGGCGTGTCCTCACGATGTACGACCGGGGCGACTGTGAGCCGACCTCTTTTAGCACGGTGCCTCGCCGGTCCATGTCAGTGACCCACACATGCTCTCCCGGCATCAGTCGTCTCAAGTGGACTGCTCGATGGCGCTTGTCGAATGACTTTTTCTCTCGATTCTATATCTCAAGCCGTGACTTCCTCGCTCCTCGTAGATGCGACCACTGTGGTTCTAGTAAGGTTGGTATCGTCGGTATTGGCGTCCGAAGCTTCCGCCCCATCAGTAGCTCAGCTGGGCTGTAACCATTGCTCAAGGGCGTCGATCTATACGCGAGAAGTGTGTCGTACGGGTTGTCGCTCTTCGCCAGTAGACATTTTAGGGTCTTCACGGCTCGCTCAGCTTCACCATTTGACTGAGGGAACCGAGGGCTGCTTGTCGTGTATAGAAAGCCCCTCGCTGCAGCAAACCTCCTGAATGTATCTGATGCGTACTGGGGACCATTGTCTGTGACCACAACTTCAGTGACGCCATGACGTGCAAACATTGATGTCATGTGGTTCACGATGCAAGCCGACGTCGTGCTGCTCAGTTTGGAGATCTCAACGAACGCCAACAGATAGTCGACAACAAGTAAGTATGGTGAACCGTTTAGTTCGAAGAGGTCAGAGCCAACCTTCTGCCATGGGCGTTCTGGAACATCAGATGGTATCATCGGCTCTGCTTGATTTACTCGTTCTTTGGCGCATCTGTCGCAGCTCTCCACCAAGTCTTCGATCTATTTGCTCAGACCCGGCCACCAAACTGAGTGCTTCGCCCGTTCTCTGCATTTAGTGATACATTGGTGTCCTTCGTGGGTCTTCTCCAGTATCGATGGTCGCATTGCCAGCGGAATGACGAGGCGACTCCCCTTCAGCAGCAAGCCTTGTTGCACAGTGAGCTCCGGAGCGACTTGCAGGTACACCTTCTCGTCCGGCCTCAGTCTCGCCCTGTCGGGCCATCCTTGCTGGCAGTAAGTCTGGATGCGTTGGCAGGTGGCGTCGTCCACCTGGGCCTGCTTCAGTTCGAGTAGGCGCTTCTCGGTAATGGGAAGTGTCTTCAAAACTGCATTGACGTATGCTTGGCAGTCCTGCTCGAAGTTTACGTCTTGCGGTTGTCTGTGCTCCACAATGGGTGCTTGTGACAGCGTATCAGCCGTAATCAAGTCCTTGCCGGCTACATGTGCGATACTATAGTTGAATCGCATCAGCTTCATTCTGAAGCGCTGAATCATGGGCGGCAGCTGATCAAGTGTCTTCTGTCCAAGAAGTGACACGAGAGGCTTGTGGTCGGTCTCGACGTGAAATGTTTTCCCCAGAAGGAAGTCGCTGAATCGCTCACAAGCCCACGTCGTGGCGAGTGCTTCCTTTTCTATTTGGGCATAGGGTTGTTCCGTGCTCGACATGGATCTGGAGGCATATGCGACTGGCTGAAGTTTACCATCTGGTTGTCTCTGTAGAAGTACTGCTCCTAGGCCGTGTGAGGACGCGTCTGCAGATAGTGTCGTTTCCTGCTTTGCGTCGAACAGAGCCAGTATTGGTGTTGATGTAATGCTCTCTTTGAACTGCTTGAAGCACCGCTGCTGATCGTGGCCCCAGGTCCAGTCGTTCTTCTTGCACAGAAGGTCGCGCATCGGTTTCGTGATTTCAGCTAGGTGTGGCGTAAACTTCCCCAGAAATCGACGGACTCCGCTCACATCGACTGGTTCAGGCATGTCGAGAATCGCCCTGATCTTCTCTCTGTCTGGGTGTATTCCCGACGCGTCAATCATCTGGCCCAAGAAAGTCACGTGTTGAATTGAGAATTGACACTTCTTCGTGTTCAATGTCACCTTGGCCTGCTGCAGCCTCGAGAGAACCTCGTGTAGGCGCTGATCGTGTTGTGGCCGAGTGGCACCGAAGACGAGTACGTCATCCATTTAACATAGGACGCCAGGTATCCCCTCCAGGATTGCCGACATCGTCGTTGATAGTGCTCTGGTGCTGACGAAATGCCGAAGGGTAGCCTTCTGAAAGCGAATCTACCGAACGGTGTGATAAACGTTGTCAGCAGAGTCGATTCTTCAGACAACGGGACTTGCCAAAACCCAGAGTTTGCGTCCAGTTTTGAGAATATCTTGGCACCTGCTAGCTGTCCCAGAGTATATTCGACCGAAGGCATCTCATATCGTTCCCGACGTACACTTTCATTTAGTTTTGTTAGGTCGACGCAGATCCTGACATCGTCTTGTGATTTTGGGACAACCACCATGGGCGCGCACCAATCAGTTGGCTGTTCGACTTTACTGATGACGCCCAAAGCTTCCATCCTCTTCAGTTCTCTTTTCGTTTTCTCCATCAATGGTAGGGCCACACGTCTCGGCACATTGACGGCGAAAGGCTGCGCGTTCTCCTTCAGTGTGATCGTGTACGGCCCTTCCATCTTGCCGAGGCCGTTGAAGAGATCCGGAAATTCTCTGTGATACTCATCTGTTGCCCCTTCTACCGACTCCACTCGGCTGATCAACCGCAGCGCGTCTATTGCAGGGTTGCCTAGAAGCGCCTTGTGTATGCCCCGGACGACGTATATGTTCTGCTTTGTGGCTGTAGTCTTCCCTTGTAGCACCGTTGTGAACATTCCCACAACTGCCAGCAAACCGTTGTTGCCAACCCCGAAGAGTTTCTTATTAGCCTTTCGGAGCGGGTTCACACCTATCAGTTCATTGGACAACTGCTCAGGAATCACTGTTTCGTCTGCACCGGTGTCAATGCGAAATTTAACACCTGACCCCCCATTTTCAGTGTTATCAACCACTATTGGTTTGATTTGTTGTCAGCGACTGAACCTAGAAATGTGTATTCTGTGTCATTGCCATCATCGCACACTGCACCAATTTTTTTTGACAAGCAAACTGAAGCAAAGTGGCCTGTCTTTGAACATTGGTGGCCCCGGTTCCCCGGGTCAAGGACGCTCTCGCTCTCCGGGTTTGATTGCGGTTGGTTGTGTTTTCGTGTTGTTCTACATTAAATGTTCATGTTACACGATCATACTAGTGTCTGTTTGTAAGACTGGATATGCGATATCTTCCATCCTAATGGCGTGGTGGCAGTGTTCATAACGAACTCACACACCGAACTGTGTACAATAGTAAATTGAATCGCATTGACTTTCTAGCCTACTAATCGGCGCAAGCAGTTAGCCTTGAACGACGGCTTTGACTTTAACGCACTAGTAAAATCGTAGTAGCCTAACGTTAACACGGCCAACACGCAATGTGCACCGAGACAGTGGTGTCTCACGAAAACCGAAACCGTAAACTCGTTTGAGAACTGGCGTCAAAACCTTATTTATACTTTATCGCTCGACACTAACTTCACGCAATTTATTACCACTGACGCCAAGTGGGGGAAGAATTGTGCCTCTCAACCAAACAGAGGGTTCACTGACGATGACGTCATTGCGTCAGGCGGTCGTACTGCTCTCCAGCAAGTCTACATGCTAGAGCTGATGCTAGGCCAGATAGCCAATTACTGCCCAGTTGTATCGCGCAACACGATCTTCAAGAATTCAACTAGTTTATCTTGCATCTGGCAAACTATTCGTCTACACTACGGATTTCAGTCTACGGGCGCCCATTTTCTTGACTTTGCCGACATTCAGCTCCAGGCTGATGAACGTCCTGAAGATCTGTATCAGCGCTTAGTGGCCTTCGTTGAAGACAACATGCTCCAGCGAGGGAGTGTTATTCTTCACCATGGTGACGCCATAAATGTAGACGAAGAAATGACACCTCTCGAAAACATGGTTGTGCTCACATGGTTGAGATTAATTAAAGTGGCACTCCCAAAGCTCGTCAAGCAACGATACGGCACTGAACTGAGAGCTAGAACACAGGCGTCGATTAAGCCTGAAATTTCCCAGGCCCTAGACTCACTACTTGATGAAATCACTTCCGCCGATGATGCAAAGATCATACGTACAGCTACGGCCCACTATCAACAGAACAAATTTGGGCAGAGACAGTCGTTCTCAAGGCGTCAACCATCTCCATTTTCTGCCCCAAGGCGGTCTACAAGTACAAAGGCATGTCCACTCTGCAAACAAGCTGGCCGCAGCAACTTGCAGCATTTCTTGAGCGAATGCCCATATCTTCCCGAACAAAATCGTCGCTACATGGCTAAGATCCGTCAAGTCACTGACGTACACGAAGAGGACGACGAGTATGAGTACAGCCATGAGCTCCATCAACCCGAAATCGTTGACCAGCCTACGTTAGGCCTCGCTACGGCACAACGCATCGACATACGTCAGTCGCCTTATCTGGACACGTTTTGTGGCCATCACACGGTCCGAGTCACCATTGACAGCGGTGCAACAGGCAACATGATCCGACATTCCACTGCTCTGAGACTCGGTTGTGATATCAAGAGCTCTTCTCAATCGGCTCATCAAGCTGATGAGTTCGTGGAAGTAAACCTCCCCACTGACTTGTTTACTACTGACTCCACATTCGCTTTGGAGCCACGCCTTGACACTACAGGCAACAAGTTCACACGAGACAGTGACCTGTGGCCACAACCGTCGCTCGTTACCAGCGTAGATGGCGTGGTACGCATACCCCACCTGACAAACACCACTCGCTTGCTGAAACGAAACGAACACTTTTGCCAAATTCGAGACGTGTTTGTACCGGACGTTCCAACAAACACTCCCTTACGTTTTGACGTTATCAGTAAGGCCATAGACCTACAACCTCGCAGATCTACACCTAGCAAGCACTCTGCCTCTGTCCAAATCGATCCGGACATGAAACTATCATCCGATGAACGTGCATCATTCCGCGCCATCATTGAATAATACAACGATGTATTTGACCCTAACTACACTGGCTATAACGGCCATGTTGGACCTTTAGAAGCGGTCGTAAACATGGGCCCTGTTCAACCACCTCAACGGAAAGGCCGCCTACCACAATACGCTCGAAATCAGCTCGTTGAGCTTCAGAGCAAATTCGACGAACTTGAGACGATGGGCGTTGTCGTCCGACCTGAGGATGTTCCTGTGAACGTCCAGTACCTCAATCCGTCGTTCCTCGTTAAGAAGCGAAACGGTGGACACCGATTAGTCACTGCATTCACAGACGTGGGACGCCATAGCAAACCACAACCATCCCTGATGTCCGACGTTGATAGCACCCTGCGTAAAATCGCACAATGGAAGCACATCGCAACAACAGATTTATCGAATGCTTTCTATCAAATACCACTCTCCCGTGAATCAATGAGGTACTGCGGTGTCGTCACGCCGTTCCGCGGCGTACGCGTGTATGCACGCTCTGCAATGGGGATGCCCGGGTCAGAAACTGCACTCGAAGAATTGCTATGTCGCATACTCGGAGATCTGCTGCAAGAAGGCAGTGTCGCTAAACTTGCAGACGACATCTACTGCGGCGGCAACACCATTGTTGAACTTCAACAAAACGTCAAAAGGCAATGCTTCGCCAACAGTGGTTTGCGACTATCAGCCACCAAGACAACAATTTGTCCGACGTCAACGCTCTCCGGGTTTGATTGCGGTTGGTTGTGTTTTCGTGTTGTTCTACATTAAATGTTCATGTTACACGATCATACTAGTGTCTGTTTGTAAGACTGGATATGCGATATCTTTCACCCTAATGGCGATTACTTCGTCACAAAATGTGTTACTAGTATGTATCTGTTGATACCACTGATTTCTTTAGAGATCAGCGGTTGTTATAGTTACCGGTGCAGTTTTCGACCCACGCCAGTTTTCGATCCATTGAAATCTCGCTTGATATCGCGTTAGAGACGTCACAGCGTCTGTTTACGACAATAACGAGACAGAGTCTTGTTTGAGCAAAATATATTTTTATATATAATATAACATGGAACACATTTATGATATACATACCTTGATAAAAAAAACCCGACTTTGCATGCTTACCAGACATTATTATTGAGCGTCTGCTGACGCATGTCTCGTTCTTGGCCACGTGACAATAATAGCCCTTTTTGTGGTAGATGCATGGCAAGCTAGTCTTGTCATAAAAGTAGGAATAATTAAAATGTGTTAAATATACGAGAAATTTTTTACTACATTAACGTTATATATTCAATACAAGTGTATATATATATATGTGTTTTATAAAGCTCTATGTCAAGCCTGGTCGCGTTAGAGACGTCACAGCGTCTGTTTACGACAATAACGAGACAGAGTCTTGTTTGAGCAAAATATATTTTTATATATAATATAACATGGAACACATTTATGATATACATACCTTGATAAAAAAACCCGACTTTGCATGCTTACCAGACATTATTATTGAGCGTCTGCTGACGCATGTCTCGTTCTTGGCCACGTGACAATAATAGCCCTTTTTGTGGTAGATGCATGGCAAGCTAGTCTTGTCATAAAAGTAGGAATAATTAAAATGTGTTAAATATACGAGAATTTTTTTACTACATTAACGTTATATATTCAATACAAGTGTATATATATATATATATATATGTGTGTTTTATAAAGCTCTATGTCAAGCCTGGTTGTTATAAAAAGTTGACATAATTGGAACAAAGTGGTAAAATTAAAAACGATTGTCTGTACGGCTTGCCACAAATATAGGTCGAATTCTGCCGGTTTCCTCGACTCACGCGACATGGTTCAGGCGTTCAATATTCGTAAGTTTTTCACTCAAAACAACTGTTTTAATAATTTGTTTGCATTGAATAAATTAAGTAGCTTTTGCTGATTTGGTATATCGATCTCTTACACAAAATGTTTCTTCAGATTTTTTTTTAAACGGCATATTCTATTAAGTAGGTCGAAAACTACACCGACCAGTATACCTCCCATAATCAGTATGAAGTTAAACACAACATTAAACACATGCGCTTAGATTGTAGCATATAACGCATTCTTTAGGAAAAGTAGCGTGTTTTTATTCAGCATGTAGATGTTTTATACATAAAAAATGTATTATTAAAACAGCATGACACCCAGACATCACTCAATATTAATACACGTAATCATCACCATTTACTTAATTTATAATAACTTCAACTTATAAAATTTTACTAGTTGCAGAACACACGCATATATAATAATAATAAGTACACTTATATAGCGCACATGCTTAAAATACATAGTTTATGAAATTAATGAGTTAAATAAATTAGGTAAACATGATGCACGTGTGTGTATATATACTTACATATGTAATGTGTGTATATATATATATATATATATAAATGCAAGTAATACTGAAACATATACATAATTACACGCATTGAGGCACGCACGCACGCACGCACTCACAATTAAAACACAAATACATAATTGACACAAATGGTATCAACGTAATGCTGTAATATAAACATATGTTTAATGCATTCTGTACATGTATTACCCAAGATCCCCAAATTACATCACTGGTTGTTGTACCCCATGGGTAAATAATTTTTATTATATGTGACATCAGCATTCAACCCACGAAGAATCATATATGGGACAGCCCAATGCCCAATGCATGTAAGAAAACTGGATGGTATAAATGTGAACAAACTTCAACAAGAATCTAAAAATTTTAACGAAAATTTATTTAAATAAAAGTACAGCAGGGTTGATTGAATTACTTTTATTTTGTACTTGAGTAAAAGTAAGAGTAATTCACTTTGAAACTACTTGAGTAAAAGTAAAAGTAGCTGGTAAAATAAACTACTTGAGTAAAGAGTAAAAGTACTTTTCAAAAGTACTTGAAGTAAAAAGTATTTTCAAGCGGGTATTGAAAAGTTTTATTTAAGAATAAAAAACATACAACAGCAAAACATTCACAAATGAACTTCTAACACCTAAATTCCCTGAACCACACTGTCTACAGACATATTCAGTGATATGACGAGACAGGAATATACATGATACCTGTACTTAGTACAGGTATCATGTATATTCCTGTCTTGTCAAGTCGTTATGTCACTGAGTAGTGGTCAGACACTTGCGTCACTAGCAAGGAAATGGTAACCACACCGTCACTCCCCAGCATCAAAAGTGTGCAAACCAATTCTCCTAAGTAATAACATTAGTGTACTAAAGCCCCTACATAGCTAAGATAATTGTGTACCATAAGCTAAAGATAATATTATGATTCCAAACTGGCACACTAGGTGTCAGTACAGCTAACCAATTAAGTCAACACATATGCTATCTTAGTTATGTATTGGCAAGAGACTCATATGGTAGCACCATCACTGATGTTTAAGCAGTACTAATTTCGATAACTTCTTTCTAATCTTTCACCATGCAACACATCTGTGTGTTGCTTCCCAAGATGACACATCTTGATCTTTGAATAACACTGGGAATAACATTTGATTAGAGAAAACAAATGGTTACTGAGACAGGTTGAATCAAACATATGATTATTTAATGATTCAAATACATTGACCTCTGCACAAACCTGCAAGACTGCTGTTGAAATGGCACTGGGTTGCCTTGGATCCTGGGGAAGATTGAACAATTTGATCAGTCCTATTGATAAAACTATCCTCAAAATGTGCTGAACAAATGTTGCTCAATTTGGTGGGCTTGAAACTTTCATGCCACAAATTAACCATAGAATTGAAAAGGCCAAAGTTTTAGTTATCGAGAGGCATAGCAGGTATGAACCGACAAGGTTCACCCTTACTGAAAATTTAGAGTCCAAAATATTGAGAGAACATTTTTCTAGTTATCGAACGGTGTGACTATACATCCAAATCCTATTTAATATTCGCCACCGCCCGTCTTTAATTCTTCCTCCAGGGATTTTCATACCGAGTTAATTTAGATGCTAGTGTTGGTGGCGCTGTAATCTGCATAGCTAATTTAAGAATCGCTATTGGGTCTTGATCCCTTAACCCACCACCACCTCAGTTGCTGGACACGATGTCATCAGTTGCTGGACATGATGTCATCAGCAAGTGTCGTGTACAAATATTACTTCTCCTTGGACTCTGGCTAAACCAGGGTTGTCCAGGATTTAACCACTTTTAACCCTTTAAGTGATAACCATGTTACTTTAGCTCTGCCCGCACTTGACAGTCATCATTACTCACCCTGTGAAACACTAACTGTTCTTGTTGATTTAAAGCAGGGTGTTTCTCATCTCACAAACCTGGTTTTTGTTAATCTCTTGATATTAACAAAACTAAAAATATACCAATTGATCTATACTACTAAATATAACATATAAATGACCTTGTACTTTACAATGTGAATAAAACAAAATCATTACTACCAGGCCTAGGGGTCAATTACATTGTAATAGTAATGATTACATTTTTTCAAGGGGTTGTCCAGGGTGTTATCACAACAGTTGGTATCTATTCTGTTTCTGCTCTACTTCTATGTCCAGCTTGTTACGGAGGCACTCACTAGCTAATCTAATAGACCTATGCATGTGTATGTAGCTGTACATGGTATATATAATATGTAAATGTGCAGATATGTAAATACGCAGATAGTAAATATCCACCCAGGTAAACCTGGCATTTGAATGTTTCAAATTAGATTGGCCATCCTCTGCAGATGGGCGATTGGTGGCTTTGATGAATGTGTACAGTTGCAAATATGCTGTTTACTATATGTAAATATGCAGATATGTAAATGGACAAAGGTGTATATATATAATAGCATTTATCATCATGTTGTACAGGGAAATTGTTGCGTGATGCATCTCAATGTAATCATCTACTATTATCTTCTTTGAACCTAACTATGACTCGCTCTACATCCCTTTTAATTTTTTTTCTCACTATGATGTAATTTTCACTGTCAATATCGTTCAACTTGTATACAGGGTGTGTGTGTGTGCGTGTGCATGAATGAAAGAATCACTGCCAGGTGTTTGCTATTTTTGTTAATAGGTGGAAAGATGGCCACAGATGACCACCACCAGACGACCACACCATACAGCAAGCAAGACAGACGGCTCATCATGAAGATTTTATTAGTTTAAAAATTATTACTTTCTTCATTGTGATTGTAATTATTAGTACTTAGACACATCTGTTCTATGTAAACATGTTCTGTATTAATGCGTATCCTATCCACATTTAACATTAATGCATTATACTAATATGACGTTCCTTTATTGTTTGTATATGTATCAGTCTTTGATATTAGTGTGTTCTATTATTCTGTGATGTTATTGTGCTCCATTAGTCTTTGTTAATTAGTATGTTCCATTAGTTTTTGTTATTAGTATGTTCCATTAATTTTTGTTATTAGTATGTTCCATTAATTTTTGTTATTATTATGTTCCATTAGTCTTTGTTATTTGTATGCTCAATTAGTCTTTGTTAGTAGTATGTTCCATTAGTCATTGTTATTAGTATGTTCCATTAGTTTTTGTTTTTAGTATGCTCCATTAGTTTTTGTTATTAGTATGTTCCATTAGTCTTTGTTATTAGTATGTTCCATTAGTTTTTGTTATTAGTATGATCCATTAGTCTTTGTTATTAGTATGTTCCATTAGTCTTTGTAATTAGTGTGTTCCATTAGTCTTTGTCATTAGTGTGTTCAATTAGTCTTTGTTATTAGTGTGTTCCATTAGTATTTTATATTAGTGTGTTCCATTAGAAGGTTACATGTTGGCTTTATATATGTGGTGGCTGATCAGGATTTTAATTACGTAGAAATTTTCATTTGTAAAAAACAAGCATGTGCTTAATAAATAAAATGTTGTTTTCATATTTGCTTGATTTCTTTCTTTTTTGGTTGTATTAATTATTACCAAAACATATCCATACAATGTCATACAATATACGAATATGTAACACAAATTAACATGAAGGATGGATACTGCAAACGTAGTGAACTATACTTAAAATAATAATGAAACTAGGTTTGCCTAACATACAAGTCACGCTATTTGATTTCGACGAATTATACAGTGCTCGACGATGGGCTGTAACAATTAACGTCTAAGAGTGCCTGCCAACATTACAACAAATAATCACCGATTTATGTTCAATGCGTGAACAACAAAATAAAAACTTAAAAAATAAATTTATGACAAATCGTCCAAGCGTTTTGTGACATAATGTTCCAAATTTATGAAATATCATCGAGGACGTGCCTTGTGACATAACGACCATCCATACGCCTATCGCAACGTTGCATAGAAGTGGCATAAACGCTCTTATTTATGTATTGCAACACGAGGCCGAGATCACTAGAGACCAGGCCGAGATCACCACAGAGCAGCCCGAGATCACCAAAACAGACCGAGATCCCGAAAGGCCCAGATCACTATGATTCGTTGTCATACAATCACGACAGGTGTTACTGAAGCATGCTGACATGTCCAAAGTGCTGGTTAGACGTGTCCAGTCACCAGCTAGCCCTGTCAGCGGTCAGGTATACACTGAATGGCAGGAGACAACGTGATGAATCGATGCCTTTGCTACGAGACATAATGGTCTGTGCCACAGCTCAAAAGGTCATTACTTCTTGGGTGGTCTGGGCTCTCCGCGGTGTGCTTTCTCCCAAGCTTTCTGCTGTTTCTGCTCCTCTTCCCTCACTCTCGCTGCCTCCTATGTGGGGAGTGAAAGCACAGGAAGAATGTTACAGTGTTAAGTAACCGGATTATTTTAACTAATGTAGCATATGACATACACACACTAGCAAGTAATAATTCACTGTTAGTGAATTTAGACAGGTTCTGCAGACTGTTTAATTTAAACAGGTTCTGCAGATAGTTGAGAGTTGAATTTAGACAGGTTCTGCAGACAGTTAAGAGTTGAATTTAATTAAGAGTTTAGTTCAGACAGATTCTGAAGACAGTTGGATTTAGACAGGTTCTGCAGACAGTTAAGAGTTGAATTTAATTAAGAGTTTATTTCAGACAGATTCTGAAGACAGTTGGATTTAGAGAGTTTCTGCAAACAGTTGAAAGATCGTAGGAAAAAATGTTTACAGACTGAAGCCACTATAGAATGAAGACAATGATGGCAAAAGACACTTGCCTGTTTTTTTTGTGTTGTCCCCAGGTAAGTGATGTATGACATCGTCTTATGGAGACGAGCCTCATTGTCGTCCTCCTCTTGCTGTAGACCCAGGGCCCGGTTAATTGGGAAGAAGTCGTACTTCTGATTGGCCAACTGCAGCAATGCCACAAGGACATCATTTAGTTCATTCAACTGTGTAATTTAAGTTTAATAACACATGTTTCAGTGGAATTCATACAGAGGAAAAAACCTAGGTACCTGTGTATATTGTGGCTAACAAATAAGGCAACTATGTAAAGTTGTGTGCGTACAGTACACGGTAGACCTCACATTACATGAATGACGAAGTACAGAGGTTGCTGAGAGACAGACCAGCTCGCTGATGTAGAGCTCCAGGGCTGTGTAGTCGTTGGGCCGTGTCTCGTCCAGATGGATGAAGAAGAAGACATACGCCCACTGGTTGTGTTCCTCTTTCACGTGACGCTCAAAGCCCTGAAATATATATCACAAATCTAGATCTTGAAAATGCAACATCCCCAAAGGCTTGACAGTTTCACAAACCGTCTGTGTACTCCATAAGGATAGAAACCTCGGCTGTCATTTCTTGTATTGTATTCCAGTTGTTTTCTGTTATCTTCTTCTGAACTTTTTAATTCATTTGTAGCTGTATGTGCATTTATGAAAAGGGCACAAATATGTGTAAAATTGCTTCAACTGGCGAGGAGTCAGTGGGCTGGATGTGTAGCAAGGATGGAAGGGAACAGGTGATGAAGAGAGCTGATGCACTCCGAGTGGAGGGTAGAAGGAGAAGAGGAAAACCGAGACTGAGATGGGATGACTGCATTGAGATAGATTTGGTGGGAGTGGGAGGGGAGTGGGGAACAAGAGCGAGGAATAGTGGGGAGTGGAGATGGGTGGTGGAGATGGCAGTGAAACCCGGATCAGTAACGGAAGGAGACTAGAGCTGATACGTGTAACTATAAAGTACACTTCCGTGATGTGTATAGTCATAAATACATTAAAACATTTAGGCGAGTAAGCAAGAAAGAGAAGACTAGAACCGAGGTGAGCACTGAAGACTAGAACCGAGGTGAGCACTGAAGACTAGAACCGAGGTGAGCACTGAAGACTAGAACCGAGGTGAGCACTGAAGACTAGAACCGAGGTGAGCACTGAAGACTAGAACACTAGAACTGAGGTGAGCGCTGAAGACTAGAACCGAGGTGAGCACTGAAGACTAGAACACTAGAACTGAGGTGAGCGCTGAAGACTAGAACCGAGGTGAGCACTGAAGACTAGAACCGACGTGAGCGCTGAAGACTAGAACACTAGAACCGAGGTGAGCGCTGAAGACTAGAACCAAGGTGAGCATTGAACACTAGAACCGAGATGAGCACTGAACACTAGAACTGATGTGAGCACTGAACACTAGAACCGAGGTGAGCATTGAACACTAGAACCGAGGTGAGCACTGAATACTAGAACCGAGGTGAGCACTGAACACTAGAACCGAGATGAGCACTGAACACTAGAACTGAGGTGAACTTTGAACACTAGAACCGAGGTGAGTGCTGAAGACTAGAACTGAGATGAGCAATGAACACTAGAACCGATAACTTACACTTCCGTGATGTTCGAAGTCGTAGCTGCTGCGACCACAGATGAAACAGGTGTTACGCATGTCACTCTCAACCTGCCACTGTCAACAGAAAGCAACTCTCAGCACCAGCCACAACATTCAGTATCAGCTGGCTCCATGAAAACATCATGTTTCCCTGCCGCATTGTAAATATTCGGGGGGTGTGCAGACTGTCAAATGTTATAACAGTCTATATACGTTATATGTAGACATATCTATCGTAGTAGAAAATAAAGAGTAAAGAACTGCATAAAAGCTGCAGTATCAGAAGCAAATAACATCTAAAATTACAATTCTGGGCATTACTTGAAATTTTCTATTATGAATTTTTTTTCATGTCTAGTTGTACTAATGTTAAAAGAATGAACCAAATGCTTTGTTCATCTATTAATGTTATACTGTAGCTGTTACCTTAAACATACATGATAAATATACTTATTTATATATTTTCTTTCGCACTTAAACCGTAAGCACAATTAAAAACTAACCAAAAAACCTGGTTGAACAAATAAATGTCATGAAGATAGCAACATCATTCATTACTACTGTAGCAGTATTTTTAGATTTCGAAATGTAATTTGCCCCCTTTTATTTACTGACGTTTACTAACATAGACTAAAAATGCTACATACTTTGTTGTCTCTGAGCTCGGAGAACGTGTCGACGATGATGCCGAAGATGATGTTGAGACCAATGGTGGTGATGACAATGAAGAATGTGAGATCAAAAATGGCTTTGAAGAGATGATAGATGAACGGCTTGCCATCGGGAACTAAGAGGGACTGTGGAAAAATGTGACATTGTTTTATAAATTACAGTTTTCATATTTTCACAAGACATGAATTTCAATTTTTTTTACAAATGTATGCAACGTATATTAAAGCTTGTGGTATGCTTCCTTGTTGTGCAAAGGGGTATATAAATGTCAATCAAAACAACAAAATATTTACCCTATGTCCCACATACAGTCCAAAAAGCACAACAACTAAGTACCATCACAAACATACTGAACATTCTGAATCTTCATCCTCTCCAAAGTAAAACCTTGCATTTATTCACGTTGCTTAAGAGGATATATATATATGTGTTTGTGCATTAGCCAAAGCCTACAAGCTGGTTTTTGTAGGATATTCTGATTTGTGGAATGTTCTCTCCAGTGGTCATATTTGGAACCACTCCAAACTTCTATTCACAAGCACAAATGAACACAAAGTTGTATACACTATTCACATCAAGTGAACACAACATTGTACACACTATTCATATCAAATGAACACAAAAGTTATCTATGTGTAACATTCTCATAATGTAATGATAATAAAGTTATCTATGTGTAACATTATCATACTGTAATGATAATAAAGTTATATATGTGTAACGTTCTCATATTGTAATGATAATAAAGTTATCTATGTGTAACATTCTCATACTGTAATGATAATAAACTTTTCTATGTGTAACATTCTCATACTGTTATGATAATAATCTTCTCTATGTGTAACATTATAATACTGTAATGATAATAAACTTATCTGTGTGTAACATTATCATACTGTAATGATAATACACTTCTCTATGTGTAACATTCTCATATTGTAATGCTAATAAACTTCTATGTGTGTAACATTCTCATAATGTAATGATAATAATCTTCTCTATGTGTAACATTATCATACTGTATTGATAATAAACTTCTCTATGTGTGACATTCTCACATTGTAATGATAATAAACTTCTCTATGTGTAACATTCCTGTTAAGCATGATATCAAAGTCATTATCAGGGTGAGGGACCGCCGAGGATTTAGGGTGGAAAAGCAAATTAAACAAATGCATCTTCAGTTTTTTGCAGAAGGAAGCAATAGTTTCAGATGATTTTAAAATACACCCAGAAATGTATGTGAGCATGTAAAGTTTTTGACAATATTGCAGAATTTTTTTTCATAAAACACACTCGACTGTTTCTGTTGCTACTTGAGATGGACCGACCTGGAGAATGGTGTTTTGGCCGTCGCACATCGACCCCATCATCCGCAGCACCAGCTCAATGTAACAGTCGTCATGGTAATCCATCTCTTCTTTGTCTAGCGATTGTTCAACGAGTTCTTTGCTCTCCATATCCTGTCAAACAGTTGCATGTCACCCACTGTATCAACATGAGCTCTGTATCACTGCATATGTTTCTATGTTCAATATATGGTACAAAGAAACTCATGCAAACCAATTTTGTTATATTTTCACATTAGCCTGGATGAAACCAAAATATACGGCTCCAGCAGAAGAAATCAAGCAATGGTCCAATAAAATATAGTATTTAATCCACTAGGTAACATAGCTAAATTGCACATATAAGTTTTAAATGTTATTAAAATAACATATGAGAAACAGCCCAAAAACTTTAACTAGATTTGCCATCCAAGCCAAAGGCCCAGATGGCAAGTGGACAAGGAAGCCATTGGCTTATCGAGAGTCCAACAATGTTCATCTACTTTTAACCCGCCCTCCTGAGATATATGTCAACCTTGTTTTTAAACATATTCACGCTGCTAGCAGTTACACAATATGTAGACAATTTGTTCCATTCATTTATTGTCCTCTGTGAGAACGAGTGCTTCCTGATGTCCAATCTACACTGATCCTTTACTAATTTTACCTCATGTCCTCTTGTTCTGTTATCCTTCTTGAGTGAGAAAAACATATTTCTATCAATATTTTCATACCCATTCAATATCTTAAAAACTTAAATCTGATCTCCTCTTAACCTCCTTGTATCTAGAGTTGTTAAACCACATTCCTTCAGGCGTTCTTCATAACTAAGGTCTCTCAGTTCTGGAATAATTTTAGTTGCTCTCCTTTGTATGCGTTCAAGCGTATCTATATCCTTCTTACGATATGGTCTCCATGCTTGTATACAGTATTCTAAATGAGGTCTAACTATTGCTTTATAAAGAGGTATAATTAACTTTTTTCCCTTGTATGTTATGTTTCTTCTAATCAATCCAAGAATTTGATTACCCTTTGAAGCTGCAATACCACACTGCTCTGAAACTTTCATATCAGCACTTATTGTAACTCCTAAGTCCTTTTCTTTTACAGTAGTACCCAGAACAGTATCTCCCATTTTATAGTTTACCTCCAAGTTCCCATGTCCTGTATGTAGGCATTTACATAATTTTCCCAAAATTGAACAACATCTGCCATTTCTCAGACCATTTCACTAATCTGTCTAGATCGTTTTGTAAATGTTGTTTATCACCATCAGTATTAACCTTTCTAAACAGTTTTGTGTCATCTGCAAATTTCAGTACATTACTTTTTATACTGTCGTCCAAGTCATTGATATATATATATATATATATATATATATTAAGATTAATATAGGTCGTAATACTGATCCTTGAGGTACCCCACTCAAAACCGATTTCCAATTTGAAACTTCTCCATCTACTACAACTCGTTGTCTTCTGTCAGTCAGCCATTGTTCTATCCAGTCAGTTATGCTATCCCTGATGCCATGGGCTTTTAATTTAAGTAGTAATCTTTGATGTGGCACTTTGTCAAGCTTTCTGAAAATCTAAGTAGATAATATCTACTGGCGGTCCCACGTCTATCCACTTAGTGATTTCTTCCAAAAAACATAACATATTTGTTAAGCATGACCTTGCTTTAAGGAATCCATGTTGAGATGAATTTAATAATTTATGCTTAACGAGGAAGTCCACCATATGATCTTTAATTAACCTTTCTAATAATTTACAAATCACTGACGTTAAACTCACTGGTCTGTAATTTTCTGACTTATTTCTCGAACCCTTTTTAAATAATGGTATGATGTTTGCTTCTTTCCATTCAAACGGAACAATTCCCTCTTTTAATGACAAGTTGAATACTCTTGCAAGTGGTATACTGATTTGTTCTACTGTTTCCATTAGTAATTTTGGAGGAATCCCATCCACTCCCGGTGATTTATTATCCTTCATTGCCTTTATTTTCTTAGCTACAATTTCTGGAGTTACAACTAACGGTCCTAAATATTCAGATTTAGCCTCCTGAAATTTAGCATCAGCAACTGGTAATGAACTAATATCTTCTTTGGTAAACACTGAACTGAAGTAACCATTTAGGTCTTCCGCCATTAAAAACCCGTGATATTATATTTCCAGCACTGTCTTCTAGAGGTCCAACCTTGTCTTGTACGTTTTGTTTACTCCTGACATATGCATAAAAACTCTTGCTGTCATTTTTTATGTTACATGCTAGTTTTTGCTCCTAGCTTCTTTTAGATTGTCTGATTTCAGTTGTAGCTGCATTAAGTGCCTCTTTGTAATTTGCATAGTCTTCTTCCTTTCTGGTACGCTTATAAACCCTCCACATAGTTTGTTTTAACACTATTTTTCTAATAGCCTCTTTTGACAAGTGTTTCTTTCTACACCGTTTTCCTTGTTTTTGGAAGGGAACAAATTTATCGATGATACTCTCAATTTCATATTTTAGAATATTCCAACATTCAATTGCGGTCTTATTCATCAGCATGTTATTCCAATCTAGCTTTGCTAAGTATTTTCTCATATCTTTGTAGTTACCTTTGTAGAAGTACTGGTCATGTATAAACTCCAAGTACACGCGTCGACCCCCCTGACATCGACTCCCTACTTGCCCGAGCTTTGTCTGACTGTTTTTTAGACTGTCATAATACATTTGTGGATTGTATGAATTGTGTATGAATACCATTTGGGGGCTGGAATGTTTGCTGTGATTTTGTGATGATGTAGGTCAAATTAATTGTGAATGCGTACATAATTGCTGGTACATAAATTGAGTGCCTATTTAATTCTACACTCGACTTTTATTGTTATTCTGCATAACGGATGGTCTAGGATAACTGGCAACTGGCACCGTGGAAACATTCTCCAAAATATAACAGAATTACATGTCAGTGTGCCTGACCTATGTGGCCATGTGACAATCCCTCACGGCCTTGCGCAGAGTATTTGCCTGTTCCATGGCTTCCTCCACCTTCTGCTGTCGGTTGGCCTGCAAGCTACGCCTGGCCAACAACAAGTTTATATGCATTAACAATATGCAGCTTGCATATGTATTCCTATGAAATTAACAATGGTAGCTTATAATAATGATGTGAACAAACTTTGCCACCTTGGACAAGATTTTGTTCTATGACAGCAACCACATTCTACTCTTGGCTAGCCATTGTGCATTGTGGCTGCAAGGATTAGGCATACCAGATGTTATTGCAGAAAACTAACTAATTCCTTCCTTATTACATGTACTGCAATTATTGTACAGCTGTAACAGATGATTTATATTAATTTCATCATGTGATATATCCAATTACAGGAAGAGAAACAATCACTACCATATACTATATGAAAAGCTCCTTTGTCTTGAAAATTCACAACTGTTACAAGTTCAATAATAGCGCAGTCTGCTTAAATGTAACTTAGCAAGGATTTCCTTACTAACTTCAGTGATGCAACAAATCACGAGAAATCATTGCAAGTTGACCTACTTTTCCTTGGTAGCCATGATGGTCATCAGCATGCGGTTCTTAATGGCAAAGAAGAATTTCTCTTCACGAGTTCCCAGAAAATAAGTGGAACAACTTTTCTGTAACAGAACAGAGCCAAACAATTGTAAATGTTGAGCAGCTGAAAAGATGGAAGTATTAGAAGGAAAACTGTGTATAAAGTAGTGCTGTTCTGATTAACTGATTTTGTAGACAATTGATTGGTTCATGCTTCCAATCAAGGAATTGATCACAATCTTGTGTGATCAATCAATTTTAATTATATTCATACTGAACTTCATTCCCTATTGTTCTGACTTGTCTGTCCGAGATCATAACAAGACAATGTCAATGTGTACAAACACGACTTCTGATTGGCTATTCTGTCCCGTTCTCCCAGTTTCTGGCCAATGAAAGCCTTCGTATTATTAACTCTGTTGACAATGGCATCATCAGTCAGTTAGATAAACCAATGATCAATCACGACACTTTTACTAATTCCCAACACTAATATAAGGAGAGAGTGAAAGGGAGAAGGTGGAAGGGACGTTGATCAGAAAGAGGAGCAAATAAAGGAAGATTACCACAATTTTCTACACAGTTTTGAATACTAAAACCCAACAAGAGACGACTCACCTGCACCACTCTGTTGCCACCAAACAGCATTGTCACAATGAACGCCAAAGATTCCCGAACAAGGCTGTCGCTGTTCATGGCCAGGTGTGGCAGCACGTGCACCAAAGCCTCGTAGTGGTTCAGAGCATTCTGAACATATTTGACTTTTTTCAGCTGCCTGGAACATGATATAATAACACTTCTTATCTTAACGCCTTTGTCTCACTGATCGTCATCAATTATTAAGTAAGACTAATTGGAATTGGAACAAACAAATACATATTTATTAATACATGCACAAACACATGAAATATCAAACTAATTTGACAGATACTCAGACGCAAACTGTTCATGTCAGGAGATCAACATGCCTCTCCAAGACAATTCTGCAAGGCACAGAGAATGAAGGGAGTTGAAGAGGGCATCAATGAGTGGACAGGGCTGAGCCTCCTAGAGAGGCAATGAGGGACCGAGTGGGGTGGAGAACCAGAGACGGAAGAGGTGCCCCAAAGACAGCCTCTGTGAAGGACAGGTGAATATGAGGTGTAGAAGCCAGACACCGAGACAGACTTACACGCAGGTGGTGGAGACACCGGGTTGCCAGTTGTCAGGCAGTTTGACTATCTCGTTGTGGATGAGACCACGCAGCAGTTGTAGAGACTTGATGTCCAGCATCTCCTGGTCAAGACGGTCCTTCTCCACCTGCCCTGCCATGCTTGTCGATATCCTGCACCGGGCACCACAAACACAATAGATATCACCTATCAAATATTAAACGAATACTGGAGCCACACCAGGCGATGTGAACACAAGAGTTGACCACCACGGGGCAAACAAAATGATGCAGACTAGAATATATATGTCCCCTGCTGTTCTAATTGTCAAAATGTAGGGGATTTCTAATTTTGCGCTACAGGCTTGTCGATTGGCTGAACATTTTAATTTTTCATATTACTACACTTCTTTGTCAAATCGATGCCACTCTTTCTGACACTTGTGTTTTATGCCAACCAGGGGGTTCCTTCTATATGTAGCTTTACAAAATAGTCTGTTGCAAAAGCAAATTAATAATTAAAAATGGCAGACATCGAGAGTCAAACTTAATTCAACCTCCATGGGACAGCTTTACACATTCTCCGATCAGGCCAAAGTTTTAGTGGAACTATATTCTCGTCACATGTCTATGTTAAATGTTTGTAACTTGTCTCACAGAAAAACAAAAGTTTATGGTAAATTCTAACCGTAGTATAGAGATAACATGAAGTTCTATACATATACAGGTATAATCAGTCTATACTGTTCTTCGGGTGTCTTGGCATGGCGTTCTACAAAACAGTGCATGTGTTCCTGGAACTCGGCTCCCAAAGGAAGCTCCTCATCTCCTCCCAGCTCGGAGTACGCTGAACAACAAAACACACGTAATTAGCGGCAGCCAAATCTATGTGCCAACTTCTAGTTAGGCACAACGTCTGATAGTTGTTATAGAATCATATTATATGGTATACACCATACATGTTAAGTCTCTAGATTCGCTGGGAGACTCCCGGAAATCTATCATATCTCCTGTTCTCCCAGACAGGAAATTAAATCTCCCGGATTTCTCATGAAACCAAGAATATTTTTTTTTTGGCTTAACAAAAGATCGTCGATCCCTCCCTTTACTCATGCCCACAACAACAGCAGAGGTTAGTTCAATCAGGTTTCGTGCACATTGGACAAGGGAAACTTAGCTAAACAATATCCATGTGTTTTGTCTGTTGCTGAAGTTAGTTATACGCATTAGACGAATGGTCACACAATATCGCCCACATGCGCATACTGAATTCAACTATTGCTCATCAACACATCTCCATTATATACAAGATGTACTTCATTCATATATATATATATATATATATATATATCTATATATATATATATATGATAATTGTCACAATCTGAGCACATTATGAACACAAAGACAATAAGTTTTCATCAAAAACTGCCTCCATCACCTAGGATCACAAATGCTTCTGTCACCCAGGATCACAAACTTTGAAGAAAAAGAAAATGCTTCAGTCCTTGCTGTGCCAATAAATATTATGTTAATTGTTCAAGTGCAATCTAATATGTAGGCTACTACCTGTAAGGTAAGGGATTTTTGTCATACTGTAATATATTTCAGGAGTTAAATGTTTGTGTTATATGATCAGAGTGTTGTAACCATGTTATGTATTTTACTAGTCCACAAATAATTTATCTACTGCCAAAATGTTTATTAACATGCAAGTGTACCATTTTGTAGTAGGAATACATATATGCAGTGTAGTTGGAACAAAAGCTCATATGGTGGTGATTTTTATGAGTGGCGAGGATGTGAAATACACTGATTTATGCGCAATTCTCTGATACCCCGCGACCCTCCAATTTATGTAAAAATCTCTGATATCCCGTGCCCCTCCAATTTACATACAACTCTTCCAATATCCTGAAACCCTCTGATTTACATATAACTCTCCAATATCCTGAACCCCTCCAATTTACATACAACACTCCAATATCCTGAACCCCTCCGATTTACGTATAAATCTCCTGCATTTGCATTTTTGAAACTTAACATGTATGACACACTATATCTGGCACCTTGACCCCCCAAACACGTTTCAATGGACCACAACTTGTTCACATAATTTGACCGTTATCTTATTCATCTGAATGTTTCAGCTCCAATATCATGTTTACATTGAATGTTTCATCTCCAATATCATGTTTACATTGAATGTTTCATCTCCAATATCATGTTTACATTGAATGTTTCAGCTTCAACATTGTGTTTCCATTGAATGTTTCAGCTCCAACATCATGTTTACATTGAATGTTTCAGCTCCAATATCGTGTTTACATTTAATGTTTCAGCTCCAATATCATGTTTACATTGAATGTGTCAGCTCCAATATCATGTTTACATTGAATGTTTCAGCTCCAATATCATGTTTACATTGAATGTTTCAGCTCCAATATCATGTTTACATTGCAGGTTGAACATCAATGTCGGTGTCGGTATTCATAAAATGATAACGGTCAAATTATATTTAAAAGTTGTTCTTTATAACACATTTGGCTGGCCAAGACATTACAACAAATATAGTTTATACTATAGGACCCTATAACGCAAATTTATGATAACGAAACTACAGTATTAGACTGTGCAACTTTAAAACATGGTGTTGCATTGATTAATATGATTAAATAATTCATCTGCTTTATGTTACGGGAAAGCAGTGTATCATATTATATGCCTTTCACCATTTTGGGACACCTGCAGATTTATAGTTTTTTTTTGCATATCGTAAATTGAGGGGGCTAGATGAATGTCCCTGACATCTATTGTGTCCACGCTGTACAACATTCACTGGGGCCCTGACATCTATTGTGTCCACGCTGTACAACATTCACTGGGGCCCTGACATCTATTGTGTCCACGCTGTACAACATTCACTGGGGCCCTGACATCTATTGTGTCCACGCTGTACAACATTCACTGGGGCCCTGACATCTATTGTGTCCACGCTGTACAACATTCACTGGGGCCCTGACATCTATTGTGTCCACGCTGTACAACATTCACTGGGGCCCTGACATCTATTGTGTCCATGCTGTACAACATTCACTGGGGCCCTGACATCTATTGTGTCCACGCTGTACAACATTCACTGGGGCCCTGTGAGTCCAAGAACAGTTACACATCTGGGTCTTTTACTTCCCTTGGCATAGACACTAGGTTGTAGGGACTGATGGTTGTAGCGTTTCTTTCAAGACACACATTTCCAACATCCTTGCCATATACATGCCTGGTGCTAAACAAGTCGTCAAACTGCACCATATCTGTGGACTGCAGATTGAGGTTGAAACCACAATCTGATGACCACAAAACAAGCACCAAATCATTGGGTCACCATGCCCTTATGACTACTATTTCACACAGCGAAAATAAACGTCCATGTTTTCTGTGAGGTGGCCTGCTTTTCAGAAAACAATATCACAGTTATAATTTTATGTAAGATCTGTTTGAATGTATGAGAAAAATTTTCAGTTTCAATGTGATTAAAACAACTTCATAAAATGTCACTGACCTTTGTTGCTGGGGTATCCTATCTGAGCCCGGACAGTGTTGACCCCTCCATACACCGTACTGAAGTTGGTCGCGAATGTGTTGAGCTGTTCATTCAACTCTTGCTCCTGAGCATAGTACTCATCATACTTCTGAAGATACACAACAAACACAAAGTCTAGTACTCATCATACTTCTGAAGATACACAACAAACACAAAGTCTAGTACTCATCATTCTTTTGAAGATACACAACAAACACAAAGTCTAGTACGCATCATTCTTTTGAAGATACACAACAAACACAAAGTCTAGTACTCATCATACTTCTGAAGATTCACAACAAACATAAAGCCTAGTACTCATCATACTTCTGAAGATACACAACAAACACAAAGTCTAGTACTCATCATTCTTTTGAAGATACACAACAAACATAAAGCCTAGTACTCATCATACTTCTGAAGATACACAACAAACACAAAGTCTAGTACTCATCATACTTCTGAAGATACGCAACAAACACAAAGTCTAGTACTCATCATTCTTTTGAAGATACACAACAAACACAAAGTCTAGTACTCATCATACTTCTGAAGATTCACAACAAACACAAAGCCTAGTACTCATCATACTTCTGAAGATACACAACAAACACAAAGTCTAGTACTCATCATTCTTTTGAAGATACACAACAAACACAAAGTCTTGTACTCATCATACTTCTGAAGATTCACAACAAACACAAAGTCTTGTACTCATCATACTTCTGAAGATACACAACAAACACACAAAGTCTAGTACTCATCATACTTCTGAAGATACACAACAAACACAAAGTCTAGAACTGATCATACTTCTGAAGATTCACAACAAACACAAAGTCTAGTACTCATCATACTTCTGAAGATTCACAACAAACACAAAGTCTAGTACTCATCATACTTCTGAAGATACGCAACAAACACAAAGTATTGTACTCATCATACTTCTGAAGATTCACAAAAAACACAAAGTGTAGTACTGATCATACTTCTGAAGACACACAACAAATACAAAATCCAGTACCTAGTACTCATTATACGTTTGAAGACACACAACAAACACAAAGTCTAGTACTGATCATACTTCTGAAGATTCACAACAAACAGAAAGTCTAGTACTCATCATACTTCTGAAGACACACAACAAACACAAAGTCTAGAACTGATCATACTTCTGAAGATTCACAACAAACACAAAGTCCAGTACACATTATATTTCTGAAGACACACAACAAACACAAAGTCTAGTACTGATCCTACTTTTGAAGACACACAACAAACACAAAGTCCAGTACTTATCATACTTCTGAAGATACATACTTCTGTAGATTCACAACAAACACAAAGCCTAGTACTCATCATATTTCTGAAGATTCACAACAAACACAAAGTCTAGTACTCATCATACTTCTGAAGATTCACAACAAACACAAAGTCTACTACTCACATTTCTGGCAAAACAAGTATGGAAATATGTTTTCTGGATGTTTTGTTAATAGAAATCGGCCACTTAATGATATCTTACTTAATTTAACTTACAACAAAACTCCATGTTATACATTGAGTACTGGACAAAAACGAAAAGCTGAACATTGCAACTGTTGTAACATTACTGGAGAAAACACTGACCAATTCTCTGAGCCAAATTAGGTTCTTCACAAATTAGGTTCTTCTTTATTACAAACCTTTCTTGCATCACCACGAATATCCTGTAATGATCCATTTCCGTATCGCTGTTCAAACTCCTGCATCACCTTTGGAAACATATGACATGTATACTACTACACTGCCAGTATTTATGGGCAACATAGCTTTCCGATATCAAATTAAATTAAATCAACATAGAAAGTTGTCCTGTATAAAATTTACATAAGATTCTCATAAACAAAATAATAATAATTACTTCACGGGTAGTGAAATAAAACAGTTAAGAATCATCTAACCATGTTTCTATTGTTAGACACATCATTTAAATAATCAGAAAAGTGTACGATAACTGCAACATTAAATGTATAGTCACAAAATAAAGAAATAACAATGATAACGTGGTAATTTTAAGGAAAGTAACATTGTTTTACCGACTTGAAATAGATTTCTGTTTATGTGAAATACAGGTTTTATTATTAATTATTACTATTAATATTTTGGTTTAATACTGAATGGGTTTCTGACATGAAGTGATAGTTTCACCTAATTATTTGGCACTTCTATACATGAGTTCAAATCATGGTATTAGCAGTTGTTTGTTGTGACTAGCTTACCGCGACAGGAAGAGTGGAGACTGACATGATGACGTTCATGCAGCTGACCAGAGTCTTCATGTGGGTAGTATTACTGACCAGTGGACCAACATGTCGAGTGAACTCCTGTAATGTGGCAACAGTTGCCATGGTGATGCAAACACCAATGTTGTCATCTAAAGGAAAATCTGTCTCCATGGGAACTGTTTCATTGAGGAGATATTTTCAAGGACACTGTGAATTTGAGACAGTTTGCAATGCACAAGTATGAAAGATGAATGCGTAAGATTTGCATAATGAAACTAGACTGTGCAACGAATGTTTACAAATGTTCATATTCCACATCAAGTGTTAACACACAGAAAAATAACAATCACAAGTAGATTGTTATGAATCTTAAATATTATTTTTAATTAATTTAAATATCCTGATTCTGTTTAAGACACAGTTCACATACACTATCAGCAGTGTGTCTGTGATTATTAATTCACTCACCACGAGTGACTTTGCCAACGTGTCGGTGTAGTCTGCTTCCTTTGGAAACTCCACATGATTTGCCTGATAGCATTTGTTGAAGAACACCTGCAAAACGCCCACACAACCTTGGTCAGACCTGCTAAACAATGTCTTCACTTGACAGAAACTATCAAGCTAAAACCATCTTAACACTGATCAATGGCAGATCGGTGGCACCTGTACTAGGAACATTATATATAAATGATAGTCTCAGATGGTTTATAACCTTTTATAACTATTATTGTTTATATCTGCATATACCTGTATTTATATTTACTTATTGTTTAAAAAGGTAGCATGTTATAATGTCATCAGTCCTGTTACTGGGAACTGAAATAAATGAAATGTGTTAATTGGGTCTCTTTCACCATATCATGGATTTTGTCAATTATTTAAGTGTTCAAACCCGGTCAAAGTAAACAGAATTTGATCTGTTAGATACTGTTTCGACCAAATATTTTGGTATGAATATATTACTGCAGTGGCACCACCTACCTGCAGAAGTGGCACAACCGAGTCGAGAAGGTAATGCAGTCCACTCCAAATATCGCTTGTCCAATCCCTCATGCATTTACTTCAGACAAAACATATACATCAAAGATCACTTGGCAATCATTTAATGAGCTTTTATTCAATGCTTCAGCTACAACAAATTAAGTTTTCCCTAGAATCGTTTCAGAGATAAGTTAATGGTAAAATTACCAATGGTCAACTATGATTTTAGTTTCTATATAGTCCATAAGGCATCATTGATATGCAAGGGATTGCTATTTAGCTGCTGATGTCGATGAAATTACATAAAATATTGGACACTTGTTACTGAAAGTGATCTGAGAAGCTTATTCATGAATTGCAAGATGAGACAGCAAATGTGATCATGAAATAAAAATAAAAATCACATTTGCAAAGAAACGATCTCAAGACACTGAAAAATAAAGTAGCGCCACTGCAACTGAAACAGCAATAAAGTGTATCATGTGGTTCACATTGTTATACAGCAGTGAATCATGGACCATGTGTTGGCACAGATAAGATTTGAAATGAAATGTGATTCATTGGAAGACTATTAAAAGTGTCACGGACAGATCACCAAGAGTGGGAATGTACATATGATAATCAGACAGCGATGATTATCATTTTAGTGCATTTAATAAGAAAACAACAAAACAAGTGATGACAAACAGGGTACAACAAAACAAGTGATGACAATGTTGATGGCAAACAGGGTACAACAAAACAAGTGATGACAATGTTGACGGCAAACAGGGTACAACAAAACAAGTGATGACAATGTTGTCGGCAAACAGGGTACAACAAAACAAGTGATGACAATGTTGACGGCAAACAGGGTACAACAAAACAAGTGATGACAATGTTGACGGCAAACAGGGTACAACAAAACAAGTGATGACAATGTTGACGGCAAACAGGGTACAACAAAACAAGTGATGACAATGTTGACGGCAAACAGGGTACAACAAAACAAGTGATGACAATGTTGACAGCAAACAGGGTACAACAAAACAAGTGATGACAATGTTGACGGCAAACAGGGTACAACAAAACAAGTGATGACAATGTTGATGGCAAACAGGGTACAACAAAACAAGTGATGACAATGTTGACGGCAAACAGGGTACAACAGGTAAACATATATAATGTCGTGAACACTCTCTGCTTCAGAAAGATCTGCAAGCAACACTGAACTGCGACACTCGCCATAGTCTGTCATATGAAAGTCATAAGTGGTCTAAAACACAACTTTTGTTGACCCCCTAGAGATGAATATTCAACAATATCAATCTTTCTCCGGTGAAAACGGGTTACTCCCTCATTGTGTCTAAAATCTACAGAAATGGGATGGGTCCAAATATTATGAAACTGAACATTTCAGGGTAATTGCTGACTGGATAAAAGGCATAAATGAAAAGTAGACATGTTTGCTACATTTTTGCACCAAAAAAGTGCCATAAAGAGTGGGGTCAACGGACTTTAGATTTATGAGCCTCGTGTCACGGACTACCAGCACCTGAAAGAAGCAAGGAACATGACTGTCAACATCACCAGACACCTGAAGACAGGAGTAAATGGAGGAAGACTCACAGTATGGCAGGGGCTTTCTTCAGCAGTTGTTTCACAGAGTCTGGCTTGGATTTGGCGTACCCTGTCAGACTGTTCAGTACTGCATTGATGCCGTTCATGTAGCCCCACATCTCACTGCAAACACACATCATGTTAAAGTAGGGGTAATCTTTGGCCTCATATTACAAAAAGGATTTGATTAAATTTTTCTTGTAAAGAAGAGAGGGCCTGTTGCACTGACCATGGGGCAGCGAGTGAGTCTTCCTTAGCTCTTTGGGATAACAGTAACTAAACTCTTATAATGTGCTCACGGGAGTATCTTTGTTGGATCTATTTCAGTTAAAATTATTCAAAATGACTACATGCTTGAGTTTATTATTTACTAATATGCTGGATGTTAAAATTATGCAGCATATTGGTAAAGCTCAAACATGCATGTAAATGTGTGTGAATGTAAAAATGACGAATGTCCATAAAAATATTTCATTGCAATACACCATAGGCATGCTAAATTAATAAGGTTTTAACTGAACGTTTGTGGCTACAATTACTAATACTTAACACGAACAAGTCAACTAATGTATAATAAAATAAAACTACAGAATGGTGACAACACTAAAAAGCTCAGCTGCATAGATTTCAGTTTAACTATGAAGATTTGTACTACAAATTTGATGAACAGGCAAATTTTATGAGGTGATTATTCTATCGTGTAGATGTAGTGACTTAAAATTCCCTGCTGCTGATCCGCATGTTTTCGTGCACATCAGTGCGTCACATTGCAACACTGGAACTGGCTAGGACATATGAAATGTTCCTTTCCTGAGCTGTGCTGTCTTCATTTGCCCCACACCCTCTGTCAACTTGATGGCACTATTTCATCAACCACTGTCTACAACACAGACCTTTGCCTTCCTGGTTTCATTCGTTCAATGAAGCATACCGGAAGTTTGAGGAGAGAACACAAGTTGTCTCTGTCTGAGGGATTACAGCATGACAACAACCAAGTCATTCGAGGAGAGAACACAAGCTGTCTCTGTCTGAGGGATTACAGCATGATGACAACCAAGTCCTTCAAGGAGAGAACACAAGCTGTCTCTGTCTGAGGGATTACAGCATGATGACAATCAAGTCCTTCGAGGAGAGAACACAAGCTGTCTCTGTCTGAGGGATTACAGCATGATGACAACCAAGTCCTTTGAGGAGAGAACACAAGCTGTCTCTGTCTGAGGGATTACAGCATGATGACAACCAAGTCCTTTGAGGAGAGAACACAAGCTGTCTCTGTCTGAGGGATTACAGCATGATGACAACCAAGTCCTTCGAGGAGAGAACACAAGCTGTCTCTGTCTGAGGGATTACAGCATGATGACAACCAAGTCCTTCGAGGAGAGAACACAAGCTGTCTCTGTCTGAGGGATTACAGCATGATGACAACCAAGTCCTTTGAGGAGAGAACACAAGCTGTCTCTGTCTGAGGGATTACAGCATGATGACAACCAAGTCCTTCGAGGAGAGAACACAAGCTGTCTCTGTCTGAGGGATTACAGCATGACAACAACCAAGTCCTTCGAGGAGAGAACACAAGTTGTCTCTGTCTGAGGGATTACAGCATGATGACAACCAAGTCCTTCGAGGAGAGAACACAAGTTGTCTCTGTCTGAGGGATTACAGCATGATGACAACAACCCAGTCCTTCGAGGAGAGAACACAAGCTGTCTCTGTGTGAGGGATTACAGCATGATGACAACAACCAAGTCCTGCGAGGAGAGAACACAAGCTGTCTCTGTCTGAGAGATTACAGCATGATGACAACCAAGTCCTTCGAGGAGAGAACACAAGCTGTCTCTGTCTGAGGGATTACAGCATGATGACAACCAAGTCCTTCGAGGAGAGAACACAAGCTGTCTCTGTCTGAGGGATTACAGCATGATGACAACCAAGTCCTTCGAGGAGAGAACACAAACTGTCTGTGTCGGCGGGATTACAGCATGACAACAACCCAGTCCTTCGACAACAGAGGAGAGAACACAAGTTGTCGCTGTCTGAGAGTTTACAGCATGAAAACAACCAAGTCCTTCGAGGAGAGAATACGAGCTATCTCTGTCTGAGAGATTACAGCATGAAAACAACCAAGTCCTTCGAGGAGAGAACACAAGTTGTCTCTGTCTGAGAGATTACAGCATGACAACAACCAAGTCCTTCGAGGAGAGAATACGAGCTATCTCTGTCTGAGAGATTACAGCATGAAAACAACCAAGTCCTTCGAGGAGAGAACACAAGTTGTCTCTGTCTGAGAGATTACAGCATGACAACAACCAAGTCCTTCGAGGAGAGAACACACGTGGTCTCTGTCTGAGGGATTACAGCATGACAACAACAACCAAGTCCTGCAAGGAGAGAACACAAGTTGTCTCTGTCTGAGAGATTACAGCATGACAACAACCAAGCCCTTCGAGGAGAGAACACAAGTTGTCTCTGTCTGAGGGATTACAGCATGACAACATCAACCAAGTCCTTTGAGGAGAGAACACAAGCTGTCTCTGTCTGAGGGATTACAACATGACAACAACAACATCTATAGCAACCTACTCGCTGTGAGTGAGGTCTCCAGCCCCACTCTCCAGGAGGCCACTGGCTGTGTTGAGGTAGACCCACAGAAGGAACCTGACGTAGGGCCTCTTGCGGTTGAGGCACATGTTTTCATTGTTGAGGGTGTCCATCAACTCTTCCACAGTGAAGATCGTCTGGCAGGTTGACTCGATGAATCGGTTCTCACCCTAAGCACAGAAACTTTGCATGGGAACACAGTATTCAATCCAGTAAACCCAGGAAATTGAGGAATGCAATCTGTAATGTTCAAATATGTGTACATATGCACATAAATATATGACTGTGCGTAAGTACGTGACAATATCCAATTCAAGTAATGGTAAAAATTTAGAATTTTCTGAATAACTGCAAAAAAAGAACAATTCCAATTAGCCCCATAATGCCAAGTCACTATATCAGATATTTAATGCTACTGTTGACAAGTCATCTGTCTAAATTGCAAACATCTGGACGTTTATTTTACAACAATCTGAACCATGCAAATTATTGGAAGAGAGAAGACTAGAGAGAATAAGTGAGAAAGTGTCCAATGAATGCTAGTATATATTGCAGGAATGGGTTGTTTGAAGAACTCACATAAGAAAAGACACAAAATTAAGGAAACTAAGGAAAAGACAATGACTGGGGAGTTAATCATTCAATTATTCAAGACTTGGATGCACCCGATATTATTCAAGATGACTGGCAGATGTGTACATGATCAAATTCTTTGTGATCTGAACCACTGTCGTACTGTTTAGCACAGTTAATGAGAAGAACAATTTACCTCTGCACAGGTCGCAAGCAGGTCAACGACGGACATGAGGTAGTTAAGATCTGGGCAAGGAGGTCCGTTACATAGCTTCATTCTACAACATAAAAATAACAGTTACATACATACTGCTTCATGCAGAAAGCAAAGTCCTTGCCCATGGGTAGAGATGGTAGATAAAAAGAAACCTGTATTTAGTGAATGCGGTCAGTCAATACATTATAAATGAGCTAACACAATGTGTCTTAAAACATGAATTAAAAAACTATTAAACTTACTTCTATATGTAATTGTGTATGTAAAATATGACGAAAAAAGCACATATAGGAACATATTTAAGATGGTGGAAAGTCCACTGTGATTTTAATCACATGATCTTTACTATGGAAATTTCGTCACTATTTCCAAGAATCTTACTGGGATCTCCTCTCAGACAAGTAAAATATTAGTTTTTAAAGGGCAGACTAGCAACATATACACTTTGGTACTGCAAGATTATTTGTGCCATGGTTCAATATTTCCTAATAAAGGGGAAACTAAAGAAATTATTAGTGTGTAAACCACACCAGCCACCTTGATGTAATGATACTAAAAAGGTTTTTGTGAAATGTAAGTGGTATACCTTTCTTCCCTTGGCTGGTCAATGACGTAAGCCACCTCGGCTCGGTACTGCATGAAGTACTTCATCACGTAAGTCTGATTCCTCTTGAGGGGCAGGTTAAACTCCTCCAGCTAGCAATTGAAATATTACAAACTTTCAGTGTCTGCAGTTTATGCTATATACTATACAAAGAATTAGCAGAAAATTGCCTTAGACCTCTTGTGACAATTACAAAAGTGCATACACATGGAAAAACGTGTATGTTGGAAAAGGTGTTAGTTTCTAAGATATGTTTTTAATTAAGAGCTTTACAGTAGGCTAGAGGTAGTTTATAAACAAAACCAACACACCAGCGAAACGAAACATGCAGAAGTACAAATAATGTGTTAGCCAACTTGTTATCATAATTATTGTAAGGTTTTCATTCCGTAACAATTACGTGATCTAATTGGAAAGGTTACCTTGACGATGGCATTAAGTAGGTCAAGAAACTGGGGCACAGTGTTGGTGTGTGTTGCCGCTAGTGACATGATCTTCTGCACCTGTCGAGGCAGTATCTTCAGACAAGTCTCTTTGTTACCTGTGAACACCTGTCAAATGGAAACAGTTCATGACATAAATATTTACAAATGAATCCCTTTGACACCCAAGTATGCTTGCGGGAATAACAAGTGTAAAATTGCTAATACTATTACTACAATCTTTTGCAGATGGAATGCATGGCTTCGCATTAAAGCAATTTTATCTCCTTTAAGTGTGGGGAGGAGCATGTAATATATATTTTAGTTCAAACTACAAAAGTATACAATACGTTTAATGATGTCAGCTCCATAGAGAGCACACACAGAACAACTCATCAAGAAGATTGATTTTACCATTAAGAACAATCTATAAGAAAATTGTATGGGAGATCGTGCTTTTAAAGTTGCTGCACCGAAACTGTGGAACTCCCTTCCCAAAGATGTTCGCAGCTGCAACAATGTCAGTATTTTTAAGAGCAAACTGAAGACCCACTATTTTAGAACTGCATACAATTAACTTATTAATTTAACTACTTTTACACCTGTTAGATACTTATATAAAATATGTCGGACGTTTCTACTGAAATTATAAATTTTACTCATTTTGTATCAATATTTGTATTATGTTGAAAGCGTATTTTATTTTAACTTTCTACTATACTATTTATTATACTGTACATCACCATAGAGTATTATTGTATAAATATGGTGCTATAGAAATCAATAAACATTTACATTTGTATGTATTGTATGTATTGTATTATAGTATGTATTGTATTATTGTATGTATTGTATTATTGTATGTATTGTATCACACTTTCCATAATAAACCATCATCAAAAGTGTAATGTGCTTACATTGTAAGTTTAATTTAATTAAAGAAGGTTGATTTTTGACCAGGACATATTTTTGACCAGGACATATTAATAAGTCATGTAAAAAAGGTAAGTTGGCAGACCTGTTCTTTCCAACACCACTTCAACTTCTCTGGAAAGCATTCAGCCATGCAGCAATTACTGCACGAAGACTATTCGTTCACATACCGTATTCGACCTATTAAGAGTACATGCCCTAATTAGCTTTTTTGATCAGCAGCATGTAATTTGACCAATGTGGAACAGCTGATAGGTGTCGCCATCTGGTGTTAAACAGTTGGCACCACTTCTCAGTTGTTCTATCCTAGTCACCAAATGACACCACTAGTGTTAAACAGTTACCTTATTTTCTAGAGAAACCAATTTTGGTGTACGCTTATAAGAACAGATTCCCTGAAATTTTTTAGTGGCCCAATTTTTCTCTCAAATATACTGTAAGCTTACTAGGTTGAATACGGTATATCCACTACCACCTACAGCCAGGTATTACATCCACTACCATCTGTAGCCAGGTATTACATCCACTACCATCTGTAGCCAGGTATTACATCCACTACTATCTACAGCCAGGTATTACATCCACTACCATCTGTAGCCAGGTATTACATCCACTACCATCTACAGCCAGGTATTACATCCACTACCATCTATAGCCAGGTATTACATCCACTACCATCTGTAGCCAGGTATTACATCCACTACCATCTACAGCCAGGTATTACATCCACTACCATATATAGCCAGGTATTACATCCACTACCATCTGTAGCCAGGTATTACATCCACTACCATCTGTAGCCAGGTATTACATCCACTACCATCTATAGCCAGGTATTACATCCACTACCATCTACAGCCAGGTATTACATCCACTACCATATATAGCCAGGTATTACATCCACTACCATCTGTAGCCAGGTATTACATCCACTACCATCTGTAGCCAGGTATTACATCCACTACCATCTATAGCCAGGTATTACATCCACTACCATCTGTAGCCAGGTATTACATCCACTACCATCTATAGCCAGGTATTACATCCACTACCATCTATAGCCAGGTATTACATCCACTACCATCTGTAGGCAGGTATTACATCCACTACCATCTACAGCCAGGTATTACATCCACTACCATCTATAGCCAGGTATTACATCCACTACCATCTATAGCCAGGTATTACATCCACTACCATCTATAGCCAGGTATTACATCCACTACCATCTATAGCCAGGTATTACATCCACTACCATCTGTAGCCAGGTATTACATCCACTACCATCTGTAGCCAGGTATTACATCCACTACCATCTGTAGCCAGGTATTACATCCACTACCATCTGTAGCCAGGTATTACATCCACTACCATCTGTAGCCAGGTATTACATCCACTACCATCTACAGCCAGGTATTACATCCACTACCATCTATAGCCAGGTATTACATCCACTACCATCTATAGCCAGGTATTACATCCACTACCATCTATAGCCAGGTATTACATCCACTACCATCTATAGCCAGGTATTACATCCACTACCATCTATAGCCAGGTATTACATCCACTACCATCTATAGCCAGGTATTACATCCACTACCATCTGTAGAACAGATTCCCTGACATTTTAGGTGGCCCAATCTATAGCCAGGTATTCATTTATACAGCTGAGAGAACTGAAGCAACGTGAAGTGAATGAAATCGCCCAAACTTCGAAATGACAGGAAGTGGATTTGAACCACGGTTCTTTCAACCATGCTACCATGTCCAACAGTAAATGGAATCAGATATGAAATACCTCGATGAGGACGCCAGCCATCGCTGCCTCTGTGCCCTGGATGCCAAGGATGAGGTCAAGTCGGTCAAACAACCGCTGCTGTACCAACTCATTGCCTCGCGCCATCACCTTCAGCAGGGTGAAACACTTGCGGAAGATCACCAGGGTGCTCTCGTACTGGGCCTGAAACAACATCACCAGGGTGCTCTCATACTGGGCCTGAAACAACATCACCAGGGTGCTCTCGTACTGGGCCTGAAACAACATCACCAGGGTGCTCTCGTACTGGGCCTGAAACAACATCACCAGGGTGCTCTCGTACTGGGCCTGAAACAACATCACCAGGGTGCTCTCGTACTGGGCCTGAAACAACATCACCAGGGTGCTCTCATACTGGGCCTGAAACAACATCACCAGGATGCTCTCGTACTGGGTCTGAAACAACATCACCAGGATGCTCTCATACTGGGTCTGAAACAACATCACCAGGGTGCTCTCATACTGGGTCTGAAACAACATCACCAGGATGCTCTCGTACTGGGTCTGAAACAACATCACCAGGATGCTCTCGTACTGGGCCTGAAACAACATCACCAGGGTGCTCTCGTACTGGGCCTGAAACAACATCACCAGGGTGCTCTCATACTGGGCCTGAAACAACATCACCAGGATGCTCTCGTACTGGGTCTGAAACAACATCACCAGGGTGCTCTCATACTGGGCCTGAAACAACATCACCAGGGTGCTCTCATACTGGGTCTGAAACAACATCACCAGGGTTCTCTCGTACTGGGCCTGAAACAACATCACCAGGGTGCTCTCATACTGGGTCTGAAACAACATCACCAGGGTGCTCTCGTACTGGGCCTGAAACAACATCACCAGGGTGCTCTCATACTGGGCCTGAAACAACATCACCAGGGTGCTCTCATACTGGGTCTGAAACAACATCACCAGGGTGCTCTCGTACTGGGCCTGAAACAACATCACCAGGGTGCTCTCATACTGGGTCTGAAACAACATCACCAGGGTGCTCTCGTACTGGGTCTGAAACAACATCACCAGGGTGCTCTCATACTGGGTCTGAAACAACATCACCAGGGTGCTCTCGTACTGGGTCTGAAACAACATCACCAGGGTGCTCTCATACTGGGCCTGAAACAACATCACCAGGGTGCTCTCATACTGGGCCTGAAACAACATCACCAGGGTGCTCTCATACTGGGCCTGAAACAACATCACCAGGGTGCTCTCTTACTGGGCCTAAAACTACATCACCAGGGTGCTCATATACTGGGTATGAAACAACATCACCAGGGTGCTCTCATACTGGGTCTGAGCGGTGTAGTCTAATGGGACTTCACTCACTCCATCCTCAGTGGTCATGGTTGGGATGCCATGTACTTCTACATATAAATTGCACCACACAAGGAGTACACTTGTCATTGAGCACTATAGCCACTATTGCATACGTCACATTTATGTACATTGAGAGGAATACAAAGGGTTAACGTCACATTGCACATACCGCCAGACTTGTATAATGTTGATAACAACAAAATCACAATGTATGTGTTTGTGTGTGTGTGCGCTTGCGCATTTCTCTAAGGTGTATGTCCATGTGTTTCTGTGCATGCGTGCATGCATACGTGTTTTGTACAATGTGTATGTGGGCATGGTGTGTCTGTGAGTGCTTGTCCGAGTCATTGTGGACAATATGAATCAAACTAATGTGTTGGTACTATGTCTTAGATTAACTAATACTAACAACTGACCAAAGCACGTTTTGCCACATTTCTTGGAATAGTCGTAGAACAAAACATGCATGTTTATTCGGTTTGTCAATTAATTCATTATACTTGGTCTGACTCTGCAGAAAGTCTGACATTCGCCTGTTGAAAGTTGTAGTGAACGCTAGACCTCACCTTCAGCCTCATATCAACCTCTTGGGAGAGAATGTCAAACACTGTGCCCAGTACGCCTGCAGCAAGAAGTGGACATTTAATTACAGGCCTGCTCACTGGGACAGCGCAAGGCAACTGATACAGTATCAATGCGCTTGGGTTTAGACAAGAGGGAGGGGAGAGAGACAGAGGTAGAGGGGGAGAGAGACGGAGGGAGAGGGAGGGGAGAGAGACGGAGGGAGGGGGGAGAGAGAGGGAGGGGAGAGAGACGGAGGGAGAGGGGGAGAGAGGGAGGGGAGAGAGACGGAGGGAGAGAGGGAGGGGAGAGAGACGGAGGGAGAGAGGGAGGGGAGAGAGACGGAGGGAGAGGAGAGAGGGAGGGGAGAGAGACGGAGGGAGAGGGGGAGAAAGGGAGGGGAGAGAGACGGAGGGAGAGAGGGAGGGGAGAGAGACGGAGGGAGAGAGGGAGGGGAGAGAGACGGAGGGAGAGGGGGAGAGAGAGGGAGGGGAGAGAGACGGAGGGAGAGAGAGCAAGGGAGATTATACAATCATTAACTGAAACCTTTGGATAAATAAGTGTCATTCATGCAGGTAATGAAGCTAGATGCCACTTGTATGAAACTGGTGTAGTTTGTTTGTACATATAAATATTTCTTTTGTTTGATTAACAACCATACTTATTAATATATTCACTTCAGGGCATGTCCACATCAATAATATACTACATAGCAACATTATTAATTCTGAAATAAATGTTTTTTAAAGGTTGTGTGGGATATGCCCCTCCTACCCTTGTCAATCAACAAACATCGGACCTGGCCAGAAGTCGGTGAAGTGGAGCAGTGGCGACTTACGGTGGTTGTAGAGGATACTTTGATTCATGGTGTGTCTCTCTTCTGGGTCGTCCTCCAGGTGACAGAACCTTCAGACAAAGACAACAAGCACGAGGATGTTACCTCACTTAGCTACCCATTACAACATAAACAATGTTTTTTTTTGTATTTGTTTACTCGTACAAATGTCCAAATGTTTGTCTTGCTCTATTTATATATACCATACAAAAAAGCATGGCAGGCAAACCTACGTGGTGCTGTACTCAGAATTAATTACTATACTGATGGACTTTACATCTGATACAAAAACGTTTTTGCATCACACACCAGATACAAATTAAAGATATTTTAGTATCTTCTATGAAGGATTAACGAAATGTCAAAACATTACATACTTGATCAATTTGTCGAGTATTTCTGACATAGCATTGGTTTGTTCGTCAGACATCTTGGCTGCGGTCAACCTCCTCATCTGAGGCATGACTTGTCTCAGTTCATTGACAACTTGCACAGACTCATCCGTGATCAGTATCTAACAATCATTAAAGGATTATTAATCTGCTCCAATTTCTAACCATATAACTATTTAACAAGATATTGTTAAACTGCAACAATCATTAATTAGTTAGTTATTTAATTAAGGTTGTAGACAAAAGTGCGCAAAGCAGTTCAATTCTGTTGTGGCTCATTTATGTGGATTAAACACACATACCTACACACGTACAGCATGGGTTGGTACGATTGTGGATTTCTACTGAGACAAATAAAATGTTACTTGGCCGGATTATCAAAATAGTTAGTGCTGCATCTTTATTTCTATCACAAATATTCAGGTCATATCCTCAAAGCATAATGAAAAAAAAAATTAACGTGACCCCCCCACCTCCCCAACAGTGACATGCAATCATATTAATGAGAGCACTTACCTGAGCCTGGACGGCGTACTGGAAGAGACTGGCATGTGCAGAGTACTGGCGATTGAGGAGAGCCAATGATTTCACAACCATTGCATCATAGTCATAGTCGGACACATCCTGCAAGACATTTAACAAGATTTAACAAGACGGCCACCCAAAGCAACGAGCTCCAGATGGCAGATGGACCAGGAAGTCAGTGGCTTATCAAGCCTAAAAAGTCCACCTATGTATATACAGATTTGTGTCAAGTTTTTTTATATACATATTCACACTGCTGACATTAAAACAGCTGGATAAACATTAATAAAGCTGCTTTATTAGAAGTACCTTTGTGTGTGTTTGTCAACATTATTTCTTTACAACAGCACTGCAAGTATCATTTATTTTTCAAAATGGAACTAGTTTTGAAAACATTGTGACACCCATAAACATTAGGCAGAAATGCACTGACCCAAGTAAATCGCCCCCTGACCACAGTACCAAGATTTTCCATTTTGACTGTTCAGCCATGTAGGTGAGATTACAGAGAACTCACCAAGAGAATGTCAGTAAGGGGGAAACTTCCAAAGTAGTCAGACTTTTGGAAGAGGTGGGATAGGCGTTTCAATGCAGCCCTATTGGTACTGTAACAGATACACAGTGACTTTGATACAGAACTCATCAATCAACTAAAGGTAAATGTATGTTCTTATATAGCACGGTATCCAGTCCTTGGGACTGCTCAAAGCGCCCTATAGTTCACCTCCTGGCAGACCTATTCATTCCAATGCCAATTTGACTTCTCTGGGAAGCATTCAGCCATGCTGGAATTACTGCGTAAAGACTATTAGTTCACAAACATCCACTACTATCTACTCATTTATACAGCCGAGTGAACTGGAGCAATGTCAAATACACGAAATTGGCCAAGCTTCAAAATGGCAGCAAGATGATTCGAAACCGGGATCTTTCAACTGAGTCCGACGTCTTAACCACTATATCACCGTGCCACACAAAACCAGTTGCCATTGTAAATCTATTGGTGATGTTTCTTCCCCAATAAAAGTATTCATATTTTATCACTGTGTCTTTATAATAATAATAAACTTATATAATAATAATAAAACTTCTGAAAACCTAAATCCTCAGGAACCAGAGCTGAGGCGCAACAAATCAGGATTGTTACGTTTTATGTAAGAGGGATATATACGTAATACTGATTTTAATAAAATTCAGTCTATGATCAGCCAAGCATATAGACAAAATACAACAATTAAAATGCCAGAAATATATCTCCAACGTCCAGAGAACATCATCAAAACCTACACTGTCTGTTCATCGATGTCATAGCTCTGGTTGAGTAGGGTGCCCACTGTGGAATGGTGAGCCTTGGCATGCGTCACCCGGAACAACTGCATGAACCCCTAGACACAGCAAGACGAAGGCAGGAATTACCACACTTGTGCAATATAGGTAGCATAGGTGGTATAAAGTATGTGTTGTTCTATACGCAAGCTGTATGTGCCACGGAGAGATAAACAAGTAAATTTGCTTTTTATGACCCTTCCCCTTTGAATGTGTATCCCAAATGGAATACAATGTACAACAAAACTTTTACAGCACAGCACAACTTTTATGTGAAATATGTTTTCTCTCTTTAAATATGCTAAATCTAACATGCATCTTGTGAGAAGGAAAGCAACAGCTAAGAAAAAGTCACCTTACATGTGGAGCATTTAACATACAAATATACGTATGCAAACTCAACACAACCACCAAGTTTGAGAGAAGAAAAGTTGCCGAACAACAACATTCGTATTTTGAGTATTATTGAAACATTACAGATGCTGCCTTACTTGAAGCCTGGTGTTGAACTGGAAGTTGCAGAACAGATCAAGCACAACCATTGCTCTGAAACATTAAGCAGTCAACTCCGATGTACATGTGATATTCTGGATTCAATCCAACTGCAAGGTTTTGTATCTCTGTAGACACTTACTAATTCAGTTGTTTCACACAGTAAATAAAACCACTACAAGACATTGCTCAAGAAAGCCTTCTGTGTAGTACCATTTAAAACAAATTTACTTTCATAAAAACTTTGTTGAACAAAGGAAAGTTAGAAAAATAAAGACAGTCTTGATTAAATAGGTCTGCCAACAACAGATACTTACTGGCATTTGGCATCAACAATTGCCTTTGTTTCTGGACTCTGCTTGAAGCGTAACTTTGTGCTGTAAGAATCTGATTGCAACTGGGAAACTCCTGCCAGACAAAATACATCACCATGATTCATTGCAAACATTTATGAAAAACTCATTTATAACTCTAAATAAACTTTATACTTTCATCAGAGTTTTTTTAGCACTTCTCCTATATGTCTTTATTGCAACTGCTCAATTAATGCTTCTAGGACATGATACAAACACAATATAAATGAATAAAAAAAATTTATTCAACGAAAAATACAAATAAAATCACGTAACAAACTCTTATGCCTGCATATGCACTCCATGTCAATGTGAAATACCAAATGTTACTTGAAAAGTTCAGAGGTTACAGTTTTAGGTGTATTTTCAAAGCTACATGGAACTGGCCACATGTAACTTTGCCAGTGTACAACACACAGAAACGTGAGCAGTTTTCTGGCAGTACTAGTTAATTCAACCACATACCTTGCATACAGGGGTAAGGTTTGTCATTGCGGCCATTGAGCAGACTTAAAAATAAAAGTCCAAATGATTTGGATAGTATGCTAACGCAAATTACCTGATTATAGTATATATATATATATATATATATATATATATATATATGCTATAATCAGGTACTTTGCATTAGCATACTAAATATATATCTATATATATATATATATATATATATATATATATAGTATGCTAATGCAAATGATGTGATTGTAGCATATATATGTATATATATATATATATATATATGCTATAATCACATCATTTGCATTATATATATATATGTATGCATTATATATATATATATATGTATATGAGAGAGAGAGAGAGAGAGAGAGAGAGAGAGAGACACACACCTCAGAAATGTTAAATACACCTTCATTAGTGTAGACTTATTCCATGCAATTTGTTTGTATCACACAACCATGAAGGATAAATGTATTATGTTAATAACTTTGTAGTACCAACTGAGTGTAAAAAGAACACAACTGCAGAGATAATGTACAAACATTTTATAATTTTTGTGGTCATGTGACTGTAGCTCAATTTGTTTTGGAAATTTAATAGATCTAGAAAACCTCTGCGAACTGGTCTATTCGTTGAAGACAGCTATCTGCTCATTTCCGATACAAGTGTAATGAAAATTGTTCCCTGCCATAGAGACGTGAGGGGCAAATAGAATACTGTCTGACTGGGTGCCACTGCTATTATCTGCACAACGGACACCATGCTACCCTCAATAGCACCACTTGTGCGCAGTGTGGCATCTTGGTCGTTTAAGTGCCGACTGCCAATCGACAGGACAAGTTCGAATCCACCTGCTTCTGTTTTGAAAGTTGGGCAATTTCATTCACCCCACTTTGCCTCAGTTCACTCAGCTGTATAAACGAGTAACAGAAAGTGATGGGATAATGCAGTGATGGAATTGTAAGAGTGAACAGCAATTACAGTGTGGCTGAATGCTTCAATGGCAGTTGGAATGGTTTTTGCTGTTGCACTGAGTAACACGTGCTGGAAGGGCACAGTAGAAATTGAATGCTTTGCTTGACTTGCTGGAATATTAACAGTTATTTACAGACCTGTTCCAGGAGCTGGTTGTGTCTAATCTCAGAGGCAGTCATGTCCATGTTGGCAGCGAGAAACAGAGAAAGCCACTCACGCAGCTGTGCAATGTAGTCCAGTATCTTGGCACCTCTCTTTGAGTCTCTCTTCTGCAAGACAGCACCATGGCAGTCGTGTGTTGCACAAATCAGCCATTCTCTAACATCACAATCGTAAATTTCAAACAAATTCCACACAAAGTTCAACAAATTTAAACGTGGAACATTTGAAGACTTTCAATAAACAACCCCAGTGATAAACAGATTGTGTGAACAATGGTTATTAAAACTGTTTACATCATATGATTTAATGATGTAAAATGGTGAACAGATATAAAAAACAATTCAATTCACCAGTAATTGAGTTAATATAGTAATAACAAATTAGCGGGGCCATGATAATTAAAATGCTACTGGATCAAGCAAGATGTTCCCAATATCTAATTTTTAGTTAAGGTAAATTTATTGTGCATCTGGGTTTTGACTTATGAAGATTTTGAGGGCTTTTTAGTTTTTTCAACTGAATAAGGTTTTACCATGTTGATTTAGCTACAAAATCTATACCTTCGAGCATGTTATTTGTATACATGAAAATAGATCACTTATATATACATATATATATGTAAATTACCCACTCTAGATACTCACTATGGTCGGTCTTCGAGTCAAACAATCATCACCACTGATTTGATCATACATGAATGTTAGATTGATTGTGTCAACGACGGAAGTACTGTCCCCTACGTCAACAGCCATATCTAGAGTGACAAAATGACATTCATAAGTTAAACAACAAATATGGATACAAAATCTGCAAAGCCAAGGCAGAGAATAGGCTTTCTATTAGGAAACCTAGACTACCTTTAAGAGGCCACGGTGGTCTAGAAATTATGGGTTTATCAATGTACGTCATATCTTAAAAATTACTACATGATTACTGGAGGTAAGCTTTGTCCATCACTTACTAATGACAAGGGAATATATTTCAATGTCCATTCACTGGAGGTAAACTTTGCCCATCACTTACCAATGATAAAGGAATAAATTTCAATGTCCAATCACTGGATGTAAACTTTGCCTATTACTTACCAATGATAAGGGGATAGATTTCAAAGTCCATTCACTGGAGGTAAACTTTGTCCATCATTTACGAATGATAAGGGGATATATTTCAATGTTCAATCACTGGATGTAAACTTTGCCCATCATTTACCAATGATAAGGGAATAGATTTCAATGTTCAATCACTGGATGTAAATGTTGCCCATCATTTACCAATGATAAGGGAATAGATTTCAATGTTCAATCACTGGATGTAAACGTTGCCCATCAATTACCAATGATAAGGGAATAGATTTCAATGTTCAATCACTGGATGTAAACTTTGTCCATCATTTACCAATGATAAGGGAACATATTTCAGCTCAATCACTGGACGTATACTTTGCCTTTCATTTACCAATGATAAGGGAATATATTTCAATGTTCAATCAGTGGATGTAAACTTTGCCCATCATTTACCAATGATAAGGGAATATATTTCAATGTTCAATCACTGGATGTAAACTTTGTCCAACATTTACCAATGATAAAGGAATATATTTCAATGTTCAATCACTGGATGTAAACTGTGCCCATCACTTACCAATGATAAGGGAATATATTTCAATGTTCAATCACTGGATGTAAACTGTGTCCATCACTTACCAATGATAAGGGAAGAGATTTCAATGTTCAATCACTGGATGTAAAATTTGCCCATCACTTACCAATGATAAAGGAATATATTTCAATGTCCAATCACTGGATGTAAACTTTTCCCATCACTTACCAATGATAAGGGAACAATATACACTCCTCAGTTCATCAGGCAGCACCTCATCCTTGAGACACAAGAATGCTTCCTCAATCGTGAGGTAACATAACTCCTCCGTGATCACATGGATGGCAAAACTATTGCGACCCTGCATGGAAGCATCACATGTTGTTATAATTTGACACTGGACACAATGTGAAATGTATTGTTCTGGCTACACTTGTCACATAATCTTGTTAGATTAACAACAGATTTAGCAAGATTTAACAAGATTGCCATCCAAGGCAAAGACCTAGATGACAAGTGGACAAGGAAGCCATTGGCTTATCAAGTCCAACATTTTTTAATCCATTTGTAACTTGCCCTCCTGTCAACCTTGATTTTAAACATATTGCTAGCAGTTACATAATCTGTAGATAATTTGTTCCATTCATTGATTGTCCTCTGTGAGAAAGAGTACTTCCTGATATCCAATCTACACTGATCCTTTACTAATGTTACCTCATGTCCTTTAGTTCTATTATCTTTCTTGAATGAGAAAAAAAAAATTATATCAATATCTTCATACCCATTCAATATTTAAAAAACTTAACCGTCTTGTCTCTAGGGTTGTTAAACCACATTCACTCAGTATATACACTAATATTTTATGAGAACCTACCTCAATCAGGCAATTATACAAGAAACAATCCTACGGCTTAGGAAATAAAATCTAAACACAACACTGTACAAATGTTTTGAGAAACAAACTCTGTTATGAAAACATATATTTAAAAATGGTGGGCATGGAACCAGATGCCACTATTCTGATATAATAGGTTTGCTAAAATAACATCATACTCACAGCACACAGACGTCCAAATAGTTCCAGCTGATGCAACAGGAAGAGATACTCTTCATCAGAATGTTGGTTTCTCTGTAACAATAGGTTCACATGGATCATAGATTGTGTAACATGTGCTATGTAGGTAAGAAGTAACACATCTGAAGGAGACTAACTTATACACACATGATTTTTTAAATGAATAGTGTCAAAGTAATTTAGTCTGCTTAACAACACCTACATTTGATGTATAATGGAACTGAGCATAATTTTCAAGTAACGTATCACCACCTGAACTTGAACAAGATGCAGTAACGTAATATCACCTCAACTTGAACAAGATGCAGTAACATGCCATCACCTCAACTTGAACAAGATGCAGTAACATGCCATCACCTCAACTTGAACAAGATGCAGTAACATACCATCACCTCAACTTGAACAAGATGCAGTAACATACCATCACTTCAACTTGAACAAGATGCAGTAACATACCATCACCTCAACTTGAACAAGATGCAGTAACATACCATCACCTCAACTTGAACAAGATGCAGTAACGTACAATCACCTCAACTTGAACAAGATGCAGTAACATACCATCACCTCAACTTGAATAAGCTGCAGTAACATACCATCACGTCAACTTGAACAAGGTGCAGTAACATACCATCACTTCAACTTGAACAAGATGCAGTAACATACCATTACCTCAACTTGAACAAGGTGCAGTAACATACCATCACCTCAACTTGAACAAGATGCAGTAACATACCATCACCTCAACTTGAACAAGGTGCAGTAACATACCATCACTTCAACTTGAACAAGATGCAGTAACATACCATTACCTCAACTTGAACAAGGTGCAGTAACATACCATCACCTCAACTTGAACAAGATGCAGTAACATACCATCACCTCAACTTGAACAAGATGCAGTAACATACCATCACCTCAACTTGAACAAGATGCAGTAACATACCATCACCTCAACTTGAACAAGATGCAGTAACATACCACCACCTCAACAAGATGCCGTAACATATCATCACCTCAACTTGAATTTGGTGCAGATAATTTAAAAGATGGCACTGACCGAGAACAGACTATCGCTATCAGTTGCCTCAGCACGCTTACGCACGTCTCGTACAAACTTGTGCAGAGACAGCCAGTGATGCTGGTTGTCTGTCGACACAAACACAATTCCAGGAGTTCTGTTGATCTTCTCTCCCAGTTCCGTGTGGTAGACACAGTTCTAGATGGACAATGAATGTTTTGGGTGACAAACACTGGCTCCAGTGAATACATTCATTCAATTGTTTACTCATCTAAGGTAGTTAGTAGTAGAATTGACTTAGTCGCGTCATGGATGCTTCTGCAGTGGTTCATGAGAGATGGAGTCCACAGCAGGTTACACATTTACCCCTTGTATGGGATCTTTTACTTCCCCTGGCGTAGACACCAATGGCTTTTAGTGTCTCTTCCGAAAGACACAGGCAAAGTGGGGTGAACGAAGTTGCTTAAACTTCGAAACAGCAGCAGGTGGACTTGACCCCTGGTTCTCTCAATCAAGAGTCTGGCAGCCTAAACTCTGAGCTGCTGCACCTCACATGAGAAGCAAAACACAAACACTGGACAAGAGCTGCATCTGAATCAGCGGATAACACACACAGGGAAGCAACAGTTGTCTTGTAAAGTACACATATTTTGAAACAAATAACCAAATAATTTTTAGGTTGCTTCGTTTCTGATCGATGTGAAATTGCTTCAGATAAAGCTAAACAAACCTACCTTCTGATCCTGCATCAGCCAGGCTTTGGTGATGTATGTCTGGTTGTCAGAGATGGACACACCATCGCATATACACAGCATACTCAGCAGGTCGAGGTAGCAGGAATTCTAAAAATCCAAATACAGGTCTATGAAAACAGCAACAATCCGAGAAGATAGGCATGTCTGGTGGACAGCAGCACATCGGTAAATGCAAAATTGCTTTAATACCATAATTTTCTGTGTATAATTCAAACTTTCCCCCTAATTTTTTTTACTTAATAGTCCAGGTGCATATTATACATAGCAACAAGGTTAAAACGAATATGCGGTAATCAAAAATATTGATTGGTCTAAATTATTTCTAAAACTAAATGACAATTCTTACCAACATATATTCTTAAAACATTGTTTTTTTTATTACTTTCTCAGTCCAAATAGCATCACATAGAATAGCATCGCGTAGAAAGCAATAACATAAGCTGATAAAGCTCACAGCAGAAGATGCTGATGCAAAGCGGTTCTACTTGGACAGAAAAGATACATCAGGCTAAGACACTTTAAACATTGAATCAGCCAAACTGTCAGAAGTGGGAAAATCTGGGTTGATGGTACAAAGTTGGGATGTTAATTATACATGGTAATATAGAAATTCTGTCAGATTTGAGCAAATCAAGGTGTGTATTATACTTGGAGATGCGCATTATACACAGAAAATTACTGTAGGCATTGAATTTGTGAACTACTGACAGTCATATACCTTAACGCGAAACTTAACACTGCATGGCAATTTAATTAATGTATTACCATGTTCTGTCTGAGCAGATATATGAAGTCATCAATGTATTTGAGTGTGATGTATTGCCTTTTCTATCTGAGCTGGTCTATGAATCAATGTGTTTGTGAGTAATGTATTACCTTGTTCTATCTGAGCAGGTCTATGAATCAATGTGTTTGTGTGTGATGTATTAACTTGTTCTATCTGAGCAGGTCTATGAATCAATGTGTTTGTGAGTGATGTATGACCTTGTTCTATCTGAGCAGGTCAATGAATCAATGTGTTTGTGAGTGATGTATTACCTTGTTCTATCTGAGCTGGTCTATGAATCAATGTGTTTGTGAGTGATGCATCACCTTGTTCTATCTGAGCAGGTCAATGAATCAATGTGTTTGTGTGTGATGTATTACCTTGTTCTATCTGAGCAGGTCTATGAATCAATGTGTTTGTGAGTGATGTATTACCTTGTTCTATCTGAGCAGGTCTATGAAGTCATCCATGTATTTGTGTGTGACAGATATGATATATGATATACAATGGAACCTCACTATTACGGGCACCCACATGACTGGGCCAATGTGACCTGAATGGTGAGGTGACCACATTAGCGGGACTAATGTCCCATATTTTATACTGCTATGGAAAATAATTGGGACTGTCCTTGGGTGACCCTAATGGCGAGGTGACCTTGTTATTGAGATGACCCTAATGGCGAGGTGACCTTGTTACTGAGATGACCCTAATGGTGAGGTGACCGTGATACTGAGATGACCCTAATGGTGAGGTGACCGTGTTACTGAGATGACCCTAATGGTGAGGTGACCGTGTTACTGAGATTACCCTAATGGTGAGGTGACTGTGTTACTGAGATGACCCTAATGGTGAGGTGACCGTGTTACTGAGATGACCCTAATGGTGAGGTGACCGTGTTACTGAGATTACCCTAATGGTGAGGTGACTGTGTTACTGAGATGACCCTAATGGTGAGGTGACCGTGTTACTGAGATGACCCTAATGGTGAGGTGACCGTGTTACAGAGATGACCCTATTGGTGAGGTGACCGTGTTACTGAGATGACCATAAAGGGAGGTTCAACTGTTACCTTTTCCTTCCTGAGCAGGTCTATGAAGTCGTCGATGTGTTTGTGAGTGATGCGGTCAACTATCTTCCTGTTGTCCCTCATCAGCTGCATGACCATCTTGGCCGCATTCAGCCCAATGTCCCCCTGTCAAACACAACACAATAATAAAAACATTATTTATATAGCGCCCAATCACGGTTGCTCTCAGGCGCTTTACATACATGCAATCATAACTTACAATTATATTAAAAACAATACCAACAATAAATATTCTAAAATGTAGTCCATGGAAAAAAAAAGTCCTACCATAAATAATAAAATAACAATAAATGCATACACAAACGTTCATTTCAACATATCATAAAAAGGTACTCTAAAAAGATGTGTTTTGAAGTGTTCTATCCTGTGGTGATAATTGCTAGTTTGTGTAACATAAGGAAACATATCTTGCCACTTTTGGTTGGTAGACAATTTAGTAGTAGTGATTAATTCGAGACCATATCTAGTAATTCAAAGATATCATACCTGGCAAGAGGTCATACCTGGTAAGAGATCACACCTGGTAATAGATCATACCTGGTAATAGATAATACCTGGCAATAGATCATACCCGGTAAGAGATCACACCTGGTAATAGATCATACCAGGTAAGAGATCATACCTGGTAAGGGATCATACCTGGCAAGAGATCATCCCTAGTAAGAGATTACACCTGGTAAGGGGTCATATTTGGAAAGAGATCATACCTTGTAAGAGATCATACCCAGTAAGAGATTATACCTGGTAAGAGATCTGGCTTTTGAAGAAGTCAAGGTGCTTGGCAATGTACAGTTCGTTCTTCCGACTGTTGCCCGCCAAGTACGTATAGAGGACTTCGTAGCACTTCACCAGCAGCTTAATCATGTGACTGAAGCAGATGACAGGAATGTAGCAAGTAAAACATGTGAGATATTCATCACAAGCCAGGAAATACTGTGTTACTGAAACAAGTGATAGAACACACCAACCCCAAATAGAGATCCTTAAGAGGAGATGGGGATGGCTTGGCCACACCTTGAGAAAGCCAAGCACAGATATAACCAGACAGGTCCTGACGTGGAACCCCCAAAGGCAAGAGAAGGGAGGGACACCAAAACACACCTGGCGATGTGACCTCGAGGCAGACATCAAGCAAACAGGGAAAGGCTGGCAACAACTGGCAAGGATTGCCCAAGACAGGAGGCGCTGGAGAAATGTTGTGGATGGCCTATGCTCCAGGAGGAGTTAAGGGCCTAAGTAAGTAAGTAAGTAGAAACAAGTGATGCATGCATTGGATTGCAATTAATGTTTTATTTTACAGGAATAATCCACATTATCTAAGAAATTTTAACAACATTAAGACCTGTTGACATGTGTTACAGACGAGATACCACGCTGAAACAGGATCTGACATAAAATACCTAAATCCATTGTTACTAATGTAGGACACATTTGATTTCAGCAGATGATGTGAAAATCTGACTACATTTGGCCACAAAACGACTTTGCAGTGTGGAGAATATATCTAGTTATCTTTAAAACAGCTCATTTCAGTTTCCTTGATGCAGGCACATGGACTTACCGATGGTCAGCACTGCCGCAGTATGGAATCTGTAGGAGTTTCACCAGCAGCTCGACAATCTGCAACAAAATAGTTGATGGAAAGAGAGCTGTTTCACTTGAACAGACTGCTGTAGAAGTAGGACATTTTGTATATATGTCTTATAACTGCCTCCCTACATTTCATATCACAAACAATTAATATCAATGCCTATAAGCAAGAAAGTAAAAAATATATAACATATACTGTTTTAATGATATCCAAGTTGTTTAAACAATTAATGCCCTGAAAAACAGTCTATACTACCATAATACTTTCCCACTGACCAAAATAATTTTTTTATTTTTGCAGCAGTTAAATAAAATTCAAGCATATGGATGCATTAGTTCATAACCCATTGCTGATATTGCTAATACATACCCTCAGATTACGGACAAGTTTCTGGCGTTCTTTGTTTGGTACATCGTTTACAATCATGAAGGTGTTCAACTCCTGAAGCGCCTGTAGGTCCACAACAATTTAGAGAATTACTGAACATTTCTCGGGATAGTTTGTTTCCATGATCAAACAATTCTTATCATATCCCAAAGGTTTTTTATTTACAGTCCACCATCAACAAGTCCTCCCTCACAGACCACACCACCACTGAGAACCATCTCATAGACTGGAAGGGAGTAAAAGTGGTAAACAGGGAGTCACACTGAAGGAGAAGATGTATGAAAGAAGCAATATGGATATGGAAGACAGAGATTAACCAAGATGAGGGGAACTACGAACTTCTACACGCCTACGATGCAGGCATGGGGCAATTAACTTGGAAAGTTAATTAATTAAATTACAATTAACCTCACACATTTATCAGGTAAATTAAATTAAATTAACCTTACACATTTATCAGGTAAATTAAATTAAATTAACCTCCCAAATTGTTCAATTAAATTAAATTAACTTTCATTCAATTAACAATTAATTTCAATTAACTTCAATTAAATTCCCAATATCATGATTGGTTTGTTTTACCAGATGGTCACTGCACTTGCCACCCATACAAACATGTCTTGTGGGCACCATGGAAGCCACTACTCCAAAGAAGAATACTGCCAACAATTCCCATGCAACAAGGCAAGTTAGTTAATGAAACATAATTACATTGCACAAATGTCTCTAAAACTTGAAAGTATAACTTGAAAGCACATTTCAAGAATTTTAGTTAAATATTGTATTGCGGGATTTCATTCACTTTTCACATTTGTCCCGTTGGATTTTGTCATGTGGGATTCTGTCTAGAAAACTCCAGACTCCAGATACACTTTGTATTTCATCCCCTTGGATGGGTGATGCCACAAAAGCCACAAAAGCAAGGAGTCAATACTCTTACATAAAATAATACACCCAATGAAAAAATTAAATGAAAGTTAATTGTGATTTTTTTTTTAAATTAAATAAAAATCTTACAGTAAAGTTAATTAATTAAATAAAATATTTTTTTTTAAAGAAAGTTAATTAATTAAATTAAATTAACTTAATTGAGTTAATAGAATTAACAATTGTAATTAACCCCATGCCTGCTACGATGACATCATTCCTACCAGGACGTCATAGTCATTAGTACTGATGAAGTCATCTTGACAAGGTGCTGAAAACTCGACAGATAAATAAGATACCTTTGGAATATGATAAAAGCATTGTTTGATTACAACTAAGATGACTGTTTTTAGGGGAAAACATTGTGCAAGACAAATTATCTATGCAGGAGTTGGGCAGTCTTCATTTCATAAACATTCCACCATAATGAGGTCGAGATATTCTCCACTTTCTGATGACAGCATCAGTGGTATTCTAGTTCTACAATAATATATAAAGTACTTAATTTGTCATAGCTGCAGAATATGCTTATAACAAACATGTGCATTACAGAACTCGATTATAACCATGATATTAAAATCAGCCTTTAACAAGCCTGCTTTGTTGTATTAAAAACATCACATCAGACAAATAAATTACGAGGGCTACTAATGGCAAAAGCAAAACATTTACCTGAACAATCTCATGTGTCTGCTTTGCCTTAAGTATCATTCCTCTTGCCTTCTGCAAATCAACATAACCCAGTAAGTAATCAGTGCAAGTCAAAGCTAACCAACTCACACTGTTCATTCCTCTTGCCTTCTGCAAATCAACATAACACAGTAAGTAACCAGTGCAAGTCAAAGCTAACCAACTCACACTGTTCATTCCTCTTGCCTTCTGCAAATCAACATAACACAGTAAGTAACCAGTGCAAGTCAAAGCTAACCAACTCACACTGTTCATTCCTCTTGCCTTCTGCAAATCAACATAACACAGTAAGTAACCAGTGCAAGTCAAAGCTAACCAACTCACACTGTTCATTCCTCTTGCCTTCTGCAAATCAACATAACACAGTAAGTAACCAGTGCAAGTCAAAGCTAACCAACTCACACTGTTCATTCTTCTTGCCTTCTGCAAATCAACATAACACAGTAAGTAACCAGTGCAAGTCAAAGCTAACCAACTCACACTGTTCATTCCTCTTGCCTTCTGCAAATCAACATAACACAGTAAGTAATCAGTGAAAGTCAAAGCTAACCAACTCACACTGTTCATTCCTCTTGCCTTCTGCAAATCAACATAACACAGTAAGTAACCATTGCAAGTCAAAGCTAACCAACTCACACTGTTCATTCCTCTTGCCTTCTGCAAATCAACATAACACAGTAAGTAACCAGTGCAAGTCAAAGCTAACCAACTCACACTGTTCATTCCTCTTGCCTTCTGCAAATCAACATAACACAGTAAGTAATCAGTGAAAGTCAAAGCTAACCAACTCACACTGTTCATTCCTCTTGCCTTCTGCAAATCAACATAACACAGTAAGTAATCAGTGAAAGTCAAAGCTAACCAACTCACACTGTTCATTCCTCTTGCCTTCTGCAAATCAACATAACACAGTAAGTAACCAGTGCAAGTCAAAGCTAACCAACTCACACTGTTCATTCCTCTTGCCTTCTGCAAATCAACATAACACAGTAAGTAACCAGTGCAAGTCAAAGCTAACCAACTCACACTGTTCATTCCTCTTGCCTTCTGCAAATCAACATAACACAGTAAGTAATCAGTGAAAGTCAAAGCTAACCAACTCACACTGTTCATTCCTCTTGCCTTCTGCAAATCAACATAACACAGTAAGTAACCAGTGCAAGTCAAAGCTAACCAACTCACACTGTTAAGTATCATTCCTCTTGCCTTCTGCAAATCAACATAATCCAGGAAGTAATCAGTGCAAGTCCAAGTTTACCAACTCACACTGTTAAGCCAGCATAGTGGCATTGTCATATTGTACCTTAATGGGTCTGTTTCACAAACATAAATTTATATAAATAAAATCCATCATGGAGACCTACCTGTTTTTCTCGACTTGATACATTACATACATAGAAACATTTATTGGGATATTATGATGGAATCTATGTGGACATTTGACGTACATATTACAAAACTCAACAATAGTACGTACAATTGCTAGTAACGCTACCTACGATTGTTTTATGATCTATGTCAAACGTCCACCGAATGCTTCATGATTTTTGGAATGTGAAGTTTCCATTGCACTACCAATTTGGCTGGGTAGTACAAGGAGTAATAAGCTCTTTCAGTGGTTGCCTTTTTGTCCTGAAAAACTACAGATGTTCATCAATTACATTAGTTCACTGTATCAATAGTTAGATACAGGGGATTTACCACACTGTTACAATAATTCTACCTGTGAAAAATCTTTGATTTCAACAACACTAAAAAAAATTTATTTCTCCAAATTTATATTACCTGCAGATAAATCACCACCATTCATCAACAACTGTTCAATATGCACAGAGACACAAAATCTACTCACATCTGCAATGAGTTTTTGCAGAAACGGCACCATGCCTGCTTCGTAGTTAAAGATCTCAACATGGTCATCTGCCACCCTCTGGAGGGTGAAGGCGTCATCATATTGCATTTCCTTCGACACGCCGATCTGCAGACATTACAACAATGGCAGATATTAAACAGAGTAGGACGGAAGAGTGGCTGAGTGGCTGAGTGTCTGAATGGATCCTACTTGTCTGAGTGGAGCTTACCTGTCTGAATGGAGAGCCTACCTATCAGAATGGACCTTACATGTCTGAGTGGAGCCTACCTGTCTGAGTGGAGCTAACCTGTCTGAGTGGAGCCTACCTGTCTGAGTGGAGCCTATCTGTCTGAGTAGAGCTTACTTGTCTGAGTGGAGCCTACCAGTCTGAGTAGAGCTTACCTGTCTGAATGGAGCCTGCCAGTCTGAGTGGAGCCTACCTGTCTGAGTAGAGCTTACTTGTCTGAGTGGAGCCTACCTGTCTGAGTAGAGCTTACTTGTCTGAGTGGAGCCTACCTGTCTGAGTGGACTTTACCTGTCTGAGTGGAGCCTACCTGTCTGAGTGGACTTTACCTGTCTGAATGGAGCCTGCCCAATTTAACAGAGCATACCTGTCCGAAAGGACAAGGCTGTATATCATGGGTTTAGCATTGTATCTGGTTTGCGTTGTAGAACTCACATTCCTATTATCGTTGTTACCATAATGGCTGCATGATAAGCAGTCCACTTTAATAAATGTCATCATTTGGTCTATCTCAATTCTCTCTAACAGTCACATTGGACTTGTGTTGCTTATTTCATATATATATATATATATATATATATATACATATATATAATATTAAAGACAATTGTATCATATATGGTGCTATAAAAAAATATCTGAAGATAAATCAATTAATCAAAAAGGAATTGAGCAATATATGTATATATTATATAATAATTTGATTGAAAGCTATATTAAAATAGCGAGTTTTTAATTTACTTTTAAAAACTTTGACATCGTTAATTCTGCTTAGATCTTGAGGGTACCTGTCTGAGTGGAGCATCTGTCCACTGAAGCGCTGCCATCGACATGTCTCCATCACTCTCTCTAGAGGTCTGCTTCCTCTTGTAGTCATCTGAAACATTCATGTCGTTTTTATTTTATTTTAACATACAAACATTCATGTCGTTTTTTGTTTTTTTCGACATACAAACATTCATGTCGTTTGTATTTTATTTCGACATACAAACATTCATGTCATTTGCATTTTATTTCAATATACAAACATTCATGTCGTTTGTATTTTATTTCGACATACAAACATTCATGTTGTTTTTTTTTTATTTCGACATACAAACATTCATGTCGTTTGTATTGTATTTTGACATACAAACATTCATGTCATTTGCATTTTATTTCAATATACAAACATTCATGTTGCTTGTATTTTATTTCGACATACAAAAGGCTTCCCATCTCAGAAGCAGCTTTCCTTACTCGTTGATCCACATCGACTACCACAGTTTGGGGATTTAGAAATATTTAGAAAAAGAATAACATTAAGTCGTCTCGCAAGCGGTTGATCAACATACAAAACATGCTCTTTTTTGCAACATTAATTGAGCTCGATAAGAATGCAGGAAAATTATGTTGGTTGTCATATGTCAACCACTCATAGATGGCAGATGTTTACAGGCCTCTATCTGGATGATCACACTTTAGTGTTTGAAATTATATTCAGTAATGTGTCATCAACAAATTATGGATTTAACTATTAATTCTGATGCAACACAGGAAACCTCTGTGGGTTTGAAGTGAATAAACTCGCCACGTATTCTCACCCTGAAGAGCGTGCAACCAAGTACTTGTCACAACGTGCTCGATGCGACAATATGTCTCAAACTCTATCTGGTCACTTTGCTGAAAACAACAGTTACATTAAAACCTGCACATTTGACCAAATTAGTCTGAAACGTCTTATTATTTACCATGTATAATTAAAATAGTGCATCAATTTAACAACAGAAAAATTCCATTAATGCCACGATCAACTGGCCTAAAAGTCACTTCTGCAGCTTCCCAAATTAATACAATAAATACCATATTATTCCCAACAGACGTGCAGTGCGCAAGTACGAAGGCTTGGGTGCACGTCTATTAGCTCTCAAAGGAGGCCCGAATCATGATCTGCCGCTATGAGTGAAATCAGCCTCTAAATCAGGCTGGTAGCTAATTCGCAGTGTGGAGCCACTGTGAAATATGTGAAGAATGCGGGGCGCTTCTATGGAATGAGTCGGGAACCATCATTACCATGTCATTAAAAATCGATCTATTTCATAATTACGGCTTGTTTTGTGTGATGTATTTTGTCCAATCTACATGATAACATGTGCTTCGAATTGTTTTGATGGTGGTAAATAAACTTAATTTAAGCCTACAATGAGGTGTTGCGTTGTTTGTTTTGCGCTTAGCAAAGATGCAGTTTTAGAGCATCTACCAAACCAAACGACACTCAATCGACACACTACAAAAACGCATGAGACAGACACTAAAAAAGCACGTAAGTTCACGATTTTTGATATTCCAGACAAACAATGTCAGCTGGCCACCACTCGATTCTTTGAGCATAATTAAATAGACAATTCAAACTCACACGCTTTGCTGACGGCGAGTGAGCGATAACATAAATAAAAGCTAGTCCTAGTACTTCCACAGACATCGGGCGAAAGCCGCCAGTAGTGATAACAATGTGGTGCCACGTCGCGGCTAAAAACACACATTATGAATTATTTCTAAAGAGTCCGCAAGGTGACGCCAGCCACAGCAGTCATTTGTGTTTAGCGTGCCTTCACTCTATGCTTTTGCGCATGGTTTCACTTCACAAAAAGGAGGGTGTGCGTCTATTAGGTAGTGGGCTACTATTGGGAGTTATACATTACTAGCGTTACCTTGACAACTGGGTGGAGTCTGAAGACAGCATTGGGGTCACGATGATCCAGTGTCAGTCTAACATTCTGGCTGGCATCAACACACAGATAGTGACGCGTTGTCAAGTGTCGGAAGCGACACCGCTGTCCCCAGCGTAACACAGAACCTACAAAAGTGATAGGCTGTAGAGCACCGAAAATGTAAAGCAACAATAACAATGTTTCTTCCCTCACACTACTTATATACGGAGGCTATCCTGAGCATTAGGCCTGCAGACTGTTTCTCCCTCACACTACTTATATACAGAGGCTATCCTGAGCATTAGGCCTGCAGACTGTTTCTCCCTCACACTACTTATACACGGAGGCTATCCTGAGCATTAGGCCTGCAGACTGTTTCTCCCTCACACTACTTATATACAGAGGCTATCCTGAGCATTAGGCCTGCAGACTGTTTCTCCCTCACACTACTTATATACAGAGGCTATCCTGAGCATTAGGCCTGCAGACTGTTTCTCCCTCACACTACTTATATACAGAGGCTATCCTGAGCATTAGGCCTGCAGACTGTTTCTCCCTCACACTACTTATATACGGAGGCTATCCTGAGCATTAGGCCTGCAGACTGTTTCTCCCTCACACTACTTATATACGGAGGCTATCCTGAGCATTAGGCCTGCAGACTGTTTCTCCCTCACACTACTTATATACAGAGGCTATCCTGAGCATTAGGCCTGCAGACTGTTTCTCCCTCACACTACTTATATACAGAGGCTATCCTGAGCATTAGGCCTGCAGACTGTTTCTCCCTCACACTACTTATATACGGAGGCTATCCTGAGCATTAGGCCTGCAGACTGTTTCTCCCTCACACTACTTATATACAGAGGCTATCCTGAGCATTAGGCCTGCAGACTGTTTCTCCCTCACACTACTTATATACAGAGGCTATCCTGAGCATTAGGCCTGCAGACTGTTTCTCCCTCACACTACTTATATACGGAGGCTATCCTGAGCATTAGGCCTGCAGACTGTTTCTCCCTCACACTACTTATATACAGAGGCTATCCTGTGCATTAGGCAAGCAGACTGTTTCTCCCTCACACTACTTATACACGGAGGCTATCCTGAGCATTAGGCCTGCAGACTGTTTCTCCCTCACACTACTTATACACGGAGGCTATCCTGAGCATTAGGCCTGCAGTCTGTTTCTCCCTCACACTACTTATATACAGAGGCTATCCTGAGCATTAGGCCAGCAGACTGTTTCTCCCTCACACTACTTATACACAGAGGCTATCCTGAGCATTAGGCCTGCAGACTATTTCTCCCTCACACTACTTATACATGGAGGCTATCCTGAGCATTAGGCCTGCAGACTGTTTCTCCCTCACACTACTTATACACGGAGGCTATCCTGAGCATTAGGCCTGCAGACTGTTTCTCCCTCACACTGCTTATACACAGAGGCTATCCTGAGCATTAGGCCTTCAGACTGTTTCTCCCTCACACTACTTATACACAGAGGCTATCCTGAGCATTAGGCCAGCAGACTGTTTCTCCCTCACACTACTTATACACAGAGGCTATCCTGAGCATTAGGCCTGCAGACTGTTTCTCCCTCACACTACTTATATACAGAGGCTATCCTGAGCATTAGGCCTGCAGACTGTTTCTCCCTCACACTACTTATATACAGAGGCTATCCTGAGCATTAGGCCTGCAGACTGTTTCTCCCTCACACTACTTATACATGGAGGCTATCCTGAGCATTAGGCCTGCAGACTGTTTCTCCCTCACACTACTTATACACGGAGGCTATCCTGAGCATTAGGCCTGCAGACTGTTTCTCCCTCACACTACTTATACACGGAGGCTATCCTGAGCATTAGGCCAGCAGACTGTTTCTCCCTCACACTACTTATACACGGAGGCTATCCTGAGCATTAGGCCAGCAGACTGTTTCTCCCTCACACTACTTATACACGGAGGCTATCCTGAGCATTAGGCCAGCAGACTGTTTCTCCCTCACACTACTTATACACGGAGGCTATCCAGAGCATTAGGCCTGCAGACTGTTTCTCCCTCACACTACTTATACACGGAGGCTATCCTGAGCATTAGGCCTGCAGACTGTTTCTCCCTCACACTACTTATATACAGAGGCTATCCTGAGCATTAGGCCTGCAGACTGTTTCTCCCTCACACTACTTATACACAGAGGCTATCCTGAGCATTAGGCCTGCAGACTGTTTCTCCCTCACACTACTTATACACAGAGGCTATCCTGAGCATTAGGCCTGCAGACTGTTTCTCCCTCACACTACTTATACACAGAGGCTATCCTGAGCATTAGGCCTGCAGACTGTTTCTCCCTCATACTACTTATACACAGAGGCTATCCTGAGCATTAGGCCTGCAGACTGTTTCTCCCTCACACTACTTATATACATAGGCTATCCTGAGCATTAGGCCAGCAGACTGTTTCTCCCTCACACTACTTATACACAGAGGCTATCCTGAGCATTAGGCCTGCAGACTGTTTCTCCCTCACACTACTTATATACAGAGGCTATCCTGAGCATTAGGCCAGCAGACTGTTTCTTCCTCACACTACTTATACACAGAGGCTATCCTGAGCATTAGGCCTGCAGACTGTTTCTCCCTCACACTACTTATACACAGAGGCTATCCTGAGCATTAGGCCTGCAGACTGTTTCTCCCTCACACTACTTATACACAGAGGCTATCCTGAGCATTAGGCCTGCAGACTGTTTCTCCCTCACACTACTTATACACAGAGGCTATCCTGAGCATTAGGCCTGCAGACTGTTTCTCCCTCACACTACTTATACACAGAGGCTATCCTGAGCATTAGGCCTGCAGACTGTTTCTCCCTCATACTACTTATACACAGAGGCTATCCTGAGCATTAGGCCTGCACTGTTTCTCCCTCACACTATTTATATACAGAGGCTATCCTGAGCATTAGGCCAGCAGACTGTTTCTCTGCACAAATACATTCAGCTTAATGTACATTTAATACCTCAACATACATTATTAAACAATGCAAAACAAATCTGCTATCATACAGCACTACCAGGTGGCGTTAGAAGTTCTTTCTAAGTTTTGTTTTATCAATCTTGCATTCACACAATTTTTTTTATTAATTACTTAATTATTGTAAAGTGCTTGGTGTTTTTAATGGCACCATGCATTAAGACAAAATCATTACTATCACTACTATCATGATATTGTTATTTACCACTGATGGGGCTAGTTTCCAGCTCCAGTTCCCAGTAGACAATGGCGGATGTGGACGGAAACATGTTGCCGTTGTTATTCGGATGCACGCGTGAATGCACTGAGACACAATACGTTGTTTTAATATAATGCAGGTATGATCACGAAACAAAAGTATGCCACAACTGTCAGTGCAACAATAAAAATGTCAACAAATATCAATAAAATACTTTTCATCATGCTCCATCATGTAAACATCTGTAACAGAAATAATATTTCTTGTGACTTTATTCTGGTCTGTATGATATACTTAGCAGAAAATAGTAACAAAAGGTTGTGATCCCGCCACAATACATATGTTTAAGTGGCTATAACAGCTACGTTTACTGCAGAAAGATGAAAAGAAGGAAAAACAGGCAACTTTGTTTAGAAAGATGAATAAAATGTTATCCCCATATTAAGATGACCCATGGCAATTCAATCACTAAACATATATATCAATACAATGTAGACTACCCGGTAGTAGATTATACTAATTATAATAATACCGTCTTCTGTGATCTCGTCATCAAAGAGTCCCTCAGCACAAAGGTACGCCTCTATTTCCTTGTGGAACAGACGGAGAGGAACTCCGGCCTGGAGGAGCAAGCACAGCAGGTCAGGCATACGAAAGTGAAGGAGCTCCTTCAAGACACATTTATCTCCCAATAAACAGAGCATTGTATTTTTGTTAAAATGAGTGTAAAAAAATTCATTGGATAACCGAATGACATTGCGACAATGAATTAATTAGTATTACTAACATCTTCATTGGTTAATAATATCCACACAAGATGTGTTACAATCGTAAGCTTTCATCTCAACGAAAAACATGATTTGGCAATGAAATAAAACAAGCTAGTTTTACGATTTTTGTAGAGACCGCTCTGTGTGAAATCCCCAATTAGCTACACATGAGTTCACCAATGAAAAGCATTGTTCATTCCCTTTAACCGAGAGCTCCCTCACTATTAATGAAATCACATCTTTATGTTGTTTTTATGGGCTGGAAAACATGTCAAAATGTTGGTGGTATGGTTACAATTATGGTGGATGGAGGGAAGGGAAGGGGAGGGAAGCATAGAGGGAGGGCACAGAGAGATAATGGGAAATTAAGAGTATTTGGGTGGCAGTCAAATAATAGAAATAATGGGAGAACGGGAGGAAACAACACTGGGAGATTTGGGACCACATAGATGAGATGACAGGAATAACAAATTCAGTAGATGAGAAAATGACACTGGCACAGGATTTGAAAACTCCCATTGATATGGGGAAGAAAGATTAGGAGAGGGAACGTGAGATGAAGTGGGAGGGGAAGTGATGGGATCACTGTACCCTCAGCATATTGGTATACTGTTGTTCAGGCTTGTATCTGCGGTAGATGGTGAACCCCGACTGGCCCACAGACAGGTTGAGTTCATGGCTGAAAGCAGCACACCCAACAACGGTTGTATTCTCTCGGTCATCTTACATTGCAGCAGCATTTCTTTTCAAAACTCCTTTCAAAATAATGCAAAACAGTGCAGAGAAAATAACTAAACATTCACAATAATGAAGTAACTTAACAATTATTAATATATTCTTAATAATAAAAAATAATTTAAATGTTCAATTGCATCCAGTGTTAAATATAAAATTGCAATATATTAATGTGGTGTTTTCAATAGCTTTAATTGCAAATGACCAAACAACAAAGTATATTATCCTTATGAGTTTCCTGTCCACCAAGAGCTCCACGGGTCACTAATCATTTTCCTTTCTTCCATTCCCATTGATTCGCATTATAGTTCCTTCAACAAGTTCCTCAGATATCGTAATTGAGCGATATCTCAAAATATACCTTCGTGAGAACAATTCATAATATGCCTTAAAGAGTTTTTTGTGTGTCCAGTATGAATTAATCATCTCCATCCAGAGCACTAATAATCTAATAAATTCATTTTCTCATACAACCTCTTGACCTTACTATCAACATCTAATGTGCAGTTATTGATCAGTGAAGCACACAATATACTACTCTAGGTGAATATTACCCCTTCTCCAAAAGTTAAGATATTACTGCTGATCTTTTACAACATGTATATTGCTAGTTACCGATTGCTAGTATACAATGACATGGTTTATGCTTTCCTTGTGTTTCTGTATCAACAGAGGATGAACGGTTCTTCTAGTTCGCAAAATATATTCTTTTGTTGCTTCCATTTACTATCTTCTGATCTGTTCTTTCACTCTCTCCCTCCGTTTCCCACACTTTATTCATAATTGATTAAGTTGCATTTGTAAATTAAAAATTTGCTCTTTAAAAGCATTTACTAAACAAATAAAATATGTTTGTTCCATATTGATTGTTAGCAGTTATTTAGTGCCTAAATGTGTTTCACCTGTTTATAAACACTGAAATGATAAATAATTATGTTCGTACTGTGTTAATTTAATTTTATTAAATGCTAAATTTCAGTTATTGTAAATGTGTACAAGTTGGGTCACGAGCTTGACAAGTAATTACTTATTCTAGTGACCCACTCTCAATTTACCACTGTACTGAATCGACCTGTATTTTATAGTTGGGTGAATAAATGATTATTATTATTATTACTGAAATTATGCGATTCTTTGAAGAGAGGACATGGCTACCTGATACTGTAGACGGAGTGTTCGCCAAACAGGGCTTTGCTGACATGTAGATACTGACCGGGACTCTTGGTGCTCTCAAGAATCACCTGGTCTCCCACTTGTACCTAAGGCAATGGATAATTAAACACATCTCCATAGGTAAGAGGCTTGACAAAATATCATCATTGTGAAGAAAAACTTATTATTTAAATATATTGTTTTAGTTAATTAATAATTATTTCTAATTGCACAGCATACATAGATACACATAATTGTTTTAAGGCACAAGTTTACCAAACAGGTAGTTAACATTTGTTAACAAAACAAAGCAGACATCTGATGCTTTATTACTGCATTGATGCATGGGACTACTATTTTTTTAAATAATTTTCAGTGGAATCCTGTATATAACCTCACAAGGAAATACAAACGTTTTGAATAATAATATATTTTATTTAATATAGCGCCAGATCCAAGATTATTCGTAGCACTTCATGGGATATTAAAAATGTATTATTAATTATCTGCACCAGCTATATCTAGCAATGGCACCTGCTGGTGATTCAGTTTAAATGCTGGACAAAATGTTGTGGCAAGTTTACCTACCCACCTGCTTGGTAGAAATAATGTCAAGTAGTCTACATAGCACCGCATAAATATAACAAGCTCTATAGCAATTTTATATAAGTTAAATTTGTTGGATCATCCATCCACAGAAAACTGTCCACATGACACCTCCTGATGATGTGTTTTATAACTTAGAAATACACTGTATATGACACCTTGGTGACACATCGCTGGATTACTACAGAGAAAGTGAAACACATCTCCTCTGATGACAATTTGACACATACATGGCAAAGAATAAAATTTATGATTTTCATACCAAGAAGAAATAAAATAATTACTCAAATGGCATGCATGATACAAATGTGTTTCCTACCTGATCTCCTTCGGCCTTCACCTTGTATCGTGGCATCACACGGAACTGAGCATGTTTCGCGTTGATCTTGTGCAGCGCCACCTTTTAAGGCACAACCAAATACGATCAGGCAACTTATACAGTTGTGTTTGCAAGTAATTTAACTACACTGCACAATGTTCCACTTTCTGTGACCAATTCACAGAGTTGTTGAAGGCAATGTTCCCTGGCACTGACTAACCTGAGAGTGAAGAAATTTTTGTCCGCAAAATGTAACATCACAGATGATTGTTATGAAATCACTGTGTTTTTACATTTGTTGTTCTATACGGTTTTTTACAATTAAATTTATCTTAGTATATTTACATCACATCATGTTTTATAAAAAAAAATCAAAGAAATTTGAAAGTATTACATACATGATTGAGAAACTATTAGTACCGAATTGTCGGAACTCATGAAAATGAGAACAATATTGTCAGCAATGGTTGTGTGCTATAGATATGAAGAGTTTCAAGACAAACGACGGTTGTTTTCATGATTACATCAGTCACGTTATCTCATAATAAACACACATCTGTTACCAGAAGTAACCAACACTTAGCTACTGACTGAGTCAACATTTCACCTGAATGTTGGTCGACTCCATGCATGATGTCTGCGTTGAGCTGACGTGGATAAACTTGTCAGTGAATAAGTGCTTCAACTGGAAGTAGACAATATTCAGGTAGGCACTGCAGCACATATAAGTGCTTCAACTGGAAGTAGACACTAGTCATGTAGGCACTGCAGCACATATAAGTGCTTCAACTGGAAGTAGACAATAGTTATGTAGGCACTGCAGCACATATAAGTGCTTCAACTGGAAGTAGACAATATTCATGTAGGCACTGCAGCACATATAAGTGCTTCAACTGGAAGTAGACAATAGTTATGTAGGCACTGCAGCACATATAAGTGCTTCAACTGGAAGTAGACAATAGTTATGTAGGCACTGCAGCACATATAAGTGCTTCAACTGGAAGTAGACAATATTCAGGTAGGCACTGCAGCACATATAAGTGCTTCAACTGGAAGTAGACAATATTCATGTAGGCACTGCAGCACATATAAGTGCTTCAACTGGAAGTAGACAATAGTTATGTAGGCACTGCAGCACATATAAGTGCTTCAACTGGAAGTAGACAATATTCATGTAGGCACTGCAGCACATATAAGTGCTTCAACTGGAAGTAGACAATAGTTATGTAGGCACTGCAGCACATATAAGTGCTTCAACTGGAAGTAGACAATAGTTATGTAGGCACTGCAGCACATATAAGTGCTTCAACTGGAAGTAGACAATATTCAGGTAGGCACTGCAGCACATATAAGTGCTTCAACTGGAAGTAGACAATATTCATGTAGGCACTGCAGCACATATTAACAGAGATTGAATGGAACCATTACTAAGTAAACCAAACTTCCCAGGTAACAAAAATAACAGACTTGTTGGCAAGTCATAAACTGGCAAGTCAAGTCAAGTCTCAAGTCAATGACCTCCAAGTCAAGTCTCGCATCATTTGTCTGAATTCCAAGACAAGTCAGCCCATGTGACTTGAGTCAACAAGTGTGCTAAATTATTAATATTTTGTGCTCATATGAAAATTATATAAACTGACCTGGCCAAACAGCCTTTGTGTGAAGACCTTAGTTTATACTGTACAGATGAAAACATTGATTAACCTGTATGACTTGTCCATATACAACCTTCTTTCCCAACTGTCTCCTTTGTTCTGAAATGTTGTCTTCATTTTCAGCATCAGCGCCAATCTGCAGAAACAACAACACACACTCTGTAATACAGTAGAACCCCAATGAACGACCACCGTCTGTAATACAGCACAATCCCAATGAACGACCACTGTCTGTTATACAGCAGAACCCCAATGAACGACCACCGTCTGTAATACAGTAGAACCCCAATGAACGACCACCGTCTGTAATACAGTAGAACCCCAATGAACGACCACCGTCTGTTATACAGTAGAACCCCAATGAACGACCACCGTCTGTAATACAGTAGAACCCCAATGAACGACCACCGTCTGTTATACAGTAGAACCCCAATGAACGACCACCGTCTGTAATACAGCAGAACCCCAATGAACGACCACCGTCTGTAATACAGCACAATCCCAATGAACGACCACCGTCTGTTATACAGCAGAACCCCTAATGAACGACCACCATCTGCGATACAGCAGAACCCCAATGAACGACCACCGTCTGTAATACAGCAGAACCCCAATGAACGACCACCGTCTGTAATACAGCACAATCCCAATGAACGACCACTGTCTGTTATACAGCAGAACCCCTAATGAACGACCACCATCTGCGATACAGCAGAACCCCAATGAACGACCACCGTCTGTAATACAGTAGAACCCCAATGAACGACCACCGTCTGTAATACAGCAGAACCCCAATGAACGACCACCGTCTGTAATACAGCACAATCCCAATGAACGACCACCGTCTGTTATACAGCAGAACCCCTAATGAACGACCACCATCTGCGATACAGCAGAACCCCAATGAACGACCACCGTCTGTAATACAGTAGAACCCCAATGAACGACCACCGTCTGTAATACAGCAGAACCCCAATGAACGACCACCGTCTGTAATACAGCACAATCCCAATGAACGACCACCGTCTGTTATACAGCAGAACCCCTAATGAACGACCACCATCTGCGATACAGCAGAACCCCAATGAACGACCACTGTCTGTAATACAGCAGAACCCCAATGAACGACCACCGTCTGTAATACAGCACAATCCCAATGAACGACCACTGTCTGTTATACAGCAGAACCCCTAATGAACGACCACCATCTGCGATACAGCAGAACCCCAATGAACGACCACTGTCTGTAATACAGCAGAACCCCAATGAACGACCACTGTCTGTTATACAGCAGAACCCCTAATGAACGACCACCATCTGCGATACAGCAGAACCCCAATGAACGACCACCGTCTGTAATACAGCAGAACCCCAATGAACGACCACTGCTGTTATACAGCAGAACCCCCGAATGAACGACCACCGTCTGTGATACAGCAGAACCCCAATGAATGACCACTGTCTGTAATACAGCAGAACCCCAATGAACGACCACTGTCTGTTATACAGCAGAATCAATGAATGATCACCGTCTGTTATACAGCAGAACCCCTGATGAATGACCACCCTCTGTTATACAGTAGAACCCCTGATGAATGACCACCCTGTTATACAGTAGAACCCCTGATGAATGACCACCCAAATATACTGCATAGATATTAGATATCGATAATTCGTTGGCAAACATATCGTCAAGCTCAACCCAATCCTTTTTTTCCTACATTTTCCTTTTCATTTAACTAAAATATTAAGTACCTGCATGCAGTTCGTGAAAACAACTATTTAATTTTTCATAAAAACACCCAAACTGTAGTTGGAATGGGTTATATCTACTATTATGCTGCCTGTTGAACTATATGCACTGCAGCATAAGAAATTAGTATAACATATTCCAAAGGCAACCTCGCTGCTTACCTCCGCCTGTAAGCACTGGGTCTTCAGTGTCATGTCATCAGGTTTAGCATCAGATTTTGCTTTGAGTTTCTCATAGGCCTTGTTTAGTTTGTAGCGATTTGCGATACACAGTTCAAAAGCAATGGCTGCAAGATAAAGCATAACAGCATTTACACTGGGGAATCAGAAGTCTTCCCCTATTACCTATTGGACTACAGAAGTTAGTAGACACTGAAATAAAATTTTGCCAGTCTTGAACTTTTTTAAATGTGTAACCATAAGCGTCCGAATGACTTCCGTGAAAGCCATTCACACCTACGACAGACATTAATGACCCAATTGTATTTTTAACTGGCAAACCAATGCTGGTTGATATGACAGCTATTATTGGCCCATTTGTTTTTTGCACTGGTAAGCCAATGCCAGTTGAGCCAACAACTACTATTGGCCGAATAAGTTTTTTTTCATGGCAGGCCAAGTCTAGTTTGGCCATTATTGGCCCAACCAAGTCTTGCTAGCTGTGTTGCGAGGTTGGCATTATTGCATGTGCAGTAGTGACAACTTTGCATAAATTTAGTATTTAGACTAGTTAAAAATAATGAAACCAACACGTGACATGATAACAGTGTTCGAAATTAAGGTTTTTTTTATTGGCAGCCGCCTATTCAAAATGCTTTCTGCCGATTCAGTTAGCCAAAATGCGCAAGTTATCAGCCCCACCCCACTGGCATTGAGTCATCCCGGCGGCAACAGCTGGGTCAGACCGTATTAGTGATGCACATCTCAGTACTTACTAATCTATGCTAATTCGATAAAAATACAATTGTGACAAACTACTGCTTCCTTGCCTGCCACAGATCGCTGGCAAGACAAAATCTGCACATGCAAGGGAAAATCCTGGTATTTGTAACATGGATATTTGTGACCTTCATTGTATTCGCCGGTATATGTCTTGCTGTTGCCAAAAATATTGCAACTGCTCTTGTTGGCAGTAGACTTGATTATTGCAATTCCCTTTGTCATAATATTGCTCTCAAGTCAAGGACATCTTGAAACTTCAACGTGTGCAAAATTGTTTGGCAAGGGTAGTTATCCGGTCTCATAATTTTTCTCACTAATTACCACTTCTTAAATCATTGCATTGGCTCCCTGCCTGATATCGCATTATGTTTAACATCTATACAATGTACAATTACGTATCAAGCACGTTCATCCAGACAACCAGCATATTTACATTCACTGCTCACTCCTGCAAAACAGCCCAGTCTCAGACAGCTTCAATCATCTTCTTCCTGTCAAGGACTGGGCTCCGTGCTTAAGAGCGTTGTAAGTCCTGCTCGGCGCCTCTCACGTGCCGGGAATTGGTGGGTTAGAGATAGAGACCACCACTCATCTACTCTTGAGTTCCGAAAAAGCGTCCCTATACGCGTATTTATTTGGCGAAAAATGCCACCCTATACGCACATTATTTGGCAGTATACTATTATTAAATTTAAATGTTTGTGCCAGCCTATATTATATGATAATCGTGGCGCCAATTAATAATCCACGGAGCGGTTTACCGTTCGCGCTAAAATCACTTGCTCCAACTGGAGCTGCATGTGGCTCCCTCTGACAGTTTTCTTCCTTTCGAACGACAGTCGTGCATTTAGCGGGATCCCGTGCTTCTGAGGATCCTGAAGCGTAAGACCGTGAGATTTCCATGATTAGATGAATCGATCAGAATCCTTAATTCTCGGAAGCTCGACATGGTATATTATTAGTTAAGATGCCATTAACACCTCGTTAACCGACCGTAAATGGCCGCCGTGCGCAGCGCCTCAAACTGGTCGTAACCGGCTGGAGGTGGTTTCACATGAAACGGGCTTGCGTATTCAATTCAATAAAACTTTAATGTCCATTTAAAAAAAGAAAATTCCCCGGTTTTTCGCAGATATAAAATGTGGTTACTATATCAGCAGTGACGCGAATATGCATAAAGTTTATGCATACTCGGCAGAAAAAAAATACCCCGCGATCCGCGTAGTTTTCTAGAGACGCCTTGCCCTTGGCCCTTGGCCTTGCCCTGGGGCCTGGCTTTACGTCGTGTAAAAATTGCTTTGGCGCTAAAAAAGACAAATATACTAGTGACTTTTTCGCACTGTACTATTATTTGTTTTGAACAATTTGCCCCCCCATGCTATTATTCGGCACTATACTATTATTATTATTATTATTTATTACTGTTATTTGGCCTATACTAGCAATGCTGGAGCTCGTTAGGCGGCGCTAGTAGTGCTATGATCGACAAGTCCAAAACGTGTACCCAGAGAAGCCCATTTATAGGGGGTGCCTATTACGGTCCATAGCAGCTGACATAGACCACCTATAATAAAAGTGTGCATATGCCTGTAAAGCTGAATAAACGTTCTTTACTCTGAGGTACATCCTGTTTTATTTCTTTAGGTGAAAGTATTTTGTTTTTTAAGGTGAAAATGTCATGATTCTCGCAAATCCGGGATTCACCTTGATTCACGAAAAAACAACTGTATGTCTTTCATTAATCATTTATTAACACAAAAATATATTTTTTATTTTGGCTAGGTCTGGCTAGTGATGTACAGTACAACTAAAACAACCCCCTATAACAATCCACCGAAGCCAAGAATTATCTAGCTATTTGAACGTTAGGTGGCGCCACACACAGGTCAGAATAAATTGTCCTAGTCCTAGACCGCTGTTATTTCAAGTTCGTCTTTCTCGTCGTAGTTATTGGAAGTTCATAAATATCCATTCTTCAAGTATGTGTGTAAGTAGTAATTGATCTATCTAACTATATTATCGTGTAGCAGTGTAAGTTTGAAGTTCTGAAGGGTGTTTTGCTCATTTTGGCGGGAAATAAAACATGTAAACAAAGTTGCAGTGACAGCGTGACTGACCTGTCAAACGATGTCCCAGCAGACAAGGCGAAGAAAGGCATCCATTACTCGCATTAGCTCAAAGCTGACAATCTTACACTTGGAATGTTAATATGATTTACTCTGTGTTTTCTGATTGCTTTTCATTATAATTAAGTACTATAATAATCGTGAATAGTGACTATGAAAAAAACACATACACACATACACTCACAAAAACACACCCAAAAATACCCATTAATTTCGACCTAGCCCAGCGAATGATTCAGAAAAGCTAGAACAATGCATATGTACACACATACAAACACACATAAACACGCGAACACACACAAACAAACATACATAAAACACACAGACTCACAAACAAACAAGCACGTACACACACACATACATACAAATACACATAGACACACATATACATACACAGAAACATAGACAAACAAAGACACACACGCACACGCACACGCACACACACACACGAACATTTAATATGTTATTATTACTATGATGCTTTTAAATATTTCTCATCGCGGCTACGCCCTAAGTCGGTTTACTGCTCTGCTTGAATACATATACATTTCTACGAGACAATGACATGACGCACTGTTGTGTACTGATGAAAGTTATCCCTTTTTGTGGGTGTCTTCTAGTTGATGTATTCGACTGTGTGCGCCATAGTACAATGTGATTAAGTTTTCTAGGACATCGTATATATCACACATCATATTATAAAATAATATAATTACAATGAATTATAACCCAGTAATTGTGTAATTCATATATAAAAATCTGCTTATTTTAAGCAAAGTTCGCAATTAAACGCAAGCTTCGAAGTTCGGCGATTTGTTCCACTGTAGCCTACCCATAGCGGATGTGTGGTTACCCTTATGTTACCCTTATGAAAATATACCATGGTATTCCATAGTATACCATGGTATACCATGGTATTTACAATGGTTTACCATGATTTACCATGGTTTACCTTATTTTCTTAAGTGACACAGACACACACACACACACGCACGCACGCACGCACGCGCGCGCGCACACAGACACACACCCACAAACACACCCAAACACCCACACTCACACACACACACCCACACTCACACACGCACGCACGCACGCACGCACCCACACACACACACACAAGCACACACATGAAAAAAGCAATTGCTGTCTAACTCCAATCAGTTTGTTTACATTTGGAATACAGGTCAATTCTCAATTCTGCTCAGAAATCGTTCAGATTGTTTCGGCTTGCTCTATTTTTTGTGGGTTTACTGAAACATGCCATATGCCCAATATATGTACCTGTGAAGTCGTCGTATATTTGCAATTATTCGATCGCGAGACATTGTTAGACAGTCGGTTAATCCATGTGCGAACATGTCTGCCTCCATCAGTCCACGTGTCTGCCATAAATCCGACAGGGTGAGCCACCATGTAATGTTAAATTCTGGGATGTTCGTAGGTTGGCAGCACTGAAAAAAAGAAGCATATTTTTAACAATAAACGTGCTTGTAAGATAATTAACGGTGCTATAATTTGGAATTATTTTAATACAAGGCAAGACACAATGTATACTATATAACGATGCTGATATATAACATGTTATATTATGCATTAATTAATGCATGATGTAATACATGCATCAATTAATGTTCAGTAATGCATACAGCCCCAGAAGGGATTGTATGTATTAATGAACTGAAGACTGAAGAACATGCATCACATTCGTGAATTTTTTCTACACGTGCACACTGTTTTCATGCTTTATTACTAAGATGTTATATCCGTATAGTTCACTTATATTATTACATAGGGATTTGCTCTGCTTTGTATTTATTGCAAAGAAATACAATAAATTTTAATTGTCTTGATAAGTGGATATATTGCTATTTATAGAGACGTGTGTGAATTGTTAATTTGATTAAACAGCCAGGTCGTATTTGGGAGGGACGCAAATTTTCTAATATAATCTAGCTTGGAAGCAAATAATCTTCAGTTTTGATGGGTTTCCTGTAATGTGAAGAAGGAGATTGGTAATTGACAAGGTGGTACGCCCGATCATGAATAAAAATGATACGGTAATGAAAATGCGCGCAGCGCGTGTGGCATAACCCAGTGCCACAAAACCATTTAACTAAGTCCAAACGAGCACAACAAATCGTACACTTCAACTACACGGTTGCGTCAGCATGCCACCATGCCAAGTCAACAATCCGCCATTGCTTGCGCCCGAATGAACTTAGTATTACGTCAAATTAGCATCTGCTCCGAAACGCTTGTTTCGAGCAATGGGCATCGCAATTTTGCTGTTTGCCTAAGTTCCTTAAGGCAAACAAAACGCAGTCTACGGTCGTACGTGTCTCATTCCCTGTCTACCAGAGTACACGTCAAACCGATGTCCGGTGCTCAGACCAAAGTTATGTCCACCATAATGCTAATAAGTCGTTTCCGGACCTCGCAGCATTCACAAAGCAGCCAGGTGGCTTCGTCCTGTCAGCAGCGACAATACGTTGCCGTGGCTGTTCAGATAATTGAAAGCTATGGTAATTACTATCCACATGTTGACTTATTGTGTGAGCTATACGTATAAAGATCTTGGAAAGAGGGCTAAATGGGAACATTCTCAATCACCCATCATTTGGCTGCAATGCAGTGTACTGGCTCAACCGGTTGTATACAACACATTCTAATCCCAAAGCCAAGTGTGTGGCATTGCTCTTTGTCCTCTTGCCCAATACACCACCATAGTTAGTCGTGTTGCTTTCGCCACACAGGCGTATCATACGAATCGAAGACAGCGGAAACAAAGATAAATTAAGTAGATTAATGTTATTACATATTATAATGCCTAATAAAACCGAACGGTCGTCCAATAACCTAGAAAGCGACGATCATCGCCGTAGAACTCAAGTGAACCTGCTGAAATTAACAATACCTGTTTTGTACAGTAGATACTTTTCTAGATAGATTGAGGTAGCAACTTGTTAATAGCAACGGAGGAATTGCTCGAAACATGCCTTGTGTGCATGTGCATTCCTTCATGAACATATTTAGCCGGTATGTGGGACGGGGCATAATTTCTGGCCAATAATGTTGTATTGATGCCGGAGGAGCACTAGACTATGCCATCTCGGCGCAGAGAAGCACCGCGGACTGTCGAAAGGGGCATGCCCCTACTGTTTGGGGTATTGGAGTCTCCTTTAGAGAAGCAATTGAAACAATGGCCAGTCACGACCAATAATTCATTAATTATCAAAGCGGAATTGGCGAGAATAAAGACGTTTAAACATACACACTTTAGTTTCGCGTTAGTGTACGTTAACACGTGCCTGGTTAGGACATGTAAAGTGAATATTCTAACATCGACACTTCCATAACGAAGTGCAATATGTGTAATAAGTGTTACAGGTATACAGTTATGTGTGCCAATACTGTGTTTGCATCGGCATTAGGTCTAATGAAACGCAGCGAAACTTTAATTTAATAAGCATAACATGTGTTGGGCAATTGTTACAGGGACATTTTATTCAAGGTAACAATGTGTTAAATGTATCAATAAAAAATGTGTTATTATTATTTGTCACTTGTATTCATATTTGCATTGTAATCGCAACAGCATCATGAAGTTCGCCATTGTGACGGTTCTCGCTGTTGTCGTTGTTGTCGCCTATGCCAGGCCATATGGAATTGAAAGCGGAGGCGGATTGGGAATCGGAGGCGCAAGAGGATTCGGAGGCGGACGCCGAATCGGATTCGCAGGCGGATTCAGGGGCGGAAGCGGAGGCGGATTTGGAGGTGGAGCCCGAGTCGAAGGCGGTGAGTTTAAAACCTTACCCAATCCATTAATCCCATCGCCAATCAGAAATAAACTTTCAAATATGAAGTGCGAGAATAGTTATGTAATATATATATATATATATATATATATATATATATATATATATATATATATATATATATATATATATATATGCGCATTCCGTTTAACAAAAGAGCGCGTAGGACCAGCGTTTGTAAACATTTGAGTAAAACTGATTTGATAGTTAGATCCGCTAATTTGCGAAAGTGTGAATAGTTTCATGTCATAGTATAGAGCCTTGTCTCGCCAAAATCTGACTGGATCTGGAGAAAAAATAATTTAATAGCTTCTCCCATAATAATAAAAACAATGTATTGTAGTATATTCGGGACAGGATTAATTAAACGAGTTAGCATATTATAGTAGATACTAGACACGATTAATTTTTCGCGAAACTATTTTAAAACGAGGCGAACAATAAATTGAAGAAAAACTTTAGGCCTACTAGTAATCAAACTTATACATTTGTTTTATTCAGTTCAGATCAAACATGTCCAATGACCCAGTAACATGATTGATAAAAAGCTACCTAGCTACACAAGAAACAGTATACATAAGCCTACATATCAATATATAAATACTAATAAAGTCATATACCATACAAGGCTACCATTTATAGCATACTAGATTGATAAATTAGCATGACACATATAAATGGTTTTGAACTACAGACGTGAAAGTACTGGCATCCGTAAATGTACCACAACTATGTTCATTTAAGTGCAACATTATAAAAGTATTAACTAATCTATTTAAATATGAGTACTCCCTAATGTTGAGTCGACTGTTGGAAATTCCAAAATGTGCGTAGTTAGGCCTACGTAGAGATTTAGACGGACAATGATATTGGATAGCTCCTCCCAGATACAATGAATCTATAAACGAATGTACACATTTATATAAAAAATAAACATTATACGATCTTGTTCTTCTTCCTCCCTGTTCCGGTCTTCGTCGTCTCTTTCTACAACCCACTTCTGTTTTCTACAACCCACTTCTGTTTTTTACAACCCACTTCTGTTTTCCTTGTTCACTTTATCAATATTTCCTCAGTCGTTTTCTTTATGTGTCCATCGCTGTCTGCTACCCACTACTTTCATCATCATGTGTTTCGGCGATGCAGTGTCCACGGCTCGACGCGAGCGCGACGCCCACCCACAAAACGCCATCATCGCCGACACCATGAAGTTGCTGGGGAACTCTGGCTAAGGGAAGACCACCACCGATGTGGACAGAAATCGTGACGGGAAATACTGCACGGAGACGTCGGCATCGGTCATGATCAGCGATCGACGGTTTCAATAACTCGACGTCGTCGTTGACGACGCGTACGAGATCGAAATGAACAAGAGAACCGTCACGTATGCCCTACCTGTACGTGTGGATCTCTTTACCGTAACCCCGACTGGAACATCAACCCATGGCCTCTCTCGACTCGGGTGTATCTATAGAATTATTAATACCCGGATCGGGAGACGATTACCTAGATATCGCCAACACGATGCTACACGTACAGGCGAAGGTGACACGAGCCAATTGAGCCGATCTCGACTTGGCCGATCCCGTGGGCAAGGATAATAACTGGCTGCATTCGCTGTTCAGTCAAGTCGATGTCTTCCTGAACGCTCGTGACCCCTTCGACCAACACATATGCACATCGTGCCTACATAGAGACGCTGCTGAGTTACGGCAAGAATACATGGCTACTACACCCTCAGCACACATATAGAATACATAGTCAATACACTCTCAGTACAGGGCTATAATACATGTACATTACAATTTCAATACAAAACTAGAGTACGTCACTGTACCCAGAGCACACACCGCTAGAATACATAGTTACTGTACCCACGGTACACTGCTAGAATACATAGTAACTGCACACCCTCTTTATTAAATATATCACTGTGCCCATAAATGACCCGAACTGTAATTATCACATTACTACTAACTGTACCCATCATCAAGCAGTGACCACCTAGCAATGATCAAAGTTCTTTTTAAGCGGTGGTCGTCTAGTCAGTGTGACCAAAAATCATGAGCATATATGTATATATAACTCAGAGTGCAACCGTGACCACCAGCACCACCATTACATCCACCTCAACCACGACAACCACCATCACCACCACAACCACCACCACTACACTCCCAATACACAATCAGGATACATGGTTACTACACCTTCAGTACATATCTAGGATACAGCCTCAGTACATAGCTAAAATATAAAATAGTATGTATCTTCAACACACAAATATAAAACATAGTCACTGCACCTTCAGTATACATCTATAATACATAATCACTACACTCTCAGTACACAGCTAGAATACAAAATAGTCACTGAATCTCCAGTTCGTAGTTATTATACATAATAACTACAACTCCAGTACACAGTTAGAATACATAGTTACTACTAGAATACATGACCACTACACCCTCAGTATATATTTAGAATACATAATCACTACACCGTCAGTACACAGCTAGAATACATAATAGTAACTGTATCCCCACTACACAGCTATAATACGTAGTCACTACTACTACAGTACATATGATACATACTCACTGCACTCCCAGTAGACAACTAGAATGCATGGTCAAGGCACCCTCAGTACACCTCTAGAATACGTAGTCACTATACCCTCAGTACATATCCAGAACACATATTCACTACACTCTCAGTACACAGCTAGACTTCAGAATAGTCACTGAATACCCAGTGCAGAGCTATTATATATAGTCACTACAACTCCAGTACAGAGAATACCTACTCACTGCACTCTTAGCACACAGCTTGAATACATGGTCACTGCACCCTCAGTACACATCTAGAACACATAATCACTACACCCTCAGTGCACATCTAGAACACATAATCACTACACCCTCAGTACACATCTAGAACACATAATCACTACACCCTCAGTACACATCTAGAAAACATGATCACTACACCCTCAGTACACAACTAACATTCAAAACAGTCACAGTATTCCCAGAACATAGGTGTAAGTAAACGATTAGGATATATAGTGGGGTAGCAAAGGGAGTGTGTAATACATATTTTCCCGCGCGCCCCATCCCCTGCGCTCCCTGGCGGTTGTGTATTATATTATTCATTGATATAATAACCCTAACTCTAACCCTAACTCTAACCCTTAACTAAAACCCTAACCCTCGCTGTTTAGGTGGGTTACTGTGACTGTGCATTTTAACTGTGTACTGGAGTTGTATTGAAAATGTCGTACAGCTGTGTGCTGGAGATACATACTATTTTGTATCTTAGCTATGTACTGATGGTGTAGTGGCTATTTATTCTAGTTATGTACTGAGGATGTATAGGTCATGTATTCGAGTTGTTTGCTGGGTGAGCAGTAACTATGTATTATAATCGTGTACTGGAGTTGTATTGACTATGCATTATAGCTATGTACTGGAGATATTTTGACTATTTTGTATTTTAGTTGTGTACTGAGAGTGTAGTGACTATGTATTCTAGATGTGTACCGATGGTTCAATGATAATGCATACTAGCTGTGTGCTGGGAGTGCAGTGAGTATATATTCTCTGTTCTGTGACTATATATTATAGCTGTTCACTGGAGATACATTGACTATGTTGTATTCTAGCTGTGTACTGATGGTGTAGTGGCCATGTATTCTAGCAGTACCTATATATTCTAACTCTATAAAAGAGGTGTATTGATTATGTATTATAGCTACGAGCTGGAGATACAGTGACTGTTATGTTGTCTAGATGTGTACTGAGATTGTAGTGACTATGTATTCTAGATGTATACTGAGGGTGCAGTGACTATGTCTTATAGGTGTGTGCTGGAGATTCAGTCTATTTTGCATTCTAGCTATGTACTGAAGCTGTAGTGACTATGTATACTAGATGTGTACTGAGGGTGTCGTGAGCATATATTCTGAAAATGTACTGGGAGTGTAGAAACTATGGCGGTGGTTGAGGTGGTGGAGGTGTTCAAGTTTGCATTATGAGGTATATATATTTTTATGCTACTGGTTTTGGACCCCTCTGACAAGACGACCACCTCTTAAAAAGAACTTTGACCCCTGCTAAGTGACCACTGCTAGATGATGGCAAAGAACTTCAATACCAAGAAGCACAACTCCTATCTTTTCCTGTTTAACACTATTTTAGTTGCGCCATCTGGTGGTGAGTGATAAATTAAACATGCTAGGCTGGCTTGAAGGATTCATTGTGCGTGCATTACTGACCTTTATTTGTTAGTATATGCAGATATTTATGTATGATTAATTGATTATGTTAAATGTACTCTTTTTAAACTTCCATACATATGAAGGAATGAATGCAACGCATCTGTTTTTAAATTACTGCTGTTTTCTGAACTATGATAATGTTGCATATACTTTGAGCGGTTGAGTTGCAGACAAACACCATGTTTCATCTACTTATTTTATTTACATTGCAGTTATGAACAAAATAACATATGCAACAATTAATGTATGTACACAAATGCCAAATAGCATCACCATCAGTTCATAAATGCTACACAAATAAAAAGGCATGAACAAAATAATGTACACAGTAGCCAATCAGTATTGGATGAATTATTGATAAGCAAGTGTATCCATGTTTTACACAATAACCATGTAGAACCACCACCAACCAATGAATATCATGCACAAAGCACCACCATCAATTAATAAATGCTATGCACAAAGCTGGCATGAACGAAGTAATGTACACAGTAGTCTATCAGTATTGTATGAATTATTTATAAGCAAGTGTATGCAAAATGTAGACGAATCATGTTGTACACTACTACATAAGATTATCCATTATACTATCCATGTTTGTACACAATAACTAAATAGAACCACCACCAACTAATGAATATCATAAACAAAGCAGACATGAAAAAAAGTGTTCACGAAATATAGTACCACCACCATGTTAAGCACAGACCACTACATAAGATTACCTCATTCCTCTTGATCAGAACCTGCTAAATAGAATTGTGGTTAGAACATGTTAAACCTGTCACACATGTAACAGTTTTATTACCTTTCTGTTTCTTTTCACTCCAGGCATATGAAGGCTTCTGCTCTGCTCTTTAAGAAGATGGTGAATCCTGACAGTGAAATATAGATTCACCATATACATATGTGATTTGTGACAATCGGTGTCACCGCAGACAACGAGAAAAATATCCTGTTCTTTCTTAATGCTTTCCACATATCGCAACCGAATGTTGGGGTTATGGACTGCCTGAGTCACGTGTTCTCTGAAAACTATTTCCAGCGCATACAAAAAATTCAGAAGCAAATAACTTGGTCTAAACAAGCCACCTGTCTGCAAACCATCACACTGTTTATTGTTGAAGAAGGTGAACTCTGGTCCAGCATCTTCAGCTTCCTCGGTCGTCTGTCTCCAGATCGACTCACAGCCAAACTCTTTCACTGTTTTGGTGCCCAAATACCCAGCAATATGCCAAAGAGAGACAAGAAGGTACATATGCTACCATTAGCAAATCCGTAGCAGATGCTGTCACAACACTGCTCACAGTCTGAGTGTCTGAATGTGAAACAGATTTTGACAGACTGCCCTACTTCAGTAAGAAGGAATCCATGTCTTCCTTACAGTTGCTGTCTCTGCTGCTCAGAAAGAAGACTGTCAACTGCAAGGGCCTTGTGCTCAGCCATAAACTGAACTTCATCAGGATTATTCCGATGTCCGCCACGCCCCCTGACAAGAGAGAAATAGTTCTCAAGACAGTCTTGATTCAACCTGTTGGTTAGCAGGAACTGTAACCTGTATGATACATGCAAATCCTTTTTTTCCAAATTTGTCAAACATCTCTAAAAAGTTAGCAGTGTGGATTGCCTCCCCATCAAGCTTATCACCAGTCATACAAAGTGTAGTGATACCTGCAGCTACAGAAGGGCTGAGTACCTGAGTGGCTAGATACACTCTCATTGATGGATGGAGGCAGATTAACATGTTTCGCAGTTAATTTTGGAGCCATTCGAATGGGTAAACTTGAGTCAATACCATAAAACTGTTCAACATACTTCCAACAAACAAGTTCCTCATTTACCCGAAAGCCGCTACGTTTCATATTATTTCGTATGTTCTTCAAAAAATGTGGGGGATCATATAGCACAAAAAATTATGCCATTATGCTGAAATGTTGGATTGTCGACTGAAAAACCAAGACTGTTAACAACATACCTATTGTTTCTACCTTGGTCACAGATCACTACTTTCACAATTAGGCCAGTTGCCTGAACTTTTTCAATACAGGTGAGCAGAGTAGATTTCAGCTTGTCTGAACACATTGGGCCACTTGTCAAGAAGCCACATACCGAGTTCTCCCACCAGTGCCAAAGTCTTCTAAACCACAAACATTGTCATTGCTTACATCATAACTTACCTGTTCCTTTATGGCCATTTCATCAAACAGTATGGCACAAAGTTTCGACTCGGCACTCATGTGTTCAGCCTTACATGTCAATGCATCAAATTTATTTTGATGGAACCCGGGTTTGATGTCAACCTTCTTCAGGTATGACTTCAATGTGCTGATACCAGGTAAAGCTAGTGTTTTTTTCAGAAGTTTATAACATTTGGGACTAGCATGATACAGGGACATAGCGAACATCTTATATTCCGCTGAATATCTATGCCCTTGTCGTTTTCGACCTGCCAACATGATTTGAGCCTTTAGCAATTCCAGAACAGTATATGAAACAAACTGCGAAATAGCAGTTACTGCCTCCTGTTTCGTCATCCACAGTTGTCTCTGCCGAGACGTCTTCTTTGCTAGTCGGCAGAGTTTTGTGTGAAGTCTCCTGTTTGCAGCTTCTGCTTCCGCGGGGTCTCTGGCTCTGGCACGTCATCCTGACTCTCAGCTAGAACAGAAATAACAATGTCAAAATTTGTATTTACCTTTACTCTATCTGCATATATACATACATTGAACATGCAATCATCCAGTTTGCAGAACCCTTAAAAATATTACAATGATATTTAAAAGGCTCATATTGAAAAACGTATCAATATGTTTTGACTAACAATATACCTTGTTTGATTAAATATCATATGTCAATTATAATATACACAAACCAGTGGCAGTGCTCTCAACCTTCCTTATCTTCTCGGGGGGTGTCTCCCTCATCGTTGGCGGGAGTCTCTTTGGCGTCACCATGCAGGGAGGATTAGGGACATCCACAAGGGTTGGAATCGCATTCCAATTGAGGCTGTTTCTGTAAAGAAAATATACTTACATATAATAGTGCATCATGTTACACCATTCAACAACTCCAATGTCAACATAGTAACAGGAAAGAATGCGTTGAAAAATATATATTCAGACTTCATGAAAATATGTCGTGAGTGGTATCCCACAAGGAAGCATTTTCGTATCACTACTTTTTGTTATATTTATAAATGATCTGCTAACCAAAGTAACAATCATAAGTTCAGTAATTTGATATAGAACAGTGAGTATAACTTCAATAATGATATTTAGTTTATACAAACCTTGTTGAGGCATTCTTGAACTGTGAGGACTCAAAGTGAAGACCACACAACTTGTAATGCCTCAACGCCGGTGTCTGTTTTCCCACCAAATCAGCACGTCTGATGTTTTGCACCAATTTTGAGCACCTAATTAATAAAAAAACATAACGAGTTACAAACATGTATGCATATCAATTGACACAAAAATAGTTGTCTATGTTTGCGACTACACATATATTCCTACAGTTTTTTCACCACCAAATCAGCACGTCTGATCAACTGACGTTACGTACCCATTTTGAGCACATAATTAATAAACAAACACAACGAGTTACGAGCAGTAACAATGACTTCAGTATATCAGATGATTCAAAATATAGGTGTCTATTTTTGCGACTACACGCACAGCTGACTAGGACTACAAGTACAACGTTGAATGCGCCGGCTTCCTTATTATCGCTCCGTTAAACCGATCTTGCTATGTACTGAACAAGACAACGAAGTGGGTATACCTGTCTTCATCCTTCGGGATCGTGAAGAACGACAGTCCTTTTTGTGGTTCCCGTGTAGTTGTTGCAGTTAAATGCAGCACACTGCTGCCCATAACTGCTTGCCCATTTGCTCTGCCACTTAGCACGTTTATGCGTAGCCATGACTGCTAATGCAATTTCATTACTCTTCCATCGCTGCGTGGCGCTGCGATCGCAAAATTTCACATTAGGCGCCGAGTTGTGCTTCTTGGTATTGAAGTTCTTTGATGATGTGTACAGTTAGGAGTATTATGAGAATTAAAGTTAGGAGTATTGTGAGAATTACAGTTCTGATTACATTTAAGTGTACTGTGATATACACACATACACATATACATATACATATATATATATATATATATATATATATATATATATATATATATATATATATATATATATATATATATATATATATATATATATATATATAAAGTGATGTATGCTGAGACAGTGAGAAACAGCAACGCAGGCTAGAGACAGTGTCATAATCTATAGAAATGTATGCTGAGACAGTGTTATAAAGTACATATATGTATGCTGAGATGGTGAGAAATAGAAAGGCAGGGTGGAGACAGTGTCAGAAAATAAATAAATGTATGTTGAGATGGGGGAATAGGAATGCACGCTGGATACAGTGTCATAAATTATACTTATGTATGCTGAGATGGTGAGAAACAACAAGGCAGGCTAGAGACAGGTTTATAAAGGTTTATAAAGTGCATAAACATATGCTGAGATGGTGAGAAACAGCCAGGCAGGCTGGAGACAGTGTCATAAAAAAATAAATGCATGCTGAGACATTGAGAAATAGCAAGGAAGGCTGGAGACTGTCATAAATTGTACAAATGTATGCTGATACAGTGATAAACATGTACTGATGGTGTAATGAATATGCATTATAACTATTTAATGGGGGTGCAGTGATTATGTAATCTAGCTGTGTACTGAGAAATACAACTAAAAATGCAGTAGTAAGTATTGGAAAATAAGAGTTAAGGGTACATTAGGGGTGTGATGAGACCTACATTTAAAGGAACCGTTAAAGGTATGATGATAATTACAGTTAAGGGAATGTTGAGAATTACAGTTACGGATATGGTGAAAATTAATGGTAAGTGTATAGTTAGGTGTATGATGATAATTGCAGTTAAGGGTACAGTAACCCACATATATTTATACCCGCTCTTTGCATCAGTCACTTTGTTGTGCTCCACCACTAACAGGGCTGACTGCCGACGCTCTCTCCACTCGAACTTGCCTAGACATGTGCGCGTAGAACGGTTGATTCCTAACCGCCATTTATTTTTAATAATGCCGTCATCGCCTTATCATTTAAAATTAGCAGTATTATCAGTATTTTCACTTTATTGTAGTATCTATTCACTAACCTGTTAGATTGTGCGTCATTGATAGGTTGCTTTGTATTGTTATACTAATGAAAACATGATGAATACACCGCTTAGATATACGTATTGTGACCAACGTTGAGACATAGCGTACCGGTAAAAGCTACACCGCTTGCTTGCTGCAGGTCGCTTGGTCTATCCGATAAGCGGTCTGGTATGAACGCGTGGCCTAGTCATAAAAAAAGTACGTCTACTGTTAAAAAAACAGCCTCCTCTCACTCGCATGAGTAATACATATTATACGACCATGTGCATGCGGGATAAATCTTAATAACCGTATTTCCCCATATGCATTTTTGTTGTGGCCATGTTCGTTCTGGTACGGTAACGGTACTTTAAAGTTTTAACGCGCGTTCAATAACTAGTATAGTGTTGTACGAATTAGTCGCATGGTCTGCACGTTCTTTATAGCAATTTTTTTTACCGCTGTCACCATTTAATAAGATGCTTCGATGATCATATGATGGTTATACATGTTTTAATATAGCTAACTTATATCGCGCTTTCGTATTGCAAATGGTGGATGTTCGACCAACCGCACCAGATGGCAGCACATATTATTACATATACATCTCAATGTCGACCCAGTCCGGTGACTGATTTTGAAAAGTTTATGCATTCTGCAGAATAGCCACTGTGCTGGTGTGTGCAGAAGAAGAATGTAGTGCCTAAAAAGCAATTTAGCCGATTTCCGTGATTTTATTTGCATATAAGTAAATGTATTCAGCCAACAAGTTGGAAACGTTTGAAATGTATATACGCGTGAATGTATTATTGGTATTGTTCGCAGTTACTGCGAAATTCGTTATAATTAGGCTATAAATTCGTATTTTGATTTTTTTCGATATGTTGACGGTAATAAAACGAAGATGACGTTGCTACGGAAGAAGCGAGCGACGAGTGAGTGAAGGTAAACGCAGTATGCGCATTTTATTTTGTTAAAATTCTATAGCGGCATATTATCGCCGCTATTTTCACACCGTTGGCGTCACTGAGCGCGAGGATGTGACGTGATTCGTATGTGACAAGTAAGTGCGGACGCGCTATTTTCCATCTCACATGCACTGACTGTTTCGGCAAAATTGTGTACGACTGTGTCGGTTTCTGCTTATCTAGTAAGAAGATGTCCCTACCCTGACTCACCTCCACCACTGACGTCGAGCCTTGCGATTCCGGTGTGGCAGGGTATCTCCCCCCCTAATATATCTAACCCCGGGGAAGATATTTTTTCCCCCTGGGGGAAGATATCCTAAGGCGTATATTTTCCCCCACCCTGGATATATTATCCTCCTTATATATGTGTGTATACCTTTTCTTATGCAATAAAGTTTATAATTAGCAAATATGAATCATAATAATTTCTGCTATATGTTATTCTGCAAGGAAATGGTATGTGTTTTTATTGCATTATACATTTTCTAATGAATGAGTAATCTCATCGAGACACTGAATTAACCATAATCGGCCACCTCAACAACAAAACACACAGTTCTCTTATCAAGGCACTGAGGGGTATAGTTATCTGAGCTATTGCCCAGCAGGGCATCAGCCCATTGATATCAATACAAGTTTCAAGGATCCGCCTTCGTATATTGGCTTAGACACGTTGCCAATGTGTCCTCGCGATATAGTTTATTAACCTTCGATTTATTTTGTTTTGTAGCCACACACAACACACAATAACTAAATCCTTTCACCCACTTCACAGACACAAATCGTTTGATCCCGAGCTTTTCAAAATGTCCGGTCGCCTATTTAAGGAAGGGTTCTACACGCATCATATCATCAGTATCAATATGGAGCTACAGCTTCGTTGGTGGATTGAAGTAGTGCAGCATTGGGACTGCCGACAGATTCCAATACAGACAGATGAGTTTGTTCAAATATTGAACAGCAACAGCAACCACTGGGTGACCATTTCTGCAGTGAACTGTGCACCTGGTGAGGTACAAATGTACGATAATCTGTACCGGACAGTGAGAAAAGACATCAAGGAACTTGTTGTTAGCATGATACACACATATATGACAGCACTGCGATTCACCATGCTCCCGATGGTGATGCAGTGTACTCCCAAGTCTGTTTTTCCTAGTTTAATGATATTACTATTTAAATTTGATTGATGGTAGTTGGATATATTAACAACATTAAGTTTGCGTTTAAACGTAATTACTCTTAAATTACAATAATTACACATTAAGCGATGTTTAATATTCAAATAACAGTATAAATTGCTGCATTTAAGTATTTAGCATACTTTCGGTTGATGATTAATCAGAACTGCCTGGTGTAACCAGTTACCATACAATATAACGACACTTTTCTTACAAACCAAGTCAAATATTTAAATTATTTAAATTTCTTACGTAGAGGTATTTAATGCTCTAAATATATGTAATTTAAAATAAGTATGCTTAAATGCAATAATTACACTGCTATCACTGTTCAGTATCCCAATACCAGCACGACGAAGCGCCAGTGTATATGTGTGAACTCGTGCGCACATACCTACCGGTAAGACCAAGAGTGTTACACGTTCAATGTATGTGCTAGAAATATAGTAAGAACTGATATCTAATCATTGGGGATAGATTGTCAACTGACTCTATCCCGTAAACCATAAATGTTTGCATTTGGCAACGTAACACATTGTTGCCAATGGCACCGAAAGGGTAGTTTTGCAGTTATTTTATTTATACTTTACCTGGACAGTATTTGACTTTTAGCGGCAAAATTTGTCATAGTTTTAGAAGCGTTTTTATTGAATGCAAGGATGTAATGCAACATACAGCCATATCGCATCGCGCTAGATTATCCAGCTTATATTACTAAATGTTGTATTATTAAGATGTATTACCATGGATCATGTCTGTTGTTCTATTATAAACTACACATGGTAATAACACGCTTTGTTCAATGTACAAGTAACGTCAATAAATAATACTGATTTCTCAGGAGAACCTTCGGTGAGAGTCTAATGTCCGTTGTACAAGCCCAGCACCCTGTGGACGTATTCTGCTTACTAAATGCTGTATTCAGTAAAAACAGGTGATTGCTTCTAAAGAAACACGAACAATAGTCAGTGAAAGAAACTTTAATATGACGAGAAAAATATACAAATACATCATTTCGAAAAATCATTACAACTGTTTTCGCTATATAGTAATTTTGGCTAGAATAATACAAGTTACTAGCGGTATCTTTGAGTCAGTTATACAATATTAGTAGAAGCTGTACGCTGCTTTGTCGCACGAAGTACACGGCACTTTCATGTACTCCACGGTCGCTCTAAGACAGGTGTCATGCTGTCTGCGGCAGTATTGAGAAGGAATCTCTCTGCTGGAGCTCACTCAACACTTCAGTGACCTAAATAAAACGTGTGACTTTGTATAAAAAATACAATATCGTGCGAAGAAGGTGAATTTGACAATTTGATAAATAGTAATTGCTAAATTATATTTCGGCACTTTGGCAACTTTTAAATTCAGCATATGACAAATACACATAAATTGTGAATAGACAAGACCTGGGATGGAGGAACGGAGGGAGTGATGTAGGGAGATGGAGGGAGTAGAGAGGGAAGGGTGAGATAGGGAAGGAGTGAGAGAGGGAGGAAGGAAGAGAAGGAGTAGGAAAGAAGGGACGGAGACAACATGGTTACAGTATATGCATTTTCGTAGTGAACTAAAGGAAATTGCGCTACCTAAAAATAAAGTTATTATTACATAATAGGGTTCATACATGACGAACAGAGGCGGACTATGGCGCCCCCTAGCGATCTACTAGTCATCCGTGGTCCCAGACATGATATGATCAGAGCAATCAATGAACCGAAATATATGATTGAAAAAAAAACAATGTAATACATATCAAAACCTTTAATTATTCAGTACGCAGTAACTTAAAATGTGATGCTTACTGGACCAATCAACGAACCAAATGAAGTTAAACACTTGCAGAAGAGGCACCTAGTCCCTGTAGGACAGCACAATGTGTCGCACGCAGACGATTTACTCCTGAAAGACCACACAATAAAGCAATACTTGATTTTATATATGCTGCTACAATTAACACTACCGTTAACCAAACATGATAAACACCATTAATACAATTGTTCAGAACACAATTATATATGTGTGAGCAAAACGAGGAGAACGTGTTTGTAGCATAGAAATATGTAGATGCGATATTAAATGCTGGCAGTTAATATGATATTTCCATAATTTACCCGAAATAGTTGCAATATGACCATCAACGTGATCATGCGACACCACAAGGGGTTCCGTTAATTATCGCTGACGACAAAAAGGGGGTGTCGCAAGTGTCACATATATTCTGCGTGACTGATGCTTATCTACTAACTTTGTTTAGGTCACTTACTTAATTTTACCGCGAGCCTCGCTCAGTGACATCATCTAAACAATGAGAATACAATGTGATATAACAGACACTCGCATTGCACGTTTTGAAAATGTATTGATCTAGTATATGTAGTATGAGCTTAAGAACATAGTATACGCAAATGTGGCGAACACTGATTACACTGCGATCCTTGCAAATGCTTTACTTGACATTTCCTAATGTAAAACATATTCCCTAACAAACTGGTAAATATACTGAACAGGTACTGAAACATATGTACCTTAAACAAATAATGGCATATTTGTAAACATATGAAATTATACTTTTAACTTTACCTGACACAGCAGCAAGCACACGAGGCTCAACACCAGAAGTCCACGCACATTCGCCATTTTACTTGTACAGTTGTCACCTGCGAAACAAGACGAATAATATTGAGTACGTGTTGTGTGTTTGCGTGTGTGCGTGTGTGCAAACATGCAAGTAAGCTTGAATATATGCTTGTTTGCACACACATACATTTATGTCTTAAATAAATATATATTACTATTTAACTTCATATATATGAGATATGCGTGGTTTCATTGCACACATTTTGATATACTTTGTTATGCACGGATTGGTTTCACAACGCGTTCGTACGAATGAATTTGTGCGGACGTTTGACTTATATTACGTAACTCGGAACAATCGTAGAAAACACGCATTTCTACCAACTACCCTTCGCGCAACAGTTCCCAAAACCGGCGGAATTTCGAAAAACAAGTTATGCCACTTGCAAACGATACTGAATAAAAACACAACGACAAACTGTGTTTTAGTATACATGGTGTTATGTAGTTCATGTAAATATGAATGTTTTCTTGGATAGCGACTTAAGGCGATCGAACGTATACAATCGGAATCAGTTAAAAGATCCTATCAATATTATATTGATACATTATGCTCTAAGGTATTACTCTCTAAGAAAAAACTACCACGTCCCTTGATACTGATCGTCTGTATGTTTGTGTTGTTGCACTATAAATACAACATTGCGCACAACGCCTTTATAAATGCGATGTCACGTCACTCAATTTCATATGAATAACCAATGGTCTTGCCTTTTGTGCTTTGGTCCCCTCACCTAAATAAATGTAGCGCCCACCACATTAAGTCAAAACACCATGACACATTAGTGCATAAAAATCGCTCTACAATTGACGGATATTGCACCACTTAGATGTCTGTCCATTGGGAACAGTGCATCGATTAAAACAATTGTCTGGAGTTTGCAAAATTTTAAAATATGTCCCCATTTATTTTTACTTTTTTTTATAGTATTTTCTAATATATACATGTATATATTCGTTTCCATCAGTCAAAATGGTATTAATCATACATCATATATTGTTGGTCCTCTAGTAATGGTTCATTAGTCTTTACCCATGTGTTCAGTCATGACGAACTCATATAAATACACTGTGACCCCTCTTATATTATTTGATTTGGTCAACATTATATATAATATATACTGTAAGTCTCATCTTTGCATGATGACAGCGTTCATTATATAATTGCCTTTGGTTATAATGTCAATGCCATGTTTATTGAGGAAGACACCATAAAGTCTTGAGTTGGCATTATGGAAAGCGGTTGCTCGTGTTCTAATAGGGGAATTTACTTTGCTCCACGTTGTCCCAGTTCACGCTGCTGCATAAACGAGTACCTGGCAATATACAGTGGTGTACAAAAAATATCGCGCAGTATCTTCAGCGTAGCTGATTACTTCCCCACGAAGTCGAGTTTTTGCTGGAAGGATAAGCTCTGGAAGGGTGTGGATTATAAGGTATGTCAGGGGGTGGAGTGTAAGATCTGTCAGGGGTGGAGTGTAAAGTCTGGATGGGGGTGGAGTGTAATGTCTGACAGGGGTTGAGTGTAAGGTCTGTCAGGGAGTTGAGTGTAAGTTCTGCCAGGGGGTGGAGTGTAAGGTCTGCCAGCGACGTAGTGTAAGGTATGGTAGGGGGTCGAGTGTAAGGTCTGCCGGGGGTGGATTATAAGGTCTTCCAGGGGGTGAAGTGTAAGTTTTGCCAGGGGTGGGGTGTAATGTCTGCCTGTGGGTGGAGTGTAAGGTCTTCAAGAGGGTGAAGTGTAAGGTATTCCAGGGGGTGGAGTGTAAGGTTTGCCAGGGGATGGAGTGAAAAGCACTTTGAACGTTCCTACATACTGAATGCTGCGCTATATATGAACTGATTTGTTTTATGTATTAATCCAATGTCATAGCAATTTCGTATTAAACTATTATTTTATTTTACAACGTACGTATAAAGTAATGTTAACATTAAAAGCTATATGAGCAAATTGCGCAGAACACCAAAATAAATCAGTCTTGAAAACTGCTATTTAAAATGGCATATTCGGTAAGAACCCTTAATATAATTTGCGCACGTAATCACTGTTTTTCTGTTATTGTGAAAGGTGGCTTGGATGGGACGTCGCGGCGGTTGATGTGACATTTTGATGGATGTGTGTGTTTACAAGGAACGGCCACTGCAGTTCGTGGTATGTAATTTAGACCATGTATATCATCGATTAAATTAATATTATATTTGACAATATTGCCTAAGACGTTGTTTGTAGGAAATGTGGTGTAAATTAACTTTGTTATTTGAATGTAGTAAACTTCAACGCACTCGGCTTAACGAAATCACGGATAACACAATAAGCCGTTTAAAAGAATCATAATGGCAGGGACAGAATAATTTCCTATTTACGTGGTTTTACAATGCACAACTTAACACGTTTGCTTTTCGCCCGTGTTTATTAGATTCAGATACATGAAACATAATTATGATTTGTTATCTTTATAGCATGAAATAACATATTTTTTATCTGAAAAAACCAGTGGCTTTTTGACTGGATTTTCGCAATATGACGTATATTCAATATCACGTAATTCTGCGTCCATATTTTTGTTTAAGATAATCAACCGAATAGATTTCAGAATCTCTGTTTATTGCAACATTTCAGCAGATACAGGTTTAAAGGGTTTTTCATGTGTTTGTAGGGGCGGGAAGTAGAAATGTATTGTAGGGATGGCGAACCTGAAAATGAACATAAACCTATGAGGCTCGCTTACTGTATGCAATTATGTAAACAATGAGATGGATGAGTAAGAAACTTGAGGGATTGAGAAGGGAGAAGCTATTAGGTTCGTCTGCATCTTTGCGTCATAGCAATAACTTAAAAGATGCGATGTTGCAAGTAATAATGTAAGTGTGTCAAAGCAGGCGTCTCTCACGTCTATTTGTCTATTTGTTTTAGTTCAAATAACGAAGAGTTCTGCCTCTTCTTCCAGAAGAACTAACTAATAAGGTAGATGAGCATACCTTTCAATAATTGAGGACAGCCCCGGTTATACTGGATGTGGGATCAGGTTCGTCAGAAGGCCCCAACACTTCAGAGGATATGTACACGAACGCATAGTATGAGGCTCAAAACATAACGATCAGGTCTTTCTTCGAAAGGTTCGATCATCATACGCCAATATATATGTGAATTGTGAGTAGAACTAATTGATTTCCAGTAAGAAAACAATTGTATGGATATAAATAGCGCATGTGTCGACATTCCTATAAAAGAGAGTTTATTTTGTCACAACCCATGTTAATAGATAATTAGATGCAACAAAATAAAGCAGTTGCATAGCCAATTTTTAAATATCAGAAAACAATCATATACTTAAAATTTATGTTGTCCGACAACTGAACATTCACAATACCGCCACTATGAAATTGATATGTTGTGCTGAACAATAATTGTTCAGCACAACATCTTAATATCATAGCATTGTTTCATTATATTTGATGTATAGGGTGCAATCTTATTCATAAGTGAAAATTGTTTTATTCAAACAAACTATGAATATTAGTAGATCATTTTGTATCAAGACAATATATCTAACATGCATAGATAATCACATATAGCTGATTCAAATAGGGTTGGTAAGCTGGCTTAACTAAAATTTTGTGTGGGGGAAGTTGACCCAAAATGCTTTATTTGTATAATTTACGTAGGCCTTGTATACAAAATTCATAACAGCTCAGCCAACACATATACCCAATGGGCACAACACGTCTCTGACAATTCCACACGCTTATTTAATAAGTGTGTATGTGTGTGTGTGTGTGTGTGTGTGTGTGTGTGTGTGTGTGTGTGTGTGTGTGTGTGTGTTTGCCGTTTTGAAACATGGGCAATTTCGTTCACCCCACATTGTCTTCGTCTTTTTAAAGAGACAATTGAAGCTGTTGGTCCTTTATATCTGGTTTCTAGCCATATTCCATGCAGGAAAATGGAAACAAATATATCTTGGAAACTCTAGAGTAGGACAATCTGAAATATATCATTCCTGAAACTGGGCCAGAGGAACTGTTAGAGCAAACTTCAGTGATATACTGGGTCCGATGACTTTTTGGAATTGACACAAACCGTAAGTATTGTTACTGGATCCGAGGACCTATTGGAGTTGAAGCAAGCCGACAGACAAATTACTGGGTCCTTGGATCTATTTAAATTTAAACAAACCGTCAGTTATGTTATTGGGTCAGAGGAACTTTTGGAACTGAAAAAATCGTCAGTCCTGTTATTGGGTCGAGGAATTTTTGCAACTGCAAACAAACTGATAACACCGTTATGTAGTTTTATGTCAATTTTCATTGCAACGTTTTACAAGTTAAACTATGTTATATTGTTAATTAGCTACATACACTGCATGAAATACGCTGCTTTGTACGGATGTAATGCAACATACAACCATGTCGCTCCGCGCAAGGCTATCCAACTTGTGTTATTCAATATTGTATTAATACAATGTACTGCCATGGAACACGTTTGGACACGTAATGTGTTGGTAAGTTGTTCCGTTATAAACTACACACGATAATAAAACATTTTGTTTCAATGTACAAGTAATGTCCAGAAACAAGGCTTTTGTGTCAGGAGAACATTCGTTGTGTGTCTAATGTCCGCTGTACAAGCCCAGTACCCTGTGTACGTATTCTGTTTACTAAGTGCTGCATTCAGTACAAACAAGTTAATGATTCAAATGTAACACGAAACATAGTGGGTAAAATAAACTTTAATATGACGAGAAACATATGTGAACAAAGGATAAATGTATAATTTTGAAATATAGTTTTCACCACGAAGTAATATTGGTTAGAAAAATACAAGTTAGTAGCTGTATATTGTTGTTAGTTATACGACATTAGTAGAAGCTGTACGTTGTTTGTTCGTACACGACGCTTTCATGTACGCCACGGTCGCTCTGAGACAGGGGTCACGGTGTCCACGGCGGACTTTAGACGGAATCTCTCTGCTATAGCTCACTCAACACTTCAATGGCTGAAATAAAACGTGTGACTTTGTATACAAAAATAAGAGTGATCAGAGAACATTTTACAATTTGAGAAATAGTGTTTGTCAAATGTCGGCTGTTGGCAAGTTTCAATATCGGTATATGACAAATAAAAGTCAATTGTGAATCAATTATACCTGGAAAGGAGGAGGTAGGAAGGGAGGGAGACAACATGAATACAGTATATGTATCTGCGCATTGAACTTTTCAGGATATTGCGCTATGTAAAAAATAAGTTATGTTATAGGATAAATAATAGGGTTCACACATTAGGGACAAAGGCGGATAATGGCGCCTCGTAACAATATACTAACCATGAGTGGTTCCAGACAAGATATGATCGGAACATTCAGTAAACCAAAATATCTTATATTAAAAACCAATGTACACTTATCAAAACCTTTAATTATACATTAAAGTGTATGTTCAAATGTGATGTTTACTCAATAAGCACCCCCTCTAGGAATCGAAACATCTGCAGTGCCCGTAGTGATACCCCTGATAACAGCAGACAGTGCTGCACTTACGCGACACACACCTAAAACGGTGTGTGATTTGTAAATTAACGTCAGTGATTTGTAAATTATTAGAAAGGTTAATTAAAGACCATATGGTGGAATTCCTCGTTAAGCATAAATTATTAAATTCATCTCAACATGGATTCCTTAAAGCGAGGTCATGTTTAACAAATATGTTATGTTTTTTGGAAGAAATCACCAAGTGGATAGACGTGGGATCACCAGTAGATATTATCTTCTTAGATTTTCAGAAAGCTTTTGACAAAGTGCCACATCAAAGATTACTACTTAAATTAAAAGCCCATGGTATCGGGGATAGCATAACTGACTGGATAGAACAATGGCTGACTGACAGAAGACAACGAGTTGTAGTAGATGGAGAAGTTTCAAATTGGAAATCGGTTTTGAGTGGGGTACCTCAAGGATCAGTATTAGGACCTATATTATTCTTAATTTATATCAATGACTTGGACGACAGTATAACAAGTAACGTACTGAAATTTGCGGATGACACAAAACTGTTTAGAAAGGTTAATACTGATGGTGATAAACAACATTTACAAAACGATCTAGACAGATTAGTGAAATGGTCTGAGAAATGGCAGATGTTGTTCAATTTTGGGAAATGTAAATGCCTACATACAGGACATAGGAACTTGAATGTAAACTATAAAATGGGAGATACTGTTCTGGGTACTACTGTAAAAGAAAAGGACTTAGGAGTTACAATAAGCGCTGATTTGAAAGTTTCAGAGCAGTGTGGTATTGCAGCTTCAAAGGGTAATCAAATTCTTGGATTGATTAGAAGAAACATAACATACAAGGGAAAAAAAGTTAATTATACCTCTTTATAAAGCAATAGTTAGACCTCATTTAGAATACTGTATACAAGCATGGAGACCATATCGTAAGAAGGATATAGATACGCTTGAACGCATACAAAGGAGAGCAACTAAAATGATTCCAGAACTGAGAGACCTTAGTTATGAAGAACGCCTGAAAGAATGTGGTTTAACAACTCTAGAGACAAGGAGGTTAAGAGGAGATCAGATTGAAGTTTTTAAGATATTGAATGGGTATGAAAATATTGATAGAAATATGTTTTTCTCACTCTAGAAGGATAGCAGAACTAGAGGGCATGAGGTAAAATTAGTAAAGGATCAATGTAGATTGGACATCAGGAAACACTCGTTCTCACAGAGGACAATAAATGAATGGAACAAATTGTCTACAGATTGTGTAACTGCTAGCAGCGTGAATATGTTTAAAAACAAGGTTGACACATATCTCAGGAGGGCGGGCTATAAGTAGATGAACATTGTTGGACTCTCGATAAGCCAATGGCTTCCTTGTCCACTTGCCATCTGGGCCTTTGGCTTGGATGGCAAATCTTGTTAAATATGTTAAATCTTGTTAAAAGTGAGCACAAAACACCAATAGTTGCTTGTCTATCTGCTGCTACAATTAACAACCGCAATTATATATGCGTGTGCAAAACGATAAGGATGCGATATTAAATGCTGTCAGTTAATATGATATTCCCAAAAAATTCACGAAATAGTTGCAATATGATGACCAACGTGATCGTGCGACACTATAAGATGCAACAAGTGTAACCATAATACCCACATCAAAGTTGTCGTTGCTCGCCTGCCAAACTACATGTATAGTATAGCACCGTAAATAAATAATCCCCATTATCCGTCTCCTGTTATGTTCGGCAACGTAATACATTGTTGTCATTGATACCTAGAGGGTCATTTTGAAGATCGATGCAAATAATTATTCCTTAAGTGGGTCTTTTCCCTGATGTAATGAAAAATAAATCTCCGTAAATTCTCTAATGCGGCATCATGAATGCACCATATTGGGTCCCAAGTCTGTTTTATCTATTTAAATTAGATTACTATTTTAATTTGATTGATGGAAGCTGGATATATTGACAGCATTAAATTTGAATTTAAACGTAATTTCTCTTAAATTGCAATAATTCCCCAGCAAGCAATATTCAAATAACAGTGTGCATTGCTGCATTTAAGCATTTAGCATACTTTCGGTCGATGATCAATCATAACTCTCTGGAGTAACAAGTTCCAAGACACTATAAAGACAATGTTCTTACAAACCAAGTCAATTATTTAAATGAGTTTCTTACCTTGAGGTATTTAAAATAATTATGCCTAAATGCAATAATGACACTGCAGTTACTTTTCAGCAGTCCAATACCACGTTTTTTCTAAACTGCGGCATTTAAGCACTTAAGTTATTTTAATGTTGGTGATACGTCAAAATTTACTGCATCAATCGCATTATACAGAAACGTCAGAGACGGATAACATAAGGTACTTTTTCACGCCACTGAATTCATGTGTAAACGTTTACGTTATAATGGATATGGATATTTCTACCACAGTTCCCGTTGATCAGATGAACCCTCCACCCTTCCAAGACTGTCACCCTCCGATGAAGGGACACCATCACTGCAACTTTCTTTCAAAGTAAATAATAATAAATCAATGTCCATGATTTCACCAATGCGAAATCATAAATACAGCACATTGTTGTCTCGAACACCGTTTATTTTCTTAAACATTTTAATGAGATTTGTAGTTGCTTAGTTGGAAGTATTCGCTGCACTATACATATATTTAAATATAATTACGGTTAATGTTTTAATCATGTAAACGAGACGATTATATAAATGATACTGTCATTTACTCAACATATGCATTGTATAGAATATAAATCTAAGTACTCTTAAAATATACTATTTATCTTTATTAAACATAATATTGCGTGGTGGCTATGTGGTAATGCTTTGGACATTCGACAGAGTGGACGCGGGTTCGAAACCTCCTATTGCAGTTACGGAGTTGGGCAATTTCGTTCACCCAACTTTGTTCTTTTGAAGATACAGTAAAAGCCGCTCGTCCTTTCTACCTGGTTTATATGTCATTTCTTGTGTGTGTGTGTGTGTGTGTGTGTGTGTGTGTGTGTTTGTGTGCGTGTGCGTGTGCGTGTGCGTGTGCGTGTTCGTTTGCGTGTGTGTGTGTGTGTGTGTGTGTGTGTGTTTGTGAGGGTGTGTGTTTGTGAGAGTGTGTGTGTCGAATCAAAATCCGCCATCCACTGTCATTATTTCTATGTCGTAAAAGGCTGTCACGGATCTCTGATTTGATTCAAAAACGCTCAGGAGTTAGGATTAGTGAACATTGTAAGCAAAATCAACTCCGAGTGGGAAGAAGAATACCTCGGTCTCACAAAGGGTATTGGGAAACTGAATAATACATTTCTTTAATTGAAGACCTAGCGGTAGTGGTGATAGTGGTGGTTGTGGTGGAGGTTGTTGTTGTTGTTGTGGTGGTGGTGGTGGCAGGCTGTAAGTGCGAATCTTTCGGATAGTAGTCTATACGCGCACGTCGGTGTACAGCCGCACACTACACTATCTACTATCACGTCCATGAAACACTGCTGCATCGTTTTAGTTTTAAAAGCGTTAGATATCCAGCTGATATTACTAAATATTGTATTATTAAGATGTATTGCCAAGGATCATGCATGTTGTTCAATAATAAACTACACATGGTAATAAAAAGCTTTGCATCAATGTACAAGTAATGTCAACAAACAACGCTGGTTTGTCAGGAGAACCTTCGGCAAGTGTCTAATGTCGGTTTTGCAAGTCCAGTACCATGTGTACATATTCGGCTTAATAAGTGCAGCATTCACTACAAACAGGTGAATGCTTCTAAAGAAACACGAACAATAGTCAGGGAAAGACACTTTAATATAACAAGAAACATATCTTAACAAAGGACAAATGTATCATTTCGAAATATCATCGCAACTGTTTTTCCTGTGTAGTCATATTGGCTAGAATAATACAAGTTAGTAGCGGCATCTTTGAGTCAGTTATACGATATTAGTAGAAGCTGTACGTTGTTTGGTCGTACGAAGTACACGGCGCTTTCATGTACTCCACGGTAGCTCTAAGAGAGGTGTCACGCTGTCTGCGGTAGACATGGGAAGGAATCTCTCTGTTGGAGTTCACTCAACACTGCAATGGCTGAAATGAAAAATATGACGTTGTATAAAAAGCAATACCGCGTGAAGAGAGTGAATTTGACAATTTGATAAATAGTGTTTTCCAAATTATATTTCGGCACTTTGCCCAATTTGGCAACTTTCAATATCCGCATGTGACAAATAAACGTCAATTGTGAATCGATTAGACCTGGTATTGAGGAAAGGAAGAAGGGACAGAGGAAGAGAGGAAGGGAGGAGACAGGGTGGGATGAGAAATGGGGGAGGGAGTGAGAGAGGAAGGAAGGGAGAGGAGGAGGAAGGGTGGTAGACAATGTGAATACAGTATATGCATTTGCGCATTGAACTGAAGGAAATTGCGCTATATAAATATAAAGTTATTATCACAGAATAAATAATACTATTCATATATGACGGACAGAGGCGGACTATGGCGCCCCCTAGCAATCTACTAACCATAGGTGGTTCCAAACACGATATGATCGGAACATGCAATGACCTGAAATATCTTTAAATATAAAAATAACAATGGAATCCTTATCAAAACTTTAATGACTCATTAAGAAGTACGTTCAAATGTGATGCTTACTTTAGCCGACAAACCCAGGAAACTACACTTGCAGTTACTACGGCACTTCTGCGGGACAGTACAGCAGAAAATGGGGCAATTACGCTCGAAACACCTGAAGAAAAACACAAGACATCAATAAACAACAACAATATAATTATTCAGACCGCAGTTATATGTGCGTGGACAAAACGAGGAGAACGTGTTGGTGGTATAGAAATATGCGGATGCAATGTTAAATGTAGGCAGTTAATGTGATATTTCCAAAATATACCCGAAATAATTGCAATATGACCACCAACGTGATTATGCGAAACCATAACAGGTTCCGTTAATGATCGCTGACGACAAAGATGGGGTGTCACATATATGTTCTGTGTGAATGATGCTTATCGGCTCACTTCGTGTATGTCACTTACTTCTTTTTTTTAGAGCAAGCTTCACTCGGGGACATCATCTAAACAATGAAAATAGACTGTGCTATCATAGGCACTCGCAGTGCACGTATTCATCAAATGTATTCATCTAAAATAAGTAGTATATGCTTAAGAACAAAGGATACGCATATGTGGCTAACATTGGTTATATTGCGATCCTCGCATATGCTTTACTAGGCATTCAATAATGTAGCACATACTCCTAACAAGCTGGTAAATCTACTGAACAGGTACTGAAACACATATACTTTAAAATAAATGTGCATAATTATATATTTCTAAACATATGGAATAATACTTTCAACTTTACCTGACACAGCAGCAAGCACACGAGGCCCAACACCAGCAGTCCACGTACATTCGCCATTTTAGTTATTCAATTGTCACCTACGAAACACGACGAACAACGTTGAGTTAGTATCGTGTGTGTGTGTGTGTGTGTGTGTGTGTGCGTGCGTGCGTGCGTGCGTGCGTGCGTGCGTGCGTGCGTGCGTGCGTGCGTGCGTGCGTGCGTGCGTGTGAGTGGTTACGTGCGCGGTATGTGTGTGAGCGTGAGTGCGTGCGTGTATTTCTGTGTGCGTGCGTGCATTTGCGCGTGACTGTGTTTGTGCGTTCGTGGGAGCTTGCTTGCATCCATGTCTTTGTATGTACGCATGTATGTATGTATGTACGCATGTATATATGTATTATATGTATATATATATATATATATATATATAAATATGCCGCATGCAAACGAAACTGTGGGAACACCAAAAAACACGCAGCCTCAAACGATGCTATAGTATACATGCTGCTATGTAGTTCAAGTAAATCCGAAAGTTTACTTTGATGGCGACGTAAGGCTATCGAACATATATAATTGGAATCAGTTACAAAAGTTCCAATCTATATTATATTGATACATAATGTCCTAAAGTAATACTATGTCTGAACAAACTGTATATTGTAAAGTTATTAACAACAAGATAATTTAAGAAAAAGCAATATATTATTATAGCATTGAAATTAGTTAAAACGTCAAATTCTCACGTACCTGGATATTGCTCGTCTGTATGTTTGTGCTGTTGCGCAGTTAATATTTTACTTTACGCGCAACGCCTTTATAAATGTGACGTCACGTGACTCCACGTCAGATAAATAACCAATGGGCTTGCATTTTGTGTTTTGGTCACCTCACTTAAATAACTGTCACGCCCACAACATTAAGTCGAAACACCATGACACAGTATTTCAATAAGTCGCTCTACAACTGACGGTTATTGCACCACGGATGTTGCACCACACGTTGGTTGTACATTGAAAATAGTGCATCAATCGTAAAAATTGTCTGGATCTTACTAGTAATTTTTAACATATGTCTCCATTTAGTTTTACTTTTTTAGCATTTTATAATACAGATATGCTTCCGTCAGTCAAAATAGTATTGATCGTACGTCATTTAGATTTTGGTCCTCTACTAATGGTTAATTAGTCATTATTCATGTGTCCAGTCATCATGAACTCATATAAATACTCTCTGACACCTGTTACCCATTCCTTTATTTGATTTGGTCAACATGATATATGACATCTACTGTAATCTCATCAGTGGTTGCCGGCGTTGTAATTTACTTTGCTCCACGTTGTCCCAGTTCTCTCTGCTGTACAAATTAGTATCTGACAATATACAATGATGCGTAAGATACCACAGTGGATGGAATGCAAGGTTTGCCAGGGGGTGGAGTGTAAGTTCTTGCAGGGGGTGGAAAATAAAGAGCATTGAACGTCGCTACAAACTGAATACTGCGCTATGTAAGAACTAACTTTTTTATGTATTAAACTAATGTCATAGCAATTTCTTATTAAACTATTATTTTATTTTGACAACGAATAGATAAAGTAACGATAAAATTAAAAGCTATATGAGCAAATTGAATACCAATATAAAACAGTTTGTTAATTGGTCTAATCTTGGAAAGACCTATTTAAAATGTCGTCTTCAGTAAGAACCTTAATTGAGGTTTCGCACTTTTTCTGTCATGTTTTTATGTCATTGTGAACAGTGACTTGGATGGTATGCGGCGCGTGTTGATGTGACATTTTGATGGATGGTTGTGTTTCCCAGGAACAGTCAATGCAGTTCATGTACAGCATCACTTAAAATAACATTATATTTTACAATATTGCCATCTCAAATTAAATTTGTTTGCCGGAAATGTGGTGCAAATTAACTTTGTTATTTGAATGAACCAAACTATAACGCATTCCGCTTAACGAAATCACGGATTACACAATCAGCCGTTTAACACAATCAAAATGGCTTTGACATATTTATTTTCTACTGACGTTGTGTTAAAGTGCACAACTTAACACCTTTGCTTTACGTCCGGGCTTATTAGATTCAGATACACGAAACATATGAATCGTTATCTTTTGACTATTGGTCAATGTTAGTGATGAGAAAAAAAAGACACATTGTTAAGGTAATACGGTAAAGCATTACTTGAACTGAAATAGTATTAATTTTAGTTATCGCAACACACACAAGTCCTCGCTAGATTTATGCATCTACGTTGCGATTTTCTTCTTAATATGATAATTTGTTAGTCAAGAATACCAATTAAATAAATGTTGCAGCTCCTCAATTCGTTATTTTCACTAGCCTCATTTCAAATTATTTTTACGAAAAATTAAACATAGTATCCACAACAACATGCCAGCTCGTTTGTGAAACTGTTGTATGTTTTTTGGGGTAAAGATCACAAAAAAACTATTACATTAATGAAAGTTTGGTGTAGCATTAGTTGAAGTGAAAAGGAAACTGAAAGAATAAAAAAAATACTGACGAATTTGACCCATGGTGAAATTTCGTAACTACATCATGAGATCGGCTAGAATATGGAAGTCACGCCCACTTGTGGATTGACCCCCACAGAGTTTATCAATTTGGATATCCACTATTTTAACTTTACCATATCTAACGACTAAAGTAACTTATTTTGATGACTTGAAAAAAAAATGCATTTTTAATCGACTGCGGATGTCACATAAACTGTTCACACACTACACAGTTGGACATGTGTGATGTATATATGTGTCAAAGCAAGGGACTTTCCCCTACACTTGTTGACACTTGTTTGTCGAGACTAATACATCGGTCCATTTTCTACAATTGACTTGTTCGTCGTATTCATATGATTAGTAGGTCGCAACGTTCTGAAACTGGACAACGTATTTCCCCATTCCTGTTGCTTCAGAAGCGACAAAGAAGTGTGCAACTCGATCAGTCTAATTGATATTATATGCTGACAAAAACTTCATGAACAATTATTAACTGCAGACTGATGCCAACAAAAGGTTGGTGTTAAGAGTTAGTATTCGTTGTGAACAAATGGGACACATGGCGGTTACTGTGATAAATGTAAAAAGCATTTTTTTCCGACAAACGTGAACGAGTTTGGAAAGTAATACCACCCATAAGTAACAGGAGAACCTGGATCGAATCCTGGATGGATTGACATTTTGTGGCACATTGTTTTCATTAATATGCACTGGGTTGAATTGGTGTTTATTATTCCAACATATACTTACAAAACTGTTGCACACCCACAGATAATACTAATAGCCCGGACTCTACATTTAAACAAGGCATAAGACATAATTGTCTATTCCAACAAGTCACACTCCCACAAGGGGACGGTTATGAAATATATCGAACACTCTTGATTTAGTTTTAGCAATTGATAAAAAGGTATGGTAGATGATGCAATGTACAAAAACCTACTTGGTAGCAGTGATCACTATATCCTTACTATTACATTCAGGTGTAATGCAGAAATAGCAAATCATATACGACTTAAATAGTATTAAGACCGAATGGATTATAAAGGTGTTATAGCTAATAGAACACACATACTGTGGATACAGGATGAATTCATCCCTCATCGACTAGTGAGTAATATTAACATCCATAAAGGGAAAATTCCATACACAAGGAATCAGTAAAGACAATTACGAAGAAACACATTTAATGGAGACGTTATATGGAGACTAAAGAGGGCAAATACTATACAGCATATTGTAGGGCTACAAATACTATACAGCATATTGTAGGGCTACACATCAGCACCATAACTTAACGAGGATGATACAGAAGGAATTTGAGATGAAGCTAGCAAAAGAGGCTAAGTCAAATCCTTAACCAGTATAGAATATAGCATATAGTATATGAACTCCAATCCAATAATCGGGAAGGTGCTTCAGGCCTGAACATAGATCCTAATGTTTCTAAATCTAGATTCACAGACTCTGATAGGGAAAAGGCAAATGTCCTATGAAAAACATATTCAATATGTCAAGTCTTTTTTTTACTATATAGTCAGATGGTGACATCCCTCATATTCCATAAGTGGAGTTAATACACAACATGGAAGAATTGGCTATTGTTGAGGAAATGGGTAAATATAACTTGTTAATCTTAAAGTGTGGAAATCATTAGGACCAGATGGTGTTCACCCTATGTTGTTGAAAGAGTTGTTAAATGTTAGGGAGTCATGGATCAAAGCTTTAATTAGAGGAGAATCTGTAGACTCCATGAAAGCATTCGATACCGTCCCCAATAAAAAAATGTATAGGCAAACTTAAAACATTTGGCACAGACTACTACACACTAAAATGGATCCAGCCGTTCTTGTCTGAAAGTGTACAACAGGTCAGTGTAAATTGTACAAAATCTGAGTGGGCAACTGTTACAAGTGGAGTTCCACAGGGTAGTGCTTTAATAGTAGTGCGTTAGTACCGATCCTAATTGTTTTATATATTATATATATATATATATATATATATATATATATATATATATATATATATATATATATATATATATGATCTTCCGAAGAATATAGTTTCAGATGTAATTTTGTTTACATCTGATACCAAGGTGTTTAAAACGATTAATAGTCAAGCTGACCATCATACACTAGAGGACGATGTAGATTGCCTAACATCTTGGTCAAGTCAATGGTTACTTAGGTTTCACCCAGGCAAATGCAAGTTGAAACACTTAGAGAAAACAGTACATCAGAAGTAGGTTTATAATCTGAACGTAGATAAATGTATAAAATAGAAGACGAAAAATACATTTGGGTTATCATTGATTCAAAGATTAAATTTGATAAACACATCAACCAAAAAATTAAAAAGCAAACAATAACATGACAGTCATTAGTAGGTATTTTACAACACTCAATAAAAATAATGATGTGCCTTTATATAAAATTTTAATTAGGAGCCATTTACATTATGCAACAACTATATTAGTCAGGGTTCCACACTGCAAAAAACATTTATTTGGAGATTAAGTGGATATTGTTTAGTGTGGAAACCAGAAGGTTTTTTTTACATTGGTGCACCTAGGTGAATAATCGGTTTGCTTAACCATATCTCTTGCAAAATCTCCGAAACTTTTATTTTAACAAGGGTACCCGAAATTTACGATTTCCGCGACTTGCGTCAGAGAAGATATTGACTATTGCACATATTACTCCATGAAAATATCTATTCAATTCAATTCAATAACTTTATTCCGGAATATTACATCCATATAAAGACTAGAAAATAACGACTAAAAACTATAAATAAATAGCATATTTATCCAGTGATGACACAGTGGTGATGTGTATAAAACATCACTATTCATAATACGTTGTAATATTTCGTTACCCGACTTAGTTATACACGTCATAAAATTATACACATTTTTCCTGATCACCATTTTGCAGGTGGGTAATCCCTGTGACACAAACATATAACTAGCACTACAATTCTTCGGTTCATTGCACAACAATCTAAACACATTATTGTATGCTACACATAATTTTCTAATTGATTCCGATTTATAATTATACCATAACTGACATGTATATAATGAAGTACAGTATGATTTAAACAGAGCACATTTTACATCTTCAGTACACATATAGACTTTTCTAATCAAGACGTTACCCTGAGCATAAATTCTCTTAAACTGCCTAGCCATATCATCATCATCACTGTGATCTTCAGTGGGAACATGTCCAAGATATTTACATTTATTAACTCTTGTCAATATTTCATCATTTAACACAAAGTTTTGGCATATGTATATCTTTGAACTTTTTGCAGCAAAATATCATAACATTACTTTTGGTACTGTTGTATTTGATATCATGTTCTATACCATAATCTGAACAGGCAGACAGCAACATTGATAAACCCATGGATGAGGGAGCCTAGAGCACTAAATCATCAGCATACATCAAATGGTTAATCAATGTTGCACCTATTATGCATCCAGCATTTACATTATTTATTTTTTTACTGAGATCATCCATGTATACACAAAAAAGATACGGGGAGAGGATTCCTCCTTGACGTACACCATTAGTAACAGAAACACTGTCTGACATGATATACTTCAACGTACATGCATTTTTTAGTAGTATACCAAAATATTAGAATTCTAACTATATACAACGGTATGCCCCGCTTTATGAGTTTCTCAAATAGAACATAGTGATTTACTCGATCAAATGCTTTAGATGCATCCAAAAACATGAATATACATTACTATTCAAACTACGGTAATTTAATACAGCCTCCTTGAAGGCATATATACAGATATCTGTATTGTGTTTAGTTTTGAAGCCAAAGTGATTGCTACATGTAGTCAAGTTGTAATCAGTACGGTCAAAAATTTACTTTTCAAAGACTTTGGACACAATACTAGCGAGAGCAATGGGTCTGTAGTTACTCTTACTACATATGACTTTGGACACAATACTAGCGAGAGCAATGGGTCTGTATTTACTCTTACTACATATGACTTTGGACTCAATACTAGCGAGAGCAATGGGTCTGTAGTTACTCTTACTATATATGACTTTAGACACAATACTAGCGAGAGCAATGGGTCTGTAGTTACTCTTACTACATATGACTTTGGACACAATACTAGCGAGAGCAATGGGTCTGTAGTTACTCTTACTACATATGACTTTGGACACAATACTAGCGATAGCAATGGGTCTGTAGTTACTCTTACTACATATGACTTTGGACACAATACTAGCGAGAGCAATGGGTCTGTAGTTACTCTTACTACATATGACTTTGGACACAATACTGGCTAGAGCAATGGGTCTGTAGTTACTCTTACTACATATGACTTTAGACACAATACTAGCGAGAGCAATGGGTATGTAGTTACTCTTACTACATATGAATTTGGACACAATACTAGCGAGAGCAATGGGTCTGTAGTTACTCTTACTACATATGACTTTGGACACAATACTGGCTAGAACAATGGGTCTGTAGTTACTCTTACTACATATGACTTTGGACACAATACTGGCTAGAGCAATGGGTCTGTAGTTACTCTTACTACATATGACTTTAGACACAATACTAGCGAGAGCAATGGGTCTGTAGTTACTCTTACTACATATGACTTTGGACACAATACTAGCAAGAACAGTGGGTCTGTAGTTACTCTTACTACATATGACTTTGGACACAATACTAGCGAGAGCAGTGGGTATGTAGTTACTCTTACTACATATGACTTTGGACACAATACTAGCGAGAGCAATGGGTCTGTAGTTACTCTTACTACATATGACTTTGGACACAATACTGGCGAGAGCAATGGGTCTGTAGTTACTCTTACTACATATGACTTTAGACACAATACTAGCGAGAGCAATGGGTCTGTAGTTACTCTTACTACATATGACTTTGGACACAATACTAGCGAGAGCAATGGGTCTGTAGTTACTCTTACTACATATGACTTTAGACACAATACTAGCGAGAGCAATGGGTCTGTAGTTACTCTTACTACATATGACTTTGGACACAATACTAGCGAGAGCAGTGGGTCTGTAGTTACTCTTGCTACATATGACTTTGGACACAATACTAGCGAGAGCAATGGGTCTGTAGTTACTCTTACTACATATGACTTTGGACACAATACTAGCGAGAGCAAAGGGTCTGTAGTTACTCTTACTACATATGACTTTGGACACAATACTAGCGAGAGCAGTGGGTCTGTAGTTACTCTTGCTACATATGACTTTAGACACAATACTAGCGAGAGCAATGGGTCTGTAGTTACTCTTACTACATATGACTTTGGACACAATACTAGCGAGAGCAATGGGTCTGTAGTTACTCTTACTACATATGACTTTAGACACAATACTGGCTAGAGCAATGGGTCTGTAGTTACTCTTACTACATATGACTTTGGACACAATACCAGCGAGAGCAATGGGTCTGTAGTTACTCTTACTACATATGACTTTGGACACAATACTAGCGAGAGCAATGGGTCTGTAGTTACTCTTACTACATATGACTTTGGACACAATACCAGCGAGAGCAATGGGTCTGTAGTTACTCTTACTACATATGACTTTGGACACAATACTAGCGAGAGCAATGGGTCTGTAGTTACTCTTACTACATATGACTTTAGACACAATACTAGCGAGAGCAATGGGTCTGTAGTTACTCTTACTACATATGACTTTGGACACAATACTAGCGAGAGCAATGGGTATGTAGTTACTCTTACTACATATGACTTTGGACACAATACTGGCTAGAGCAATGGGTCTGTAGTTACTCTTACTACATATGACTTTGGACACAATACTGGCTAGAGCAATGGGTCTGTAGTTACTCTTACTACATATGACTTTAGACACAATACTAGCGAGAGCAATGGGTCTGTAGTTACTCTTACTACATATGATTTTGGACACAATACTGGCTAGAGCAATGGGTCTGTAGTTACTCTTACTACATATGACTTTAGACACAATACTAGCGAGAGCAATGGGTCTGTAGTTACTCTTACTACATATGACTTTGGACACAATACTAGCGAGAGCAATGGGTATGTAGTTTATCTTACTACATATGATTTTGGACACAATACTAGCGAGAGCAATGGGTCTGTAGTTACTCTTACTACATATGACTTTGGATACAATACTAGCGAGAGCAATGGGTCTGTAGTTTATCTTACTACATATGATTTTGGACACAATACTAGCGAGAGCAATGGGTCTGTAGTTACTCTTACTACATATGACTTTAGACACAATACTAGCGAGAGCAATGGGTCTGTAGTTACTCTTACTACATATGACTTTGGACACAATACTAGCGAGAGCAATGGGTCTGTAGTTACTCTTACTACATATGCTAGTACTTTTGTTTTTAACAATGGGCACAAGTACAACATATATCATAGAATCAGGTAAAATACCATGGACAAATAAACTAGTAAAACACATAGATAGCAGTGAAATTATTCTGTCACTGCACTGTTTAAGGTGCTCCGCATATATACCATCCAAGCCACAACTGTTACTGTCTGTCAGATCTTTTATGGCCTGGATAATCTCAGAGTGCGACACCTCTATGTCCATCTCATATTCAACAATTTTACAAAGATTACTTACATTTTTGTCTTTAATTAAACAATTAAATAAATCATCATAGTGAGATTTCCACATATTAACAATGTTGTGCGACCCAGTCACACCATCAATAACATTAGGAAGATACAAATTACTATTATTCATCAGCTTAATTTATTTCCAAAATACTTTGTAATTTTTACACAACAGTTTTTTGGCAAGCGATTCCTTCCTAAGTAAATCCTCATTATTTCTGATAAATCTCATAGCACCTTTAAACCTAGGTTTTGCTCTGTTTTTCATATTAAAATGCATACCTTGTCTAGGACTACCAGAGTTTTTCTAAAGTATACAAGTCTCTCGAGACACATCATACAAATCAGATGCAAATTCATTTCAACCTGGTCGGTTGAGATTGTTACACTTGGATGGTTTGTGTGTCTTTATAGTAATCGGTCAGATGGTTATTGCACATATTATATCATCATAGTTTTTGTTTAAGGCTTCTCTATGCTTTACTTCAGCACAATTGCAGTCTTTACATAGTAAAACGTCAGTTGGTAACTCAACATTTCTCAGGCGTATTTCTGACTGTACACCATATTCATAGATTACACCTTCACTCAGAGCAGACCAATCAATGTTGTTTCCAATATTGTTGACTGCCCCATGATCAATGTCAGGAGCCAACTGTAAATCAATATTAACAGCGACCGGAATGTGGTCAGACTGAACAGTACCATATAGTACACTCATATTAGTTATAACATTGTTGCCATCTTCTGTAGAGATTAAGTGGTCCAACCATGAGTGACTACCCCAGGCATCACTTACATATGTATACGTTCCTTCTGTAGAGATTAAGTGGTCCAACCATGAGTGACTACCACAGGCGTCACTTACATATGTATACGTTCCTTCTGTAGATATTAAGTAGTCCGACCATGAGTGACTACCCCAGGCGTCACTTACATATGTATACGTTCCTTTTGTAGAGATTAAGTGGTCCGACCATGAGTGACTACCCCAGGCGTCACTTACATATGTATACGTTCGTTATGTAGAGATTAAGTGGTCCGACCATGAGTGACTATCCCAGGCGTCACTTACATATGTATACGTTCCTTCTGTAGAGATTAAGTGGTCCGACCATGAGTGACTACCCTAGGCGTCACTTACATATGTATATGTTCCTTTTGTAGAGATTAAGTGGTTCAACCATGAGTGACTACCCCAGGCGTCACTTACATATGTATACGTTCCTTCTGTAGAGATTAAGTGGTCCAACCATGAGTGACTACCCCAGGCGTCACTTACATATGTATACGTTCCTTCTGGTAACTTAAGGCAACTAGTCTACTTATATATGATTAATATATGCAGATAAATGGACAAGCAAATGAAAGCACAATATCCAATGCATCTCTTTTGTCTGATGTGGTTTGTCACTATATATTGAGTACTTATGTACTTACGACTTATTGTTGTACAGAAACTCCAAAAAATAGTCACACAATCATACCATAATTTTATATAAGCTGCTAAAAATAATTTGGTGGCAGTTTTATCATTATTGCCTATTTTGGAGTGAAGCATATGTTTATTAGCTACAGTTTGATACCACATCTATGTCCATATATTATAAACAAATGTAGTTATAATGTTGGCAATATGACAAACCAAAACAGCCGAATAAGTAATTTTTTCATTTGCATGATAAAACACACATGTGAAAACACTATATCTCTAAAATACAATATCAACCTACATGTTGGACCGAAATAAGCAGCTATATATATTAAGACTTATTTTATTGTGTACAGAAGACTATAATATGGATAACTCGAACTAAGTCAGCCATTTTGAATATCCAGATAGCCGACATAGAAATTCACATTTTTTTTACTAAATTATTACTAACAGTTATAACAACATATGTAGAAATGAACTTTATAGACAATTTCGAATTATCATTTCATTAGAATGGGGGTATTTTGGTACAATTACATAGGCTTCAATAAAAAGTTCCATTTGCACCCACATAACACAATAATAGTACTAAATGAAATGTATTGACATCCTGCTCTGTTTGCTATTGATCAGTGCTACACAACCTTACTGATCATCGTCATTTTCAGAATCAAGGACACGAGCACATGTCTCTGGTTTAACTGAACACTTGCAGGCAACCACACTGTTCACGTCAGCAGCAATACACGAGAATCTCTTTGTGCATTTGCGCTTGACACATTTACAGTATTGCTTACCATTCGCCGATAGAGGTCTGGATGGTTTGTCCTTCACGATTGAAACCACATTTTTTCCTCAAAATTATGTAGGGGCGGGTATGTTGGGGTGGTTCTGCTGAGAAGCTTTGTAAATGAGAATTCGGAAGAGTGCACGCAGCATATGGTAGTGAAATGAATCTTCCGTTGGAGGAAAGCACACGAGGTCCCCCTTTTGTCTTACTGAATGCATGGGCTCTGGCTTCATCCATATTGCAATCAAATTTGTCGTATAGCTTCAGGTAGAAGAGACGAGAAAATTGTTTGACTTGATCAGTCGAGGACACATCAATGTCTCCATACGTGGTCACTACAGTTATATCTTATGCAGCAGAAATAACTACCTTTTCATTAAGGCCCGGTCGGAGACAGCACGCACTGCTCAATTTATGATTAATAACAACTGCCTGGAGTAACTAGTTCCAAGACATTATAACGACAATGTTCTTACAAACCAAGTCAATTATTTCAACGAGTTTCTTACCTGGAGGTATTTATTGCACGAAATATATATAATTTTAAATAATTATGCACAAAATGCAGAAATTACACTGCCATCACTGTTCAGTATCCCAATACTATTTGTTATCTAAACTGCAGCATTTAAGCATTTAAGTTAGTTTATGTTGGTGATTTATCAAAACTTACTGTATCAACCGAATTATACAGAAAAGTCAGAGACGGATAACAACATACTTCTTCAGGCCACTGTAACCATGTGTACACGATTACGTTATAATGCAGACGGATATTGTTTGGACATTTCCACCGCAGTTCTCGTTCATCAGATAAACCACTCCACCATTCCAAGACTGTCCACTCCGATGAAGGGATACCTGTTGTGTACGGATACCTTAGGATGGATACATACATTGTTTTGGATAAAATAATAAACAGCTGTGATTAATATGCAGTTTTGGTATGTCGTTACAAATATACATATATATATATATATATATATATATATATATATATATATATATATATACACACACACACACACACACACACACACACACACACACACACACACACATCCACATCATTCCACGTCCATTTTGTAGTAAATTCGTTCAAGATAATCAGCCAAATAGATTGTCGAACTTCTGAATATTGCAACATTTCAGCAGATATACATTGAGAGTGTTTTTCATTTGTTTGTAGGGGCGGGGAGTGGAAACGTATTGGAGGGGTAGACAAACTGTACATTAACACACACTGATCAGACTCGCTTATTGTATAACATTTTGTAAACGATGAGACGGATGGGAAAGTAACTTGAGGGATTGAGACGTGTGTACATGTCACGGGGTGAAATAAGCAGGAGGGACGTAGACTCGGGAGAGGTTCTAAAGTTCATTTGCATATCTGTGTCATAGTCATAAGCTAACGGATCTGATGTTGCAAGTAATGATGTATTTGTGTATCAAAGCAGCTGACTGTCGCCTCTACCTGTCTGTTCGATGCATGTGCAATAATGAAGAGTTTTGCTGCTTCTGAAAAAAGGTTGTGACCCTTGTCGTAGCTAAAGAGGTAGATGATCATGCCTTTCAACACTTGAGAACAGCCTCGGTTATATTTGACGTGGGTTCAGGCCCACCAGAAGGTCCCAGCACTTTAGAGTACACGAACACAACCGTCCAGGGTCTATGAGCCTCACGTGCAAGCGTTGTAATTCCAATGGGATTTCTTATGGGGTAATCATCACATGTGAACTTTCTGTTTAATGAGTCACAACAGGTTTTTATAAGTATTACATTGTTTTTAAATAAGATCCACCTTTAGTTAGTAGATTGCTAGGGGGCGCCATCGTTCGCCTCTGTCCGTCATGTATGAAACGTATTATGTATCCTGTAAAAACAACTTTATTTTTATATAGCTGAATTTCATTCAGTTCAATGAGCAAATACATACACTGCATTCACATTGTCTAACACCCTTCCTGCCTCCTCATTATCATCCTATGTCTTCCTTCCTATATCACGTCATCACTCTCTCCTCCCTCCTTATCTCTTCCCCCTCTTTTCCTCTCTCCCTCCCTCCGTTCCTCCATCCCAGGTCTATTCGATTCACAATTGACGTTTATGTGTCATATTCCGACATGGAACCTTCACAAATTGGACAAAGTGCCGACATTTAAGTTGACAAATACGTTTTTAAAATTGTAAAATTCACTCTTCACAAGATACTGTTTTTTTTTATACAAAGTCGCAATTTTTATTTCAACCACAGAAGTGTTGAGTGTGCTCCACCAGATAGACTCCGTCTCATATCTGCCGCAGACAGATTGAGACCTGTCTTAGAACGACCATGGAATATAAGAAAGCGCCATGTACTTAGTACGACCAAACAACGTACATATTCTTTAAAAAATCGTATAACTGACTAAAAAATATCGCTACTAGCTTGTATTATTATAAGCAACATGACTACACATCAAATGTAGTTGTAACGATGTTTCGAAATGTTACATGTGTCCTTTGTTTAATATTTTTCTCGTGATATTAAAGTAGATTTTATTGACTGTTGTTCGTGTTTCTTTAGAAACAGTCACCTGTTTGTACAGAATGCAGCATTTAGTATGCAGAATACGTACATAGGGTGCTGGGCTTGCATAACCGATATTAGTCACTCACCGAAGCATTGTTTGTTGACATTACTTGTACATTGAAGCAAAGCGTTTTATTATCATGTGTAGTGTATAATAGAACAATATACATTATCCATTGCAATACATCTTAATAATACCATATTTAGTAACAAAAGCTGGATAGCCTAGCGCGGTGCAATATGAAATAAAAACGCTTTAAAGACTACGAAAAACATTGCAGCTAAAGTCAAATACATAATAGTGTAATCAGTTTATGTGTTAAAGCAATTCATGTATTTATTTAGTTCAGTTCCAAAAGACCCTACTCTAGAATTATTTGTTTCCATTTCTCTGCATGGGATATGACGTAGACACCAGGTAGAAAGGACGACGGCTTTTGTTGTATCTTTAGAAAGACAAAGTTGGGTGAACGAAATTGCCCAACTCCGTAACTGCAATAGAAGGTTTCGAACCCGCATACCCTCTGTCGAAAGTCCAAAACATTACTACATAGTCACCTCGAAATATTAAGATTAATAAAGATAAATAGTGTATTTTAAGAGTACTTTTATTTATACAAGTCATGTTGGACAGAAAAATTTCAAAAAAGCTGAAAGGGAAAGTCCTGAGAACATGTGTTACACCAGCATGCCTGTATGGTCTGGAGACAGTGGCGTTGACAGAACAACAACAACAAAAGCTGCAAGTGTGTGAGAACAACTGGGTTCGGCGAATGACAAGAACAAAGAGGGTGGACAGAAGAAGGATGAACGACCTAAGGAAAGATGTTGGGATGCAATCCTGCCTAACAGGAAGATTGGTGAGAAGCAGGATGAGATGGGCAGGCCACTTGGTAAGAATGGGTGCAAGCAAACTAGCAAAGAGAGCAGAGGTGGAAAAACATCAAGGACGTAGAAAAAGGGGAAGGCCACAGCTGAGATGGGAGGACTGCGTGAGGAGGGACATGAGAAGATCGGGGGAGGATGAAAGATGGAGAGAGGGAGCAGCCGATAGAAAACTGTTGTTGCGATTTCGGGGTGGTTATCCGACATATGTAAAATTCATTTTAATCCACATTTTGGGGCTTTCAGAAGTTCATATTTTGCGTACGTGCTAGGGGGGCGTCTATCCTTCAGGGGTCATTTTTTCCCAGGTTTCCATAAGCGCCGCAACTGTGGCGTGCCATATGGACAATAATACTGGCGTGACTACTTATTTTGGTCTTAGTGAAAACAATGTCCTTATCTAGATAATTACATGCAGCTACGAAAACAGAGGTAGAACACTTATTACTTATACACTAAAACATAAACTTCACAGATAACACTGTCTTGGAACGCAGACTAAACTCAACCTTATAGAGTCATAATATCTTGTCAAGCTAAAGACTCCGACTATATGTTGATGTCAAAATATATAAATATTGGTAAAGTAATGTAAGATCTCAACCGAGATAACATAACTAGCCCTCACAGAATAAGTAATAATGAAGCTATTGATGCATATAGCTATAGTAAAAACTCCATATCAGAGTATGTGAGTCTAGATTAAGGATAATTAGGGTCGATGCTCAGGCTTGAAACACTTTCCCGTTTCTTTGTTGGGAGTTTATATACATCCATGCAGCTTTAGGATTTGACTTAGCCTATGTTACTAGCTTTATCTCATATTCCGTCAGTATCCTCCTTGTTGTTTTACGGACTTGATTTCTAGACCTACAATATTAAATTTAGTATTTCCCTTTTTGTTTCAATATAAAGCGTCCATAAAGTATGTTTCTTCTTAATTTTCTTTATTGATTCCATGTTTATGGGTGCTTTCCCTTTATGTCTGTTAATTGTACGCACTAGTCGATAAGGGATGCATTCATCCTCTAACTTTTTAATATATTTAAACAAACGTAACTATTGGTCGGTCACAGTGCTAGTGCCAAATATATCGCCCCAGTCTGTGTGGTAGTTTAGTCGTCATACCTTTATAATCCCCTTGGTCGTAATAATATATGTCATTTACGAGTTTCTATTTTTGCACCAACAACATTTGTTGTAAGCTTGTCTCGTCATTTAGTAAACCGCTAAAACTGGCGACGAGGATGGTTACCAAGCCCCCAATTATAAAATGAACAAACAATATATGCACGGCTTACGAGATAGTGTCAATGCTCTCGGTTTTTCAGTTCACACGACAAGAACGTTTGCTATCGCGATCCGCAGTAGGAACCTCGAGAAGATAACATGCGCTTCTTCCACCTCGAGTATTTGTGTGCTTACAGAGTAAGTGTGAAAAGGTGTGCCAGAAGCAGAATCATATCCATCATTAGTAAAATAATATGACACACTGAACAGTTTCGTTCAATGCAGCTTCAACAACAACACTTCAAAAACTCACCCTCCCTCTTCACGTTTTGTAGCCAATCTAAGCCAGTGACGTCTTTGCTGGTATTGACTATTGTTTGTGCGCATGGGTGGGAATTGTCATGTCTCCTCTTTCTCTTCCACAGTAAAGGTTTGGCAGCTTTAGCGCCCTTAACCTGTCACTATACTCGAGGTTCTTCAGTTCTTGGACTACTAATGAGTTGTCCGGCGTAACAGTATATCTCCCCCCTGGATAGCTCCTTCCAGGGGGAAGATGCCCTATGATATCTCTCCCTCCCTGGATATCTTACTCCCCTCCCAATAACCAAGTTGTCATGACTCCAAACTATGTTCCACTACAGCTAAAATCAAGAACATGGTGCAATTGAATCAATATTTATTATACATTTCATCATGTAATCATTTACAATTATCACAAAAGAGTTCACGTGCGATAAATTACAAAATCATTTTGATCACTAGTAATTATCAAAGAGAAAAATTACTTTTAAATAAGTTACAAACTTGAATACATTAATGCATTACGTGTCTACTTGATCACACAAATTTCCGTCCCGCTTCGCTGCACCATTATTGGCAGTCACTGCAAGTGTCACCGATTATACACTGTGGCAAGAGATCTTTCACCTGACACACTTCTGCATGTTAGCAGCTAGGAATCCCCGACAAGTGCAGACGACTTTCATTGTGCACTCCTTCTGTGGCAGGAGACGGCAGTTTTCAGAAAGTGGAAACGGTGTGATGTCTCTGCAAACAAGAGGTCAGGTGCTTTATCAACATTTTCACATCAAAGTTGAAGGCACTGCGCTGGCCGAACATTTATATTGCTACATCAGCCCATAGTCAGTCGTGTTGCCCTCACTGGAGGGTTCATTTGCCCAACGAGTACTGTGATAGAAAGGTCCATCTACATTATAACATAAACGTCTACACATGGTTACATATGCCCCAAAAAAGTACGTTATGCTTTTCTTATCTGACATTTCTGTATAATGCGGTTGATAAAATAAGTTTTGATGAATCACCAACGATAAATTAACTTAAATGCCTAAATGCCGCACTTTAGAAATAATAATAATAATATATTTTATTTTTTATATCGCCTAACCCAACATTTTTCGTGGCGCTTCACAACATTTTAAAGGAAAACCTTCACCTGAAATATACGCTAATTTGCGATACTGTCTTGCAACACCATAAGATGCAATAACTGTAACCATAATAGCCACATCAAAGTTGTCGTTGCCCGCCTGCCAAACTACATGTATAGTATAGCACCGTAAATAAATAATCCCCATTCGCCGTCTCCTGTTATGTTCGACAACGTAATACATTGTTGTCATTGACATTGAGGGGGTAATCTTAAAGATCGATGCAAATAATTATTCCTTACGTGGGTCGTTTCCCTGATGTAATGAAAAATAAATCTCCGTAACTTCTCTAATGCGGCATCATCTATTTATATGAGGTTACTATTTCAATTTGATTGATGGTAGCTGGATATATTGACAGCATTTAATTCGCATTTAAACATAATTACTCTTAAATTGCAATAATTCCCCAGCAATCTATGTTTGATATTCAAATAACAGTATAAATTGCTGCCTTTAAGCATTTACCATACTTTCGGTCGATGATTAATCTGAACTGTCTGGAGTAACACATTCCCAGACATTATAACGACACTTTCCTTGCAAACCAAGCCAATTATTTAAATGTGTTTCTTGCCTAGAGGTATTGAATGCCCTAAATATATATAATTTAAAATAATTATGCCTAAATGCAATAATTACACTGCAATCGCTTTTCAGTAGTCCAGTACCAGTTTTTTTTTTAACTGCGGCATTTAAGTACTTAATTTATTTTAATGTTGGTGATCCGTCAAAATGTACTGCATAAATCGCATTATACAGAAAAGTCGCAGACGGATAACATCACATACTTATTTTGACGCCCTCTAGCAATCTACTAACTAAAGGTGGATCGTATTTAAAAACTATGTAATACTTATCAAAACCTGACTCATTAAGCAGTATGTTCACATGTGATGATTACTCCATAAGACATCCCATTTGAAATCAAACTCTTGCACGTGAGGCTCATAGACTCTGGGCGGTTGTGTTCATGTACTCTGAAGTGTTGGGACCTTCTGGTGAACCTGAACCAACGTCCAGTATTACCGGAACTGTTCTTAATTGTTGAAAAACTCTTAATTAGTGCGCATACATCGAATAGACAGGTAGAGGCGACAGTCGCCTGCTTTGACACATAGATACATCATTACAGCATCAGATCCGTTAGCGTATTATAATGACACAGATATGCATGTGAACCTTTCAACCTCTCCCGAATCTACGTCAGTCCTGATTATTTCACCACTGTGACATATGCACCCGTTGCGAAAAACACATCATCGGTTTTTTTCAAACGGGAACTGGGAACGTGTGTGCACAGTAAAGAAACAAATAAAGTAATATGTTTGTAACGACATACCGCAAACTGCATATTAATCACAGCTGTTTATTATTTTGTCCAAAACAGGTGGCATGGAAGGGTGGCTACTGGCTAACATTGTTAAGTTACACAGTAGTTACTGTATTTTGCAGTCACGTATGTATCCATCCAAAGGTATCCCTACATAACAGGTATCCCTTCATCGAAGGCGACAGTATTGGAAGGGTGGAGTGGTTCGTCTGATGAACGAGAACTGTGGAGGAAATGTCCAAACAATATCCATCTGCATTATAACGTAATTGTGTACACGTGGTTAAAGTGGCCTGAAGAAGTATGTTGTTATCCGTCTCTGACTTTTCTGTATAATGCGTTTGATACAGTAAGTTTTAATGAACTGGTACTGGGATACTGAACAGTGATTGCAGTGTAACTGATGCATTTTATGCATAATTAGTTTAAATTATATATGTTTCGTGCAATATATACATCCAGGTAAGAAACTCATTTAAATAATTGACTTGTTTTTTAAGAAAATTGTCGTTATAATATCTGGGAACTGGTTACTCCAGGCAGTTCTGTTTAATCATCAACCGAAAGTATGCTAACTACTTAAATGCAGCAATTTATACTGTGATTTGAATATTAAACAGTGCGTGTTGTCTCCGACCGGGCCATAGTGAAAGGTAGTTATGCCTGCTGCACAAGATATAACTATAGTGACCACGTATGGAGACACTGATGTGTCCTTGTCTGATGAAGTAAAACAATTTGCTCGTCGCTTCTACCTGAAGCTATAAGGCAACTTTGACATCAATCTGGATAAAGTCAGATCCCATGCATTCAGTACGACAAAGAGGTAGGTGCTTTCCTCAAACGGAAGATTCATTTCACTACCATATGCTGCGTGCACTCTTCCGAATTCTCATTTACAAAGCTGCTCAGCAGAATCACCTCAGCATACCCGCCTCTACATCATTTTAGAGAGAGATTTGTGGTGAAAAACTGGTGCTATGTGGGTGCAAGTGAAACTTTGTGTTGAAGCATATGTAATTGTACCAAAATACTCCTAGTAAAATGGTAATTCGAAATGTTCTATAAAGTTCGTTTCTACATATACTATTATAACTGCTTGTAATAATTTAGTAAAAATGGGAATTTCTTTGTCGGCTATCTGGAAATTCAAAATGGCTGACTTAATTCGAGTTATCCATATTATACTCTTTTGTACACGATAAAATAACTTTTAAGATATATAACTGCTTATTTGGGTCCAAAATGTAGGATGACATTGTGTTTTAGAGATAGAATGTTTTCACATACAAATGACCATATTTACTTATCCAGCTGTTTTGGGTTGTCTGGTAATTAACATCACTTCTGCATGTTAGCAGCCAGGAATCCACGACAGGTCCAGACGACTTTCATTGTGCATTCCTTCTGTTGCAGGAGACGACAGTTTTCCGAAAATGGGAACGGTGTGGTGTCTGCAAACAAGTGGCCAGGTGCTTTATTAACATTTTCACATCAAAGTTGAAGGCACGGCGCTGGCCAAACACTTCTATTGTCGCAGCAATGGCCATCACCCCTCACTGGAGGGTTCATTTGATCAACGAGAACTGTGGTATCAAGATCCATCTACATTATAACGTAAACGTCTACACATGGTTACAGTTGCCAAAAAAAGTACGTTATGTTTTTCGTCTCTGACATTTCTGTATAATGCGGTTGAGAAAGTAAGTTTTGATGAATCACCAACAATAAATTAACTTAAATGATTAGATTACTGGAATAGTCATAATTAAATTACTATGAGTAGATGAAACCCTTCACCTGAAATCAGGGTTGAAACAAATCATGATTTTTAAATTAAAAAAATCGGATTTTTTAAATTTAAATCGGATTTTTTTTTAAATTTATTTATTTTTAAATCTGGTATACACAATGTCATAAAATATTTTACTATCAGGCTATCTGGTGTCAATACAGCTACACAAGTGTGCGCACTTTGTGCTTTTGTATTAAAAAACACACAAAACGTTGATCTCGATGCTTGTAAACAATTATTTGTGTTAAATTCATTTATGCAATAACCAACACAAGTCCGATGTAGTAGAGATTGAAAAGGGCCAAATAAATGACGTTTTATTGCAAAGTGGACTGCTTATCACGCAGCCACTTTGGGAAGCACATTAACAGGAATGTGAGCTCCTCAAAGCAAACCAGACAGGAACTGAACACACGTACAGCCCCGTCCGGCAAGTTTCTTAGAGCCCACATTCCTACAGGCATGACGATAACATATATACATCAAGAAGTCGTCATGAACATGTAATGCAAAGAATACAGACATTCCACCACCAATACACAAATTTAATTACAAACAGGTGGGGCCATTTCGCCACAAGGTCACCCACAAACATGTGACCACCCCACCGCGACCTTCATATAAATCAGCGAATAAACAAACCGGAAGTCAAAAAAATCAAACAAATCATAAATCAATGATTGTTTTGATTTTTTTGGAGCGATTTAAATCACGATTTAAATCAATGATTTAAATCAGATGATTTAAATCAAACAACCCTGCCTGAAATATACGCTAATTTGCGATACGAAAGATATGTCTTTAGTCGAAATTTGAAGCTGGCGAGAGTGTCACAGGTTTTAATAAAGTTAGGTAAACTGTTCCACAGAGACGCCGCAGCCACTGCGAACGAGCCGTCCCCAGCCTTGATACAAGTGCGCTTCACTTCCAAACTGTTACGGCTGGCTGAGCGTAGTGCTCTTGCCGGTTGATATGAGCGCACGGGTTCACCCAGATACACTGGCGATTCGTCGTGCTTGTATTTGGATACTGAACAGTGATTGCGGTGTAATTATTGCATTTAAGCATAATTATTTTAAATTACATACATTTAGTGCAGTAAATTCCTCTAGGTAAGAAACTCATTTAAATAATTGACTTGGTTTGTAAGAAAATTGTCTGGTAACTGGTTACTCCAGGCAGTTGTGATTAATCTTCAACCGAAAGTATGCTAAATGCTTAAATACAGCAATTTATACTGTTATTTGAATATTTAACATTGCTTGCTGTGTAATTATTTAATTTAAGAGTAATTACGTTTAAATGCAAACTTAATGTTGTCAATATATCAATAAAATAGTAATCTCATTAAAATAGGACAAAAACAGACTTGGGAGTGCTCTGCATCACCGTCGTGGGCCTGGTGAATCGCAGTGCCGTCATATATGAATGTATCAACAAGCTCCTTGATATCTTCACTCACTCTCAGGTACAGACTATCGTACACTTGTAACTCACCAGGTGCACAGGTCACCCAGTGGTTGTCGTTGCTGTGGAGAAGTGGGTGAAAGGATTTAATTAGTGTGTATTGTGTGTAGTAACCAAACAAAATAAATCAAACGTAAATAAACTATATTGCGAGGACACATTGCCTTGAGAAAAGTGTTTTGTGTTTTGTTTTTGTTGGAGTGGCCGATCATGATTAACTCAGTGCCTCGATGAGAGACGTATCATGATTAATTCAGGAATCACTTCTTATCATTCAATCATTCGTAAATTTATAATGTAATACAAGTAAACACACACAATGTTCTTGCAGAATAACATATAGCATACATTTTTATGACTCATATTTGCTAACTTTCTTACGTAAGAATATATATACACACATATTTATAAGGGGGGATCAAATATCCAGGTTGTGGAAAGATAGACATACCCTAGGGTATCTTCCCCCTGGGGGAAAGATATCTTCACCCGGGGTAAGATACCCTGGGGGGACATGTCCAGGGTAAGATATCCTGCCACACTGACATCGCTAGTCTGGACGTCAGTGGTGTAGGTGAATCAGGGTAGGGACATCTTCTTACTAGATAAGCAGAAACCGAACCATTCGTACACAATGTTGCCGAAACAGTCAATGCATGTGAGAAGGAAAATGACGCGTCCGCACTTACTTGTCACATACGATTCACGTCACATTCTCGCTCTCCGGTGACGCCAACGGTGTGAAAATGGCGGCGATAATATGCCTGTATGGAATTTAAACAGAACCAAATGCACATACTGCATTTCCCCTCACTCACTCGTCGCTCGCTTATTCCGTAGCAATTTCATCTTAGTTTTATTACCGTCAATATGTCGACACAAATCAAAATACGAAATTATAATCTATTTATAACGAATTTCGCAATACCAATAATGCACTCACAAATATATACATTTCAGACATGTCCACATTGTTGGCTGAATACAGTTATTGATATCGGTTAAATTGCTTATTTTTAGGGATTACATTCGTCTGTACCAGCGCTGCACACTCGTGTAACTGTCGTGTGACCCCTGAATTCGTCGGATACCAGCACAGTGTCTATTCTGCAGAACGCACTAACTTTTCAAAATCGGTCACCGAGCTGGGTCGACATTGATAGGTATCTGTAGTGATATGTGCTGCCATCTGGTGCGGTTGGTCGAACATCCACCATTTCCAATACGAAGGCACGATGTACGTTATTTATATTAAAACATGTATAACCATGGCATGAATATCGATACATCTTATTAAATGGTGACAGCGGTAAAAAAAATTAGCTTCTCAGAACATGTAGACCATGTGAATAATTCGTACAACACTATACTAGTTCTTGAACGCGCGTTGAAACCTTAAAATACCGTTACCGTACCTGAACGAACATGGCCACAACAAAAATGCCTACTATGAACTGAGGCCACGAACCCGTGGCTGACGCATTCAGAACATTTAAGGCTAGAATGTAATTATATCTCGAAGATCAGAACGTCAATGACAAAAATCAAAATAGCACTTGGAGAAGAAGGAGTGAGAAGAATTATGGCATCAAGTTTGACCGACGATGACAAGAAAGATCCAAATGCAGTATGGGCCTCCAATGAGGAACAGGTTGATGCAACAGTCAAGAAGAAGTTTCGCGGACATCGTCTAGAGTTTGCATTTATGCGCCAGAAATCCCACGAAAATATTAACGACTTTGTATCAAGACTCCGTGAAAAGGCTACAAAGTGTAAATTTGAAAACAATTAACTGAATGAGAGATTGACCGAAATGATCATAGTTTTGACTCATGTAGGAGACTTGCGCAAAGAACTGTTATCAAAACCTAAAGGGTACTTTATCAAGGACGTCTAAGAAAGAGGCTAGTAACATGAGGTTGTAAAGGCTTTAAATTATCTTCGACTATTTCAGTCGATATCCGGTCGTTAAAGAACTATCAACTACTACTGCTGATAGAGTTATCTCAGCAACAAAGGAAACTGTCAGAATAATGGACGTGCCATGCGAAGTAGTTTCTGACAATATGATGATTTTTTTTCACTGTGGAATATCAAGTACACAACGTCAAGTCCACGATATCCCCAATCAAATGGTTTAATCGAAAAACAGATTCGTTACATCAAACCATTCATCAAGAAATGCATCGGATTAGGAGGAGATGTCAACAGAGCGACACCACTGGACACTATGTAACTAAGACCAGCCGAACTGATGTTTCGATGACCAATGACAACACCTGTTCCACATCAATCAGTCAGTTGCTCGAGAGAACATGTACGCCGATCAACATACTAGATAAATGGCTCCATTGTTAAACGGACAGCAATTGCGTGTACTGAAACACGAAAAGAAAGAGTGGTTTCCCGCCAAGGTGTTCTCACAAATCGGTGACCGGTCGTACTGTGTACAGAGAAAAAGTGGTCTACCGATTCGTTTCTTTACAGGAGCCAGCTACGTGAAATAATTCAAACTACTAGAGAAATCACACTGAGCCAATCATCGCATTCAGTGCAGATATAGACTAAGTCAATGGATGAGAAGAAATTGCGACCAGACGCAGTACCAGCCGATAATGTTCCAGATGAATATCAGGAGAATGTCCAGTCCATGACGCACACGAGCCCAGTGAGCAGGCAGGACGAGGTAGCTAGACCTACGACTAAAGCAGGTGAAGCAGGTAGAAAGGATTCGGTGATGACTACTTGATCGGGCCATGTGGTTTGTCAGCCACATCGATATGAACTGTAATGCATGTATGTAATAATGGGGACTATGTGTGAACACATGTACACATGTACTATTATGAACAGTTCGTTAAGCATTCGATACACTGGCATTCAGTGTAGTTTTGAACCAGTTACATTGATTATAACAATTTGTGAAGACAGGGGCATGTGAACACATACTTGATAAATAATTAGTTAAGGCTTAGAGCCAGTACGTTCAGTTAGTTAAGCGTTGTAACCAGAAATTGTTACGATAAAATAAGGTAACTTTATGGAAGTGGGAAGGGGGGTGTAATTTAACAAGATTTGCCATCCAAGCTAAATGCCTAGATGGCAAGTGGACAAGGAAGCCATTGGCTTATCGAGAGTCCAACAATGTTCATCTACTTATAACCCGCCCTCCTGAGATATGTGTCAACCTTGTTTTTAAACATATTCACGCTGCTAGCAGTTACACAATCTGTAGACAATTTGTTCCATTCATTTATTGTCTTCTGTGAGAACGAGTGCTTCCTGATGTCCAATCTACATTGATCCTTTACTAATTTTACCTCATGTCCTCTAGTTCTGCTATCCTTCTTGAGTGAGAAAAACATATTTCTATCAATATTTTCATACCCATTCAATATTTTAAAAACTTCAATCTGATCTCCTCTTAACCTCCTTGTCTCTAGAGTTGTTAAACCACATTCTTTCCGGCGTTCTTCATAACTAAGGTCTCTAAGTTCTGGAATCATTTTAGTTGCTCTCCTTTGTATGCGTTCAAGCGTATCTATATCCTTCTTACGATATGGTCTCCATGCTTGTATACAGTATTCTAAATGAGGTCTAACTATTGCTTTATAAAGAGGTATAATAAACTTTTTTCCCTTGTATGTTATGTTTCTTCTAACCAATCCAAGAGTTTGATTACCCTTTGAAGCTGCAATACCACACTGCCCTGAAACTTTCATATCAGCGCTTATTGTAACTCCTAAGTCCGTTTCTTTTACAGTAGTACCCATAACAGAATCTCCCATTTTATAATTTACACTCAAGTTCCCATGTCCTGTATGTAGGCATTTACATTTCTCAAAATTTAACAACATCTGCCATTTCTCAGACCATTTCACTAATCTGTCTAGATCGTTTTGTAAATGTTGTTTATCACCTTCAGTATTAACCTTTCTAAACAGTTTTGTGTCATCCGCAAATTTCAGTACGTTACTTGTTATATTGTCGTCCAAGTCATTGGTATATATTAAGAATAATATAGGTCCTAATACTGATCCTTGAGATACCCCACTCAAAACCGATTTCCAATTTGAAACTTCTCCATCTACTACAACTCGTTGTCTTCTGTCAGTCAGCCATTGTTCTATCCAGTCAGTTATGCTATCCCCGATACAATGGGCTTTTAATTTAAGTAGTAATCTTTGATGTGGCACTTTGTCAAAAGCTTTCTGAAAATCTAAGTAGATAATATCTACTGGCGATCCCACGTCTATCCACTTAGTGATTTCTTCAAAAAAACATAACATATTTGTTAAGCATGACCTCGCTTTAAGAAATCCATGTTGAGACGAATTTAATAATTTATGCTTAACGAGGAAGTCCACCATATGGTCTTTAATTAACCTTTCTAATAATTTACAAATCACTGACATTAAACTCACTGGTCTGTAATTCTCTGACTTATTTCTTGAACCCTTTTTAAATAATGGTATGATGTTTGCTTCTTTCCATTCAAACGGAACAACTCCCTCTTTTAATGACAAGTTGAATACTATTGCAAGTGGTATACTGATTTGTTCTACTGTTTCCATTAGTAATTTTGGAGGAATCGCATCCACTCCCGGTGATTTGTTATCCTTCATTGCCTTTATTTTCTTAGCTACCAATTCTGGGGTTACAACTAACGGACCTAAATAGTCAGATTTAGCCTCCTGAAATTTAGCATCAGCAACTGGTAATGAACTAATATTTTCTTTGGTAAACACTGAACTGAAGTAATCATTTAGGTCTTCCGCCATTAAAAACCCCTGTGATATTATATTTCCAACACTGTCTTCTAGAGGTCCAACCTAGTCTTGTACGTTTTGTATACTCCTGACATATGCATAAAACTCTTGCTGTCATTTTTTATGTTACATGCTAGTTTTTGCTCATAGCTTCTTTTAGATTGTCTGATTTCAGTTGTAGCTGCATTAAGTGTCTCTTTGTAATTTGCATAGTCTTCTTCCTTTCAGGTACGCCTATAAAACCTCCACATAGCTTGTTTTTACACTATTTTTCTAATATACTCTTTTGACAAGTATTTCTTTCTACACCGTTTTCCTTGTTTTTGGAAGGGAACACATTTATCGATGATACTCTCAATTTCATATTTTAGAATATTCCAACATTCAATTGCGGTCTTTTTCATCAGCATGTTATTCCAATCTAGCTTTGCTAAGTATTTTCTCATATCTTTGTAGTTACCTTTGTGGAAGTTTCTCTTGTACATTTTCTTATTTTTACATTGATGTCAAAATGTATTTGATTATGGACACTGTTACCCAATGGTTCAAATATGTTTACATTGTCCACTAATTCTTTTTGTGATGAAAAAACTTTATCTAATACATTTTCTCCTCTGGTTGGTTCTAGCACGTGCTGAGTAAGAAAGCTATCCTGGATTAACAATACAAATTGTTGGTCCTCAATCCCTGTGCTCTCTAGATAATTCCATTGTATGTGTCCATGGTTAAAATCTCCCATTATGATACATTCCCCCTTACTAACTTCCTTTATAGCGTTTTTATTTTTGTGTTGTCCTCTTCGTTTATGTTTGGACTTCGGTAAACTAATCCAATAGTTAATATTGAATTTCCTGAAACAATTGTGTACCAAACAGCTTCATCGCAATCTGCTTCCCTTCCTAGTTTTATTTCATCAGTCTGAATAGATTCTTTAACATATAAAATAACGCCCCCGCCCCTTCTTCCTATTCGATCTTTCCTAAACATTACGTATCCTGTCAGTCCTAATTCAGCATCTGTTATATCTATGTTGGCCCATGATTCAGTTATACCAATTATGTGAGGGTCAATATTTTCTACCATAATGTTTAATTCGTTTTTCTTATTTACTATGCTCTTTGCATTTAAACATACGCATCTATAACCTTTTTCAGATATGTTTTTCGGACGATTTGATATTGGTTTATCTGTGCTAGTGGCCTCTTGTTCTGCTTGATAAACCTCTAGGTAACCCCCCTGCTCTTCTAGTTTAAACAATGTTTACTTCCAAAAATAGTTGTCATTGTACCCATGTTGCTGAAAGTTCGTCCGCGAATACTGCTGCCCCCTTTCCACTTAGATGAAGCCCATCCTTCATGCACATATCAGCCCTCCCAACAAAACTTCCCCATAAATCCAACTTCCTCTTCCCTACATAGCTTCTGTACTAACATGTTAATTGCCATCCCCCGACAATTTCGATATTTGTGACCCCTCCTGCCCATTACAGGTAAAATCCCTGACAGTATTACCTGCTCAACCCGCGCCTGTTTTAGTGTTCTGACCAACTGCCTATATTTCCTAACTATGGCAGTTGTACCCTCCCTCTCTACGTTATTTGTCCCTACGTGTACTAAAACAGATCCACCCTTACCCGAACCTACGATGTTTTTACTCTCTCAGTTATCGCCTCTATTTTGGCTCCAGGCAAGCAGACCACCACATCATCTCTCTTGTTTAAGACTCTGTCGGTCTTCCTAACTATCGAATCCCCCACAAACACCCTCGCTCTCTTCCTCACCCCCTCTATCACTGCTGCATAATAACTCTTCCGTTCGATCCCTTCCCTCCTGTCTCCTTCGCTCCTGTCTCCCCCACTCCCCTCTCCTTCACTCCGGTTGTTTTCCCTCCCGTCTCCCCCACTCCCTTCTCCTTCCCTCCTGTCTCCCCTAATCCCCTCTCCTTCACTCCGGTTGTCTTCCCTCCCGTTCCTTTCCTTCCCGTCTCCTTACGTCCTGTCTCCCTACGAAATGTCACCTTCCCTCCTCTCAGCTTCCTCCCAGGCTGAGGTGAGCTCTCACTAGCATATCTTGTGTCTTTCACTACTTCATCATCTACTGTTCCCCCACCGGAACTACTGGCACAACCCCCCTGTTCCCTTCCCACCATTGCCACAACGAGCAGCCTCAGCTGTTTCAACTCCACCTCTAGTTCCTTCATCTTCGTACATCCCCTACACTCAAAACTAAAACTATCTGCCTGGACCTCAGCCAAGGACTTCTCGCACCCAGACTTGACGAAGTCCACCCATTTACTGCAACTGCCACAAATTAAGTGCCTTGTGGCCTTTAACTGCCGTTTGCACGGCGCCATCATACAATTTAGTTTTAATTAGTTTGCTACGTTAGCCTTGAATAAGGCTGTTTTTGTGATCAAAAGAACACTTTAGGCTAATATACTTGCTAACTATGTCTTCTATTAAGCTCGCATGATAAAAAAAAACCCTGCCACCTAGCGAATACGGAGAACACTGTGTAACAAAACAACGAAATCAGTGTGTACTAATTTACGCTGAAATCCTGCTGTTAATTCCTTTTTACCGAAAACGTTTACTACCACTATGTCAGATATTACCTTATGTATGTAATTTAAGTAAATATATCACTTTATATTATATATATATATATATATATATATATATATATATATATATATATATATATATATATATATACCTGTTTGTAATTAAATTTGTTATTGGTGGTGGAATGTTTGTATTCTTTGCATTACATGTTCATGACGACTTCTTGATGTATATATGTTATCGTCATGCTTGTAGGAGTGTGGGCTCTGAGAAACTTGCCGGACGGGGCTGTACATGTGTTCAGTTCCTGTCGGGTTTGCTTAGAGGAGCTCACATTCCTGCTAATGTTCTTCCTAAAGTGGCTGCGTGATAAGCAGTCCACTTTGCAATAAAAAACATCATTTATTTGGCCTGTTTCAATTCTCTCGTACATCGGACTTGTGTTGGTTATTACATAAATATATATATATATATATATATATATATATATATATATATATATATATATATATATATATATATATATATATATATATATATTACTACTTATTAGCCAATGTAAACGATAGTTCGATGCACGAGTTGAATTCACGACAAACTCCCTTTTATCACTCGTTGAGTTTAAATCCGGGAAAAAAATACTACCTCTGTTGACAAAATCGGTTTCTTAATATATGTCTACAAGAAGTTTGTGAACAATATATGTATAATAGTAATACTTATTCTAACCAATATTCCAATGTTACTGACTATTCACTATGCTATCTCAAGTTTCGAATGGTAAACAACCCTATTAACGCTCGCTGACTTCCCTGACAGAGTCCGAAACTAACTTACTCTAAAATACTCCCTCTGACTAATAATTAACAAAACCTGTTTCCTAATATATGTCTACAATACGTTTGTGTATAATATATATGCAATAGTAATACTTATTCTATTTGATATACCGCGTTTTTCTGTAAATGATCTACACCAAATTCAAGTCGCTGCACCAAGTCCAAGTAGCCGGAAGTGATATGTGCTGCCATATGGTGCGGTTGGTCGAACATCCACCATTTGCAATACGAAGGCACGATGAACGTTAGCTATGTTAAAACATGTATAACCATCATATGAACATTGATTCATCTTATTAAAGTATCAGCTTCTTTTTTCTTAAAAGCGAAGTACGCCGATTTCACGATTTTCCCACACGAAGTCAGTTAATTCATGTTATCACTTGTCTATAATCCAGACCCACCTCGATTTCGAATTAACATTCAATATGTATAGTAACCATGAAAAATGCATGCTGATTTACGGAACATGTAATTTTTTAAATATATTAAGAATAAAAACACATATAATCACCTTGTCGAAGCTCGAATTCGCATATTTAACCTGCTTTAAGCGCCATATTGCTCCCTGTATTCGCAAGATGGCGACACTTAAAGCGAGGTAAATATGCGTATTCAGTAATCGAAAAAGGTGATTAAATGTGTGTTTATGCACAACATGATTAATAATTTACATGTTACGTAGGCCATGCATTAAATATATCGGTATGGCGAAGATATCATTTAAACACATAAATAGACAATCCTTTGTAACACTGTACGGAGCGTACATCAGACCACACCTTGATATATGTAAGCAGGCATGGAGCCCATATCTAACAAAAAACATCAACAACTTAAAAAGTACAGCGCAGGGCCACTAAACTGGTGCCCAACATCGACAAGTTCGCCTATGATGAAAAACTAATCACTTGAGACTCTACTCACTGTAAGGCCGCCGTCAGAGATGAAACTTAATCGAAACCTACAAGATATTAAATGGATGGTACCACGTTGAGGCTGGACATTTCTTCCAAGAAAGCAGTCAGCTTAGACTTACCAGAGGACACACTAAGAAAATATTCAGAGAGATAGGCTCCATATTATGCACCGCTTCTTCTCGTTCAAGGTTAGTGACCAATGGAATTGTCTTCCTCAAACAGTGGTTAATGCCAAGACAGTATCACAATTTAAAACCAGATGAGACTGATTGTGGAACAGCCTGGGATATGGGGACCTACAAATGCCAACGGCCTAAAATAACCCATTAACCTACATATGTGTGTAGCGGCGACATTGAGTTGGACCCTTAACTCGCTATCAAGGCCGCCATCTTGCGAATAAAAGGGGCAATATGGTGCTATGTGCATGTTAAATATGCGAATTCGAGGGATTTTTTTCTTTAACATCTATCGTGACTACGGGTCCAGATATAATGACATGCATGTACATTTTCACCAGTAATATCTTCCTATGTTATTAATGTTCATATATCTTGTTTGGCGTGATCCGAGGATGGCGCATTAATGACAAAGTCCTTCATAGAAATATATTGTTGTTTTAATTATAATCTCAGAAATATAATAATAAAACAAATACCTTAACAAAATTAACACGTTGTTAGTATAGCTCTACTATGACGGAATAGGAATAATAACACAAGACAATATCAGGCATGGGCCGCATTTGTCATCAAACAAAGGAAAATAATCTACCACGTATGTCTAGGGATACTCGGAAAATACCAGCAAATACCATTTTTTCCTGATGTTCCAATTCTAAGAAAAGCAAACTATGTTTACCGCAACTGTTCAAATCAATGGATTTAAGGGTCACCTGTATACAAATGGAAAACGTATGTCATATCTTAAAAACTGATGTCATATTAAAAAAAAATACTCATATCATCCTGATAAAGTTGACATTGTATTATATTTATAAAAACATATAAAATATTATTTGCATGACCAAAACCATGGTAACAAGATAATCTTAGAAATGCTGGGTTATTTTACGGTAAGTTACATGGATAGTTTTAATTATATATAATTTTTTATTCTAACGAATAATATATCAAATTATGCAACGAAGCAGTTTGGCTGAACAATTTATTATAAAAATGTGACTTTACCACTATATAATAAATAAATTGTTTAAACGTATACAAATGGCAAAAATCACATTATCATCAAAACTATTACTATTTGGTCAGCTAAACCGCTTCATTTTACAATTTTATGTATCGTTTATTAGAATAAATAACAAACATACATATATGAATTCAATATGCAATGGGATTTCCCATACAACCAAACCTGTTTTAGAATGGTGCTCCAACTTGAAATCAGTTTCCGCCTCATCTCCACCACGGTAGTAGGAGTCTGATCTTCGCAGTTTAGTACCTGGATGTTTTAACAGATGGCAGCGACATTTTTTTTACTTGTTTCAGGTGGACCGACAATTTGAAGGAACTTGCAGTTGAATGTCGCGGCCACATTCACGATCTATGATGTATACATCGTGGCGTCGGTATTTGGTATCATTAATGGTCCTTGTTCATGCTCTGCTAGTGTCATGGTGCAATTACATGATCCGATACAGGAAGCATAGTTTTCTACCATGCTGTCAAAAGTTTCGTTTGACAGCATGATAAATGTTCTGGATGTCTTTCTTCTGGCATTTTATAACGCAAAATAATTCAGTCGAGGCGTCTGCCACATTGGCTATTTCCATGCATATCAAAACAACCATTAACATGTAACAGGGTTAAATATAAGAAAATCCGCCAATCAGTATGCGGACCAATTATGTCATCGTATACGCACTGAAGTATTATTCGCGTGTTGTGTGAATACTTTCTACTAAGTTATCTAAACGAATATTGATTAAAATATTAGAACAAAAAAGAACGACCCTAATCTTTGTATTTGCTTTTCCAATTTAGGTAGGGTCGGCTTACCGGAAACACACCTATTTCTTGCTTAGGTCGGTCTAATTGTATATACTACCGTCCACATCCAAGCATAGAGAGGCGTGGTACTGTAGTTGTTAGTGTAGTTGGTAGCACATCCGCTTTACATGCTAGAGTTCTGAGTTCAATGCCCGGACCGGGCATTAGTATGTTTGATGTAAAAACCTGGTTTTTAATATTGGGAACTGTGTATCTCTCGTGACTCGGATGATCACGTTAATTGCGGTCCCAATTTAATTGGAGACGTAAAAGAACCACTGAGGACGACACGCACCCTGGCAGTAACAACCCCTAATGCCAACAGTTAAAAAGGTTGGCTTGGCGATAATGCTCTGAAAAAGGCTGGCTAGTTGAATGATGCTTCGTAACACCACAACATTGTATTAACCACGACATACAACAAACAAAAACAGCAAACAAAAAGTATAAATATATATATTTTTTTAATTTCCACATTTTCATGAAACCAATTTACAATTCCAAGACGACCTCTAAATGTTTAGCGAGTTCAATGTCCGCTTTGATTTACTAAATCTAAATACTACATCATTAATCATTAAAAATAGTTTGAATAAAAAACGTTGGGGTGATTTTTTAGTTGTGACAATTAACAATATATAGGATTACAAATTGGAGAAAATAACTTGCATTGTTTTTTGTCAACCGTTCTCTCCAAGTCGCCATGTTTGTTTTAATGTTATTTAAAGCATGAACAATTTGTTTTATATAATACCATATTCTTTCACATTTTATTGTTTTAATCACGAAATGACTCATCGATACAACCCGGCGTATGGGCGATGTTACCCAACATCAAGCATCAAATCATCATTATGTTTATGTGTTGTGTGTATTTTGGTGCATTTCATACTGTATACAATGGACACCCGGAAACACAATACAAACACTGCTGTCCACAACTTTGGACAGCGCCCATTCACAGATGGGCTGTTTTGACAATCTCCCATGTATTCGCGACATTGCCGGAGGATAGTTAGTGCTTGTTTGACGACTGAGGGCGGCCGGACTTGATGACCGTTCTGACGATGGAAGTGATCAAATGGACAGTGCTTGTGTTTGTTGCAATCAGTGGTCAGTCATCATTAGGTAAGGCATCGATGCTTGTTACTGTTATATTATTTATAATACTGGGTACAATAAAGGCAATGAAGGATAACAAATCACCGGGAGTGGATGGGATTCCTCCAAAATTACTAATGGAAACAGTAGATCAAATCAGTATACCACTTGCAAGAGTATTCAACATGTCATTAAAAGAGGGAGTTGTTCCGTTTGAATGGAAAGAAGCAAACATCATACCATTATTTAAAAAGGGTTCGAGAAATAAGTCAGAGAATTACAAACCAGTGAGTTTAACGTCAGTGATTTGTAAATTATTAGAAAGGTTAATTAAAGACCATATGGTGGACTTCCTCGTTAAGCATAAATTATTAAATTCATCTCAACATGGATTCCTTAAAGCGAGGTCATGCTTAACAAATATGTTATGTTTTTTGGAAGAAATCACTAAGTGGATAGACATGGGATCGCCAGTAGATATTATCTACTTAGATTTTCAGAAAGCTTTTGACAAAGTGCCACATCAAAGATTGCTACTTAAATTAAAAGCCCATGGTATCGGGGATAGCATAACTGACTGGATAGAACAATGGCTGACTGACAGAAGACAACGAGTTGTAGTAGATGGCGAAGTTTCAAATTGGAAATCGGTTTTGAGTGGGGTACCTCAAGGATCAGTATTAGGACCTATATTATTCTTAATTTATATCAATGACTTGGACGAGAGTATAACAAGTAACGTACTGAAATTTGCGGACGACACAAAACTGTTTAGAAAGGTTAATACTGATGGTGATAAACAACATTTACAAAACGATCTAGACAGATTAGTGAAATGGTCTGAGAAATGGCAGATGCTGTTCAATTTTGGGAAATGTAAATGCCTACATACAGGACATGGGAACTTGAATGTAAACTATAAAATGGGAGCTACTGTTCTTGGTACTACTGTAAAAGAAAAGGACTTAGGAGTTACAATAAGCGCTGATATGAAAGTTTCAGAGCAGTGTGGTATTGCAGCTTCAAAGGGTAATCAAATTCTTGGATTGATTAGAAGAAACATAACATATAAGGGAAAAAAGTTAATTATACCTCTTTATAAAGCAATAGTTAGACCTCATTTAGAATACTGTATACAAGCATGGAGACCATATCGTAAGAAGGATATAGATACGCTTGAACGCATACAAAGGAGAGCAACTAAAATGATTCCAGAACTGAGAGACCTTAGTTATGAAGAACGCCTGAAAGAATGTGGTTTAACAACTCTAGAGACAAGGAGGTTAAGAGGAGATCAGATTGAAGTTTTTAAGATATTGAATGGGTATGAAAATATTGATAGAAATATGTTTTTCTCACTCAAGAACGATAGCAGAACTAGAGGACATGAGGTAAAATTAGTAAAGGATCAATGTAGATTGGACATCAGGAAGCACTCGTTCTCACAGAGGACAATAAATGAATGGAACAAACTGTCTACAGATTGTGTAACTGCTAGCAGCGTGAATATGTTTAAAAACAAGGTTGACACATATATCAGGAGGGCGGGTTATAAGTAGGTGAACATTGTTGGACTCTCGATAAGCCAATGGCTTCCTTGTCCACTTGCCATCTGGGCCTTTGGCTTGGATGGCAAATCTTGTTAAATCTTGTTAAATCTACTCTTCGTCGTTTGACTGACATGCAACCATGATGTGTAAGTATGTGTGTATGTGAATATGCATGAATACATGTATTTGTATTCGTATATACGTACGCATATATGGAACATGGAATCCGTGTATAACGAGCTAGATGAGGATGAGAGAAAGATGATACAACACTGCCCGTGATATATATATATATATATATATATATATATATATATATATATATATATATATATATATATATATATATATATATATATATATATATATATATATATATACATATGTGATTATATATATGTATGTATGTATGTATGTATGTATGCATGTATGTATATGTTATATAATATATATATATATATATATATATATATATATATATATATATATATATATTTATACGCACGACAATTAAAAAAACACGGAAGCAGACATGTATGACGAGCTAGATAAGGATGAGAGAAAGACGATGCAGCATTGCCCGTGAGAGGGATGAGGATTTCAAGGACGTGAAGGGGGGACGGTCATATCAATGACAGAAACAATATTATGGAGAGGCAAGATAATATGGTACTAGGATTTGTCGGCATAGAAAAGGCTTTCGACACGGTCCCAAGAGAGATGGCAACGGTAGTGCTAGAAGCAGAAGCCATGATGGTACGAGCAATGTACGAGAGAACGAAGGGAAGAATATTGATAGAACATATGATGTTAACTGAGTTTAAGGCTATCATTGGTATGAAGCAAAGGAGTGCACTTAATCGGAGTTAGTCATTTATTGTATATCATGGTGATGGAATTAATCGGCAAGAAGATCAGCACGGATGATGTCCTCGATAATATGACGTACGCAGACGATCTGGACATAACAGCAGATAGCAAACATGAAGAAACGCTTGAGATATGGAAGCAAGTGTTCAAGAAGCCCCACGATACAATATAACCTAGCCGAGCTCATTGTACGAGGGAACACGTACGATTAAATCGAGCCGTAAGCTTCGGACAAATAGACACACATTACACGTCAGTCGGATCGGTCATATCGCGCGACGTCAAAGGTGAAGGTCATGTAGTTGTTTACCATGGTTAAAAAATGGCGGGACCCAACGTGACAGATCAGTTTAACTCCGACGAAAGCGAAGAAAGTTCGGCGAGTTCATTGTGTCGGGACAAAATTAACATGTTGAAATAGTCGCGTTGCTTTTATTGTTCAGTATAGACTACGTGTTTACAGTGTTCTCTCTTGGGTATAGTGTTGTGAGGCCCGCGTGCGTGCGTGCGTGCGTGCGTGCGTGCGTGCGTGCGTGCGTGCGTGCGTGCATGCCATATTGTACAGCCTATGTATTTGTACTTGCCGAATACGTGTAGGCCGTCTGTGCAAACGGTTGTGTTACACATTAAACTCACCGGTGCATTCAAAACTAATATCCGGCGATGGTTAACATTACACCGGACGCTTACTGTGTCGCAGTAATCATGCGACAATTATGTAGGAATTGTGAAGGCATCAATAAATAATTCGTAATGTTTCGGATTGTGCCTAGTGAGCTATTAGTATCCCCAGCTTCCCCTTATAGCATGCTACCCGCATACGGTAATTACTTTCGTTAAGTGCCCCATTAAGGTCATTATATCAACTCATATATCATATCAGCATACAAATCCACCTCTCGATATCCCTATAACACATCCGAGCGACTTGTGGGGCGTGGTGGCGTAGAGGTTAGAACATCGGACTCTCAATAATCAGGGTTCGAATCCTCCTGCTGTCCTTTCGAAGCTCCGGCACTTTCGTTCACTACACTTTGCCTCAGTTCACGCTGCTTTATAAATGAGTACCTGGCTATAGACAGTGTTGGATAAGTTAACGGATAGTCTTCGCGCAGTAGTTGCAGCGTGGCTTAAACTTCCCAGAGAAGTCGAGTCGAGTTGGTGTTGGAATGAACTGGTCTGCCAAGCCTTGAAATTTGAAGTGTAAAGCGCTATAGACGATCTGACGGACTGTATGCGTTATATATGAACATACCTTTACATTGACCTAACCTCAGTGAGTAGGGAAGCAAACACATAATAAAACTCAACCTACTCCCAGAGGGAAACATAAACAGTGTCCCAACCACAGTGTCGCGGAGATTTAAGTATATAGAAACAACGCCCATGAATGCTCCAGGTTTCTCTGTATTACATCGGTCCACTTCATTCTTGGTCTGCCGTTTCACGAAAACTTTTCGAGGTCAACAAGTCACAATACAGCAGCACTTCTCCAAATACTTATCCTGCACCAATCTCTTGTGGATAACCAATAACCTGTGCCCCCCTTTGGAGACAACAATAGAGAAAACACTTTCCTGTTGATGTCATTGTGTAGATGTGAAATATATGCAACATTTTAGAGCACTGACGTTCGCTTCTCGCATTGCGTTTCTAGAGTCTACAAACGTAACTTATTTGTAAATATCACGGATTATATTATAGGTTTAATTTATGGGACCAAGTGTTCACACACGCGCTGACCAACTTCGTTTATCCGTTGCGTTTCTAGCGCAGCCGGAAGTGGATGACGCTGTTGACAGGACGAACCCGGAGATGCCGTTGATGGGAGGCGTCATAGGCGGTCACGAGTTCGCGGCTGGTAAATGGCCGTGGATGGTGTCACTGCAGGTTTGATTTGCATTTTTTAAGGCGGACTGATAGAAACCGTAAGAAGCGTCTATGCTTATATGGAAGATTGCTCGGTTGGTGAACAAATATGCAACTAAAATCTTACCACGACAGGTTTCAAAACAACACGGAATTTTTATTTTGTGTAATTAATTTGATACATTCAAGAACAGTCTCTTCAAACATATTATATACTAACCGACTTAGCCACCACGAACACTGGTATAATGTGTCCGAAGGACATTACCTGCCAGTCATATTACAAATATTCACATTAGTATTTAAACTGTTAAATGAAGCTTATTTTCACATCCGTATTTAAAGTGTATGATAAAACTGTATTCCTCTGTACATTTGAATGTTTTAAGCTAAAACATCACGAAAACGTCAATGCGAGAACCTTAATTGCAATTGAAGTAGCAACTTGATTAAACATGTACAATTATGTAATATATTGATAGTCAATCATAAGTAGTGTTACTTTAAAAAAATAGTTGTTGAATCGATCCTGCAGGGTAAGATTCCAGATTTTTCGTTTTTCGGAATACCTTTCACGTATGCCAAGTACTACTGCGGGGCTTCCCTGCTCAACGACCGCTGGATACTAACAGCTGCTCATTGCTTCCCGACGAAGACGTTTGGGTACGTGTTACTTTTCTTGACTTAGGTAATTTATCGATCAAGACTATCATGCAAACATACATGCATACATACATACATACATACATACATACATACATACATACATACATACATACATACATACATACATACATACATACATACATACATACATACAAACATACATACATACATACATACATACATACATACATACATACATACATACATACATACATACATACATACATACATACATACATACATACATAATACATACATGGACAGTTTCTCAAAAAAAAGTTATCTGGCATCAAATGCTATTTTATCCAGCGAATATGTGTGATCTGAAGGTTCGCAAAATAACATTTAGATATAGAAAGCAACATACACGATTTAACGCATTAAAAAAAAGAATATTGCAAATGCTGACAAACGATATTCACGGTTATTTCCTCTGTATTAATACGGCGTTGGATAATAATGTCGTCTATTCACATACATTATCTTACATTGGTGCGGCGGCGGATATGTTGTAGATCCCGAGGCGTGGTGTCACACTAATGGCATGTCCGACTCGGAGCGAGGAAACTGCGGGTATGTAACCTTCTTCGTTTAAAATGAAAATTTTTTTAAGACGATAGCTTGAACCACACTTTGCCAACGAAAATTCATTATATTAACACGTCACCTTTGTAGAATAGCTGTAGGCGAGCACTACCAGTTGCTGGTTTGCAACCGAAGTATTCTACTTAAACAGCGTGTCAAGGCATGGCTTTTATCACACATATTCGATGATATGTACGATAGTTTACCGGCTTCGTGTTCCTTGAATCGTACGTTAAATTACCAATTACATAGGCCTACACATTACCGCCCATAACCTGAGAGATACGACCCAAATGTAACACATTGGTGCAGCCCGACCGTTGAATTCAAGAACCAGTTAATGTTGACTGTGATCTCCGAGAAAGTGGAACATTTAGGGATGTTTTTGTCCCCATATTTCCGTCGACATTAACAACAATTCAATAAATGTATCTCACAAAAAGTAATACCAGATACTTGATGGCACTTTTTGCTTCGCCTATTGCGAATTGTTCATTAAGGTCGTTGCCTCTTTAGTCAGACCTGAAACACAGGGTTCAGGGTCTGCTCGGACGTCTGCTGGACATCGATGATTGGAAGGAATGGAACGTCCACGGGGAGAAGATCTTCATATACCACGACTACGACAGTTCTTCGCTTTCGTCGGAGTTAAACTGATCTGTCACGTTGGGTCCCGCCATTTTTTGACTATGGTAAACAACTACATGACCTTCACCTTTGACACCGTGCGACATGACCGATCCGACTGACGTGTAATGTGTTTCTATTTGTTCGAGGCTTACGGCTCGATTTAATCGTATGCGTTCCCTCGTACAATGAGCTCGGCTAGGTTGCATCGCATCGTGTGGTTTATCGAACACCTTCTTCCACATATCAAGCGTTTCTTCGGTTTGCTATGTGCTGTTGCTTTTATCTGCTGTCCAAACCGCCTGCGTACGTCATATTCATGAGGACATCCTCCGTGCTGGTCTTCTTGCCGAATCATTCCATCACCATGATGCACAATAAAGGACTAACTCCGATTAAGTGCACTTCTTTGCCTCAAACCAATGTTAGCCTTAAACCCAGTTAATATTATATGTTCAATCAATACTCTTCCCTTCGTTCTCTCGTACATTGCTTCAACCATCCGGGCTTCTGCTACTAGCACTCCAGTTGTCAAAATCATCACTGTCGGGACCATGTCGAAAGCCTTTTCTATGAGTACAAATCATAGTACCATATTATCTTGCCTCTCCAACATCTTCTGTCTGTCCTTGATATGACCGGGACTCCCTTCACGTCCTTGGCATCCTCATCCCTCTCACGGGCCATATTATATCATCTTTCTCTCGTCCTCATCTAGCTATCATACACGTCTGCTTCCGTGTTTTTCATTGTCGTGCGTATATATATATATATATATATATATATATATATATATATATATATATATATATATATATATATATATATATATATATATATATATATATATATATATGTATATATACATATAATTATATATATATATATATATATATATATAAAATACATACATACATATATAAATAGACATACGTACGTATATACGAACACACATACATGTATGCATACATATTCACATATACACATACGCACACACGCACGCACGCACATCATGGTTACATGTCAGTCATACGGCGAAGAATACCCAGTATTATAAAGTATACAACAGTAACAAGCATCGATGCCTTACCTAATGATGACCGACCACTGATTGCAACAAACAAGCACCGTCCACTTGACCACCTCCATCGTCAGAACGGTAATCATGTCCGGCCGCCCTCAGTCGTCAAACAAGCACTAACTGTCCTCCAGCACTGTCGCGTCCCTACAATCCCCGAATACATGGGAGAATGTCAAAAAGCAGCCGATCTGTGAAGGGACGCTGTCAAAGGTTGTGGACAAACAGTGTTTGTATTGTGTTTCCGGGTGTCCATTTTATACATTATAAATTGCAGTGGCCCAACCTGATATCATTATAATTGTATTAGTGCAACTCCTCTGGGCACAAAAGGTATTGAAAAGTGTAGTAATTAAAAACAACCTTTCAAACAAGATTGCCCACTATGATTTTAACCTTGCTTACCATAATGCGCGAACGCACGCTCGTACGCACACGAATGTTGATTAACTTTGCGTGCGTGCGTGTGTCGTCCACGTCGTAGTAGTAGAGTAAACATATACAAAACATATAAACATAATGATGATTTAATGATGGATGTTGGGTAACGTCGCATATACGCCGGGTTGTATCGATGAGTCATTTCGTGATTCATACAATAAAATGTGAAAGAAAATGGTATTAGATGAAACTAATTGTTAATGCTTTAAATAACATTAAAATAAACATGGGTACATGGAGAGAACGGTTGAGAAAAAAGACTTTAATTTTGTTCTCCAATTTGTAATCCTATATATTGTTAATTGTCACAACTAAAAATCACCGTCAACGTTTTTTATTTAAATTAGTTTTAAATCAATGATGTAGTATTTAGATTTAGTCAATCAAAGCAGACACTGAAATCGCCAAACATGTAGAGGTCGTCTTGGAATTGAAAGGTGGTTACATGAAAATGTGGAAATTCGTTAAAAAAAATATTTGTGCTTTTTGTTTGTTGTTTCCAGAAATTGGCAACGTTCTGTTAATTGACTAGTCTGTATGTCGTGGTTATTACAACTGTATGGTGTTACGAGGCCTCATTCAACTAGCCAGCCTTTTTTCAGAACATTTTCTCCAAGCCGAACGAATGCTGGAATTGAGGGTGGTCACTACCAGGGTGCATGTCGTCCTCAACGGTTCTTTTACGTATCCAATTAAATTGGGGCGGGACCGCAATTAACGTGATCATCCGAGTCACGAGATATACACTGTCCCCAATATTAAGAACCAGGTTTTTACACCAAACATACTCATTCTCATACCCGGTCCGGATATTGAACTCAGAAGTCTAGCATGTAAAGCGGATGTGCTAATAACTACACTACCACGCCTCTCTATGCTTGCAGATGGACGGTAGATGTATATACCATTAGGCCTAAACAAGAAATAGGTGTGTTTCCGTTAAGCCTACCCTTCCTAAATTGGAATAGCAAATACAAAGATTAGGGTCGTTCTTTTTTTTCTAATATTTTAATCAATATTCGTTTCGTTAATTTAGTAGAAAGTATTTAAAAAACACGCGAATAATACTTCAGTGCCTATACGATGACATACTTTTTTTTAGTTTTTTTAAACATCAACATTAAATAGTGTTATTGCCAAGTCGGTGTTGCATTTGAGAGAGAGTAATTGGTCCGAATGCTGATTGGCGGATTTTCTTATATTTAACCCTGTTACATGTTAACGCCTCGACTGCATTATTTTGCGTTATAAAATGCCACAGGAAAGACATCCAGAAAATGTATCATGCTGTCAAACGAAACTTTTGACAGCATGGTAGAAAACTATGCCTGCTGTATCGGATCGTGTAATTGCACCACGACACTAGCAAAGCACGAACAAGGACCATTAATGACGGTACCAAATACCGACGCCACGATGTATACATCATCGACCGTGAATGTGGCCGCGACATTCAACTGCAAGTTTCTTCAATTTGCCGGCCCACCTGAAACAAGTCAAAGAAAGCCATTTGACGTACTCATGGCTGGCAGTAGCAGCAAGCCAGGGAAGTCGCTGCCATCTGCCAAAACGTCCAGGTACTAAAGTGCGATAGTCCCTTGGAGGCTCCTTACTAAAGTTCGGCCCCGGGAAGATCAGTCTGCTACTGATTTCATGTTGGAACAACATTATAAAACAGGTTTGATTTGTGGGAAGTCCCATTGCATATTGAATTCACATATGTCTGTTATTTATTCTAACAAACAATACATAAAATGATAAAATGAAGCGGTTTAGTTGACCAAATAGTAATATTTTGATAACAATGTGATTTGTGTCATTTGGTTACGTTTAAACAATTTATTTATTATGTAGTGGTAAAATCACATTTTTATAATAAATCGTTTAGCCAAACTGCTTCGTTGCATAATTATGCAGGTGACCCCTTAAACCTATTGAGTTTAACAGTTCCGGAAAACATTGTTTGCTTTTCTTGTAATTGGAATATAAGGGAAAACTTGTATATACATTATTTTCGTTTGTTTGATGATAAATGCGACCCATGCCTGACATAGTCTTGTGTTATTATTCCTATTTCAAACTTTGTCATTAATGCGCCATCCTCAGATCACGCGAAACAAGATATCTGAACATTAATAACACAGGAAGATATTACTGGTGAAAATGTACATGCATGTCGTTATTTCTGTACCCGTAGTCACGATAGTTGTTAAAGAAAACAAAATCCTACCTACCTACCCTACCTAATTTTGTTTAGCCTGTTACCGGAAACACACCTATGTTTTTAATTGTCTAACTGCAGATTATTTGGTAAAAGGTTGTTGTTTGCTTCATACATTGTAATGGCAGTTTTTTGTTTTACAAAAACAGTCCAACAATTTTCAATAAAATTTCACAGCACGTTAAACATGAAGGCACTTGTCTAATCTCCGAACCCACCTCAATTTCGTCGTTATTAACATGCAGTTTGTTCAGTAATCACACACAACCCATACTGAACTATAGAACATGTAAATAATTAAACATGTGCGTAAGAACGCATTTAATCGCATTTTTCGAAGCTCCTATTCGCATATTTAAACTGCACTTAGCACCATCTTGCCAATTTATTCGCAAGATGGCGACACTGATAGCAAGTTAAGGGTCCACCTAAATGTCGCCGTTACACAATTATAGGTCAATGGGTTAATTTAGGTCGTTGGCCTTTGTTGGTCCCCATATCCCAGGCTGCTCCACTATCGGTCTCATCTGGTTTTGAATTGTGAGACTGTCTTGGCATTAACCATTGTTTGAGGAAGGCCATTACATTGGTCACTAACCCTGAGCGAGAAGAAACGGTGCCTAATCTGGAGCCTAGCCCTCTGTTTGAATATATTCTTTGTGTGTCCTCTGGTAAGTCCAAGCCGACTGCTTTTTTGGGAGAAATGTCCATCCTCGACGTGGTCCCATCCATTTAATATCTTGTAGGTTTCGATTAAGTCACCTCTCTGACGTCGGCCGTACAGTGAGTAGAGTCTCAAGTGCCTTAGTCTTTCATCATGTGCGAGCTTGTCGAAGTTCGGCACCCGTTTAGTGGCCCTGCACTGTACTTTCTAAGTTGTCGATGCCTGCTCACATATCTCAATGTGTGGTCTGATATACGCTCCGTACTGTGTTACAAAGGATTGTCTATCCATGTGTTTAAACGATCTCTTCACCATGCCGAGATATTGCATGGCCTTCTTTGAAGCTTTTTGGCCTGTATGTAATAACATGCACAATGCATACTCATGTGCGTAAAAACAAATTTAATCACCTTTTTCGATGACTGAGTTCGCATATTTACTTCGCTTGAAGTGTCGCCATCTTGCGAATACAGGGAGCAATATGACGCTCAAAGCATGTTAAATATGCGAAATGTGTTTTTACGCATAACATATTTAATAATTTACATGTTCCGTAGACCAGCATGCATTGTACATGGTTACTGTGCATATTGAATGTTAATTAACTGACTTCGTGTAGGAAATTCGTGAAATCGGCGTACCTCGCTTTTCAGAACAAAATACAAACAAGCTGATACTTTAATAAGATTCATCGATGTTTATATGATGGTTATACATGTTTTAATATAGCTAACGTACATCGAGCCTTCGTATTGCAAATGGTGGATGTTCGAGCAACCGCACCAGATGGCAGCACATATCATTACACAACCCTTCCCATTTCCATAATGTTCTTTTGTGTTACAGTATCTGGATATAACACTTAACTAACTGAACGTACTGGTTCTAAGCCTTAACTAGCTATTCATCAAGTATGTGTTCACATGCCCCTGTCTTCACAAATTGTTACAGTCACTGTAACTGGCTCAAACCTACACTGAATGCCAGTGGCTGGAATATTGAACCAACTGTTTATCAAAGTACTTGTGTACATGTCTTCACAGAGAGTCCCCATTATTACATCCATACATTACAGTTCATATCGATGTGGCTGACAAACCACATGGCCCGACCATGTAGTCATCACCGACTCCTTTCTAACTGCTTCACATGCATTAGTCGCAAGTCTAGCTACATCGTAATGCGTGTTCACTGGGCTCGTGTGCGTCATGGACTGGACATTCTCCTGATATTCAACTGGATCAGTATCGGCTGGTACTGCTTCTGGTCGCACTATCTTCTCAACCACTGCTTGGTCTGTATCTGCACTGAATGCGACGATTGGTTCAGTGTGATTTGTCCAGTAGTTTGAATTATTTCACGTAGCTGGCTCCTGTAAGAAACGAATCGGTAGACCACTTTCTATATGTACACTGTACGACCGGTCACCGATTTGTGAGATCACCTTGGCGGGAAACGACTCTTTCTTTTCGTGTTTCAGTAAACGCAATTGCTGTCCGTTTAACAATGGAGCCTTTCTCTGGTATGTTGGTCGGCGTATATTTTCACTCGAGCAACTGACTGATTGATGTGACTACGGTACTCGTCGTGTGCCATCTGAACACGACATGGAACAGATGTTGTCATTGGTCGTTGAAATATCAGTTCGGCTGGACTGGGTAACACAGTGTCTAGTGGTGTCGATTGGACGTTGAGTAACGATCTGTTGACATCTCCTCTTAATGTGATGCATTTCTTGATGATTGGTTTGATGTAAGGAATCTGTTTTTCGATAAAGCCATTTGATTAGGGATATAGTGGACTTGACGTTGTGTGCTTGATATTCCACTGTGAACACAAATAATTATATCGGTGAAAGAACTGTGGTCCATTGTCAGAAACTACTTCGCATGGCACGTCCAGTATACTGACAGTTTCCTTTGTTGCTGTGATAACTGTACCAGCAGTAGTAGTTGGCAGTTCTTTAACGACCGGATTTCGACTGAAATAGTCTGAGATGATCAAGTAGTTGCGATCATCAATTTCAAATAGATCTGTGCCTACTTTGATCCATAATTTTCCAGGTCTCTTATACATGATCATTGGTTCCTTCAATTGTCGAGGTTGAAGTTACTGGCATAGCTGGCAACGTTTGCAGATATTCTCAGTATCCTTGTTGACGCGAGGTCAGAAAACGCTTTCACGGGAAAGACGTCTGGTTTCTCTATGCCTTCGTGTCCTTCGTGTAGTTGTGCGAGGATATCACTTCGAAGCGGCTCAGGTATAAAAACGTGCTTTCTTCGAAGATGGCTCCATTTTCAACTGCCAGTTCATGGCGATAGTTCCAGAATTCACGCAAATTGTTTGGTACTTCTTGGATTGTGTTTGGCCAACCGGGGAAGATGCCTTGGCTCAGACCGTTAAGAGTAGACGGTTTCGAAACAGGCAGTTTCGTGTCTGATCTGACCTTATTTGGTTGAAGAAAAAATCATCATGTCCACACTAATGTTCTCGGTATATTTCAGAAGGATAGTGTGTTGGGAATGTCTCCGACCTCGACTTTGTGAACTGCATCGACATCAAGGGATACGAACTACAGCATTTCGCTCGCTGCCAACCCCAGTATTGCACATCCTGTTACTTCGACAACCACACGTCTGGCAATGGTACTCGTTCTGGTCGTTTCGTCGAATGCTTAACTCGATGGATCCAAAACATTTGGTATTGTCACCTGTGTAGGAATTAAGACTGATAATTGGTTCACTCTGTAGGATTTGCTCAGGTGGAATACTCCCAAACATCTGTTTAAATGTTCGATTACTTTGGGTTCATCGTTATTTATCACCACTGTAGCGAAAGCATCTTCCTGGAGGACAGCATTGACTGACATGTCGCTACTCTGTACTGGATAGATATTGAAATTGTAGGGTAGGTGTTGTAGTTTTCAATCCCTGAGTCAGTGTCAGTGTCTGGATCAAAACGGACTTCATTTTGAGATTTCATACTCCTCCTGTTTCTGTGTCTTTGTTTCGAATCTGCCTTTCCGACCTCTTGACTTTGCTTCCATCTTTGATGTTGGCTGTATGTAAATTTTTTTAAATTTAATTTCTGGAATATGTCGTCATTTTCGACAGAGCTTCTTCCAATTACCCATACATCCGCATGGTAGGCACCTGTCTTTGTACGCAGGACATGATTTGGGAGGATGGTGTAGACAACAGTTGGAACAACTCGATCGTGTCACAACATTGACAGTAGTTGCTAAATTAGCTGACATATTTAAATAAACAACATTTACAAAACGATCTAGATAAATTAGTTAAATGTTTTAGATGATTAAGATAAACACAGCATACAAGGAAAAAGCTAATAATATCTCTGTATATATGAGGGCCCATGCTGCATTTGTATCTTTCTTGTCATCGTCGGACAAACTTGATGCTAGGATTCTTCTCATTCCTTCATCTCCAAGTGCTATTTTGATTTGTGTTGCTTGTTTGCGACGGTCATTGACGTTGTGATCTTCGAGATATAATTCCATTCTAGACTTAAATGCTCTAAATGCGTCAGCGAGGTTTCGTGGCCCCAGTTCATAGTAGGCATTTTTGTTGCTTTACCTAACTTTATTAAAACCTGTGACACTCTCGCCAGCTTCAAATGTCGGTTAAAGACACATATCTTTCGTATTGCAAATCAGCGTATATTCCAGGTGAACGTTTTCCTCTACTCATAGCAATTTAATTATGACTATTCCAGTATTCTTATTCATGACAGTTAACATTATTTTAACAATACATTTTAAAAGTATTATAAAAATATTTTACAAAAGTATTAAATTATGTATTATTATTAACCATACATATACATTTATTGATTTATTAGTATTATTGTTATATAATTATTGCGCTATATTAATATTTTAATAATTCTTATTACTGGCAGGTCATATAATTATTTAGATATTTCCTTATTTAGTAATTCTACACTATTTTATTGCTGTATTGTTTTAAGTAATCCTTATAACTAGTACTATTTTTAATACATTTATTTGTTGATTTTGCAATTCTACACTATTTTAAGTGTTTTAATATGTTGTGACGTGCCACGAGCAATTTTGGATATGGCGCTATTCCAAATAAAATATCTTGTTATTACTACTGACAGTAGTTGCTAAATTAGCTGACATATTTAAATAAACAACATTTACAAAACGATCTAGATAAATTAGTTAAATGGTCTAAAAAATGGCAGATGTTAACATTTTTTTGGAAATGTAAATGCTTATATACAGGACACGGGAACTATGATATAAATTATAATATGGGGGATACTATTCTAGGTACTACTGTAATATAAAACGACTTAGTAATAACAATTAGTGCTGTTATAATAATAATAATTGTTATTATTATTATTAGTATTACTGTTATACAAGTTTCAGAACAGAGTTGTATTGCAGCTTCAAAGGAGGGTAATCCAATGTTTTAGATGATTAAGATAAACACAGCATACAAGGAAAAAGCTAATAATATCTCTGTATATATGAGGGCCCATGCTGCATTTGTATCTTTCTTGTCATCGTCGGACAAACTTGATGCCAGGATTCTTCTCATTCCTTCATCTCCAAGTGCTATTTTGATTTGTGTTGCTTGTTTGCGACGGTCATTGACGTTGTGATCTTCGAGATATAATTCCATTCTAGACTTAAATGCTCTAAATGCGTCAGCGAGGTTTCGTGGCCCCAGTTCATAGTAGGCATTTTTGTTGTGGCCATGTTCGTTCAGGTACGGTAACGTTATTTTAAGGTTTCAACGCGCGTTCAAGAACTAGTATAGTGTCGTAGGCATTATTCACATGGTCTACATGTTCTTGGTAGCTAATTCTTACCGCTGTCACCATTTAATATAAGATGCATCGATGTTCATATCATGGTTATACAAGTTTTAATAGAACTAACGTACATCGTGCCTTCGACCAACAGCACCAGATGGCAGCATATACGTCGACCCAGTCCGGAGACCGATTTTGAAAAAAGTTAGTGCGGTCTGCAGAATAGACACTGTGCTGGTATGCGGCGAATTCAGAGGTCAGACGACAGTTATACGAATGTGCAGCGCTGATACAGACGAATGTAATCCCTAAAAAAAGCAATTTAACCGATATCAGTAACTGTATTCAGCCAACAGTGTGGACACGTCTGAAATGTATACACGTGTGAGTGCATTATTTGTATTGACGAGTGAATGAGGGGAAACGCAGTATGCGCATTTTGTTCTGTTCAAATTCCATACAGGTATATTATCGCGGCCATTTTTACACCGTTGACGTCACCGGAGCGCGAGGATGTGACGTTATTCGTACTTGACAAGTAAGTGCGGACGCGTTATTTTCCTTCTCACATGCGTTGACTGTTTCGGCAAAATTGTGTACGACTGTGTCGGTTTCTGCTTATCTAGTAAGAAGATATCCCTACCCTGACTCACCTCCACCACAGCCGTCCAGACTAGCGATGCCGGTGTGGCAGGGTATCTTCCCCTGGACATCTGCTCCCCCAGGGTATCTTACTCCGGGGAAGATATATTTCCCACAGGGGGAAGATACCCTAGGGTAGGCATATCTTTCCCCCACCCTGGATATCTTATCCCCCCTGATAAACATGTGTGTATGTCTATTCTTATGCAAGAAAGTTTATAATTAGCAAATATGAGTCAGAATAATTTATGCTATATGTTATTATGCAAGAACATTGTGCGTGTTTACTTTTACAATATTATAAATTTACAAATAATTGAATCACATGAAGTGATTCCTGAGTTAATCTTGATAAGTCTCTCATCGAGGCACTGAGTTAATCATGATCGGCCACTTCAACAACAAAACACACAAATCTTTTCTCAAGGCACATAGTTAATCATGGTCAGCTGCCTCAACAACACACAGCTCTCTTCTCAGTATTACTGAGGTGTATAATCCTCGGAGCTGTTGCTCAGCATATCAACACCCCAATGTTGTGAATAAAAGTTTCAAGGATCCGCCTTTGTATATTGGCTTAGACACGTTGAAAATGTGTCCTCGCAATATAGTTTATTTACCTTTGATTTATTTTGTTTGGTAACCACACACAATACACAATAACTAAATCCTTTCACCCACTTCTCAGACAAAAGTCTTTGAGCACAAGCTTTTCAAAATGTAATTTCGCCTATTTAAGGAAGGGGTCTACACGAATCATATCATCAGTATCAATATGGAGCTACTGCTTCTTTAGTGGATTGATGCACTGCAACATTGGGGAATGCCGGCAGATTCCAGTAAAGACCGATGAGTTTGTTCAAATCTTGAACAGCAACGGCAACCACTGGGTAGTAATGTATGCAGTGAACTATGCACCTGGTGAGTTACAAGTGTACGATAGTCTGTACCGGACAGTGAGTAAAGATATCAAATAACTTGTTGATACACACAAATATGACCGCACTGGGATTTACCATGCCCCAGATGGGATTACAGTTTGATTGATATATTGACAACATTACGTTTGCAATTACGTAATTACTCTTAAATTGCAATACTTACACAGCAAGCAACGTTTAATATTCAAATTAAGGATCGATGCAAATAACTATTCCTTACGTGGATCGTTCCCCTGAAAATTAGTTCCTGGACACCATAATGGCATTAAAAAAATATGTAATGAAAAATAAATCTCCGTAAACCCTCTAATGCGGCATCATGAATGCACCATACTGGATCCCATGTATGTTTTTTTTTATATGAGATTTCTATTTGAACTTGATTGATGGTAGCTGGATATATTGACGGCATTAAGTGTTCATTTAAACGTAATTACTCTTAAATTGCAATAATTCCGCAGCAAGCTATGTTTAATATTCAAATAACAGTATAAATTGCTGCATTTAAGCATTTAGCATACTTTCGGTTGATGATTAATCAGAACTGCCTGGAGTAACCAATTACCAGACATTATAACGACAACTTTCTTACAAACTAAGTCAATTATTTAAATTAGTTTCTTACCTAGATGAATTTAATGCACTAAATGTATGTAATTTAAAATAATTATGCTTAAATGCAATAATTACACTGGAATCAGTGTTCAGTATCCGGCGAAGCGCCAGTGTATATGTATGAAATTGTGCGCCCATATCAACCGACAAGAGCACTGCGCTGAGCCAGCAGTAACAGTTTGGAAGTGAAGCGCACTCGTATGAAGGCTGGGGACGGCTTGTTCGCATTGGCTGTGTTGTCCCTGTGGAACACTTTACCTAACTTTATTAAAACCTGTGACACTCTCGCCAGCTTCAAATGTCGGTTAAAGACACATATCTTTCGTATTGCAAATCAGCGTATATTCCAGGTGAACGTTTTCCTCTACTCATAGCAATTTAATTATGACTATTCCAGTATTCTTATTCATGACAGTTAACATTATTTTAACAATACATTTTAAAAGTATTATAAAAATATTTTACAAAAGTATTAAATTATGTATTATTATTAACCATACATATACATTTATTGATTTATTAGTATTATTGTTATATAATTATTGCGCTATATTAATATTTTAATAATTCTTATTACTGGCAGGTCATATAATTATTTAGATATTTCCTTATTTAGTAATTCTACACTATTTTATTGCTGTATTGTTTTAAGTAATCCTTATAACTAGTACTATTTTTAATACATTTATTTGTTGATTTTGCAATTCTACACTATTTTAAGTGTTTTAATATGTTGTGACGTGCCACGAGCAATTTTGGATATGGCGCTATTCCAAATAAAATATCTTGTTATTACTACTATTTCTAATCTGCTGCATTGAAGCATTTAAGTTATTTTATTTGTGGTGATTCATCAAAACTTACTTCATCAGCCGCTTTATACAGAAACGTCAGAGACGAATAACATAACATACTTTTTTGGGCAACTGTAACCATGTGTAGACGTTTACGTTATAATGTAGATGGATCTTTCTACCACATTACTCTTTGATCAAATGAACCCTCCCGTGAGGGCAAAACAATTGACTGTGGGGTGATGGTCATTGCTGCGGCAATATAAATGTTGGGCCAGCGCCGTGCCTTCAATGTTGATGTAAAAAAGTTGAGAAAGCACCTGGCCACTTGTTTGCAGAAACATCAAACCGTTCCCAATTTCTTAAAGCTGCCGTCTCCTGCCACAGAGTGCACGATGAAAGTCGTATGCTCCTGTCAGGGATTCCTGGCTACTAAGATGCAGAAATATGTCAGGTGAAAGCTCTCCTGCCACAGAAAGTGTCCCATCGGTGACAATTGCAGTGACTGCCAATAGTGGTGTAGCAAAGCGGGACGGACATTTGTGTAATCAGAGTAGAAACGTAATGCATTAATGTACTTATAAAACAAAGTTTGTGACTTATAAAACGAAAACAAAAATGTAAGATTTGTTTTGCTCTGATAATTACAAGTGATGAACATGATTTTGTAATTTATCTCACGTGAACTCTTTTGTGATAATTGCAAATTATTACTTGATGACATTGTTAATAAATATTGATTTAGTTGCACCATGTTTTTGATTTTAGTTGTGGTGGAAAATAGTTTGGAATAATGATAATTTGGGTATTTGGAAGGGAGTAAGATATCCAGTGTGAGGGGGGATATCCTAGGGCATTTTCCCCATGGAAGGAACTATCCGAGGGGAAGGGAGATATACTGTTACGCCGGAGAACTCATTAATAGTCCTATAACTGAAGAACCTACAGAATGGTGTCAGACTAAGGGCGCTGAAGCTGCCAAACCTTTACTGTGGAAGAGAAAGAGGAGACGTGACAACTTCCCACCCAAGCGCACAAACAATAGTCAAGACCAGCAAATACGTCACTGGCTTAGACTGGCTGCAAAAGCTGAAGAAGGAGGGTGAGTTTTTGAATTTTTTTTGCTGAAGAAGCATTGACTGAAACTGTTCAGTGAGTCATATTGTGTTACTAATGATTGATATGATTCTGCTTCTGGCACACCTTTTTCACACTTACACTGCACGCGCACAAATATTCGTAGTGGAAGAAGCGCATGTTACCTTCTCTCGGTTCCTACTGTGGATCACGACAGCAAACTTTTTTGTCGTGTGAACTGAGAAATTGCGCGCATTGACACTTTCTCGTAAGCGGGGCACATTTTGTTTGTTCGTTTTATAATTGGATGCTTGGTGCTAGGCGAAGTCATCGGTTGCCGACTCGAGACGGTAGGTGCATGGTTTTTTTACCCTAACATGTCTAAAGGGAAATGGTGGTTAATGCCAGCTAAATATTCAGTTGGCAAATTATTCACAAAGTTACCCATGTGCCCAGTTATGATAAACTCATATAAATACTCTCTAACACCTCTTATCCATTCCTTGATTTGATTTGATCAAAATGATATCTACCATTAGTCTCAATAATACCTAATGAAAACATTAATGATATAATTGTCATTGGTTATCATTTCAAAGTCATATTTATTGAGGGAGATACCATGAAGTCCTTACTTGACTTTATAGAAAACGGTTGATCGTTTTCTAATTGGGCAATTTTCTTCGCTACACGTTGTCCCAGTTCATGCTGCTGCATAAATGAGTACCTGGCTATATACAGTGGTGTATAAAATACCTCTCGCGCAGTATCTACAACGTTGCTGATTTCTTCCCCGAGAAGACAAATTGGTGCTGGAAGGAGCAGACCTGTAAGGTATGTCAGGGGTAGAGTGTAAGGTCTGCCAGGGGATGGAGTGTAAGGTATGCCAGGGGATGGGGTGTAAGGTCTGCCAGGGGGTGGAGTGTAAGGTCTGCCAGAGGATGGAGTGCAAGGTCTGCCAGGGGATGGATTGTAAGGTCTGCCAGGGGATGGAGAGTAAGGTCTGCCAGGGGGTGGAGAGTAAGGTATGCCAGGGGGTGGTGTGTAAGGTCCGTCAAGGGTGCAGTGTGAGATCCGCAAGGGGTTGGGTGTACGGTCTGCCAGGGGGTGGAGTGTGAAGAGTTTTGAACGTACCTAAATACTGAATGCTGCACTCTGTAAAACCTAATTTGTTTTATGCATTCAACCAATGTCATAGCAATTTCATATTAAAATATTATTTTGTTTTGACAACATATGGATAAAGTAACGTTACCATTAAAATCTATATGAGCAAATGGCGCTGAATGTCAATATACACAGTTCATTAATTGGCATAATCTTGGAAACTCCTATTTAAAATGTCGTCTTCAGTAACAACCCTTAACCGAATTTGCGCACGTACACACTGTTTTTCTGTCATTGTAAACGATGACTTGGATGGTACGACCCGGCGATGAAAATGACATTTTGATGGATGAATGTGTTTAGAAGGAACGGCCACTGCAGTTTATGTTATGTAATTTAGACCATGTACAGCATCGTTTAAATAATATTATATTTTACAATATTGCCATCTCAACTAAGACATTGTTTGTGGGAAATTTGGTGCAAATTAACGTTGTTATTTGAATGAACCAAACTACAACGCATTCCGCTTATGTAAAGAAGTAGCTAACTTAGATACAATCAATGTGGTTAGAAAACGGTTACCATACAGTGAATATAAACAAAATCAAGTGTACCATCAAACAGCGTGATACATGGTATTGCAACATATATTTGCGAACAGTCACCTTTTATGTGACATCTGTACATATACTTTATAATATGTTTGTTATAAAACTTCAGCCGATGTAAAGTAAGAGGTTTTTTTACTTTTTTTTATAACACGTGCAGTAGAAATGTTTTGTAGGGGGTGGCGAAACTGGCGAAAAACTGGTCATGAACATAGCAAATCAGGCTCCTCTACTTCACATGTAAGCAATGAGACGATGAGAAAGTAGCAGCATGGAAGGAGTAAGAAGTAAGCAGGAGGAATTTGGACATGGAACAGGTTCAAAGGTTATTCTGCCTGGTTATGTTATAGCCACACGTCTTTGCCTACTTTCACTTGTACTGGAGGCGTCATTATTAAGTTTTAACAAATGAAAAAGGTATGATATATGATACAGTGTACGAAAGTCCACTTGGTAAGAGTGATCACTCTGTCCTTGATATTACATTAGGTGTTATGCAGAAATAGCAAATCAAAAACGACTTAAATATTATTACGACCACAGGGATTATAAAGTTATGGAGGCTAAAATACTATACAGACTGAGGCGATATATTTGGCACTAGCACTAAGAACGACAAATGGTTACGTTTTAAAAATATATTAGAGGGTTACAGGATGAATTCATCCCTCATCGACTAGTAAGTAATATTAACATACATAAACGAGCAATCAATAAAGAAAATTAATAAGAAACACATTTTATTAAAGATTAATTATTATGTCTTATCCCGCACGTACATGGCCATAATGTATAACATGTGTTACACACGTCCAGTTATGTTTAGTACATTTAATATAACATGAACGTTGCATAACTTACATTCTGCTAGCCTGTAGGCTGTGATTATAATCGAATATTACTACGTCAATATTATATTATGTATGGATTGCAAGGTGTACACTATAAGTTAACTGAAATTTAAGTTGAACAACTATAATAGTTTAACATAGTGTTATCATACCATTTGCACGTATACGTTTCATGCCATGTTTCGTTCATATAAGCGAAAAAATGGGTAGGGAGCAATTGACCAGGTAGATGGCTGTCTTGTCCCAGGGATGGGGCAAGGTGTTTTGGGGTACACTTGCTATTTTTTTAAATGCAAGTCATCTAGGTTTTCAATTTGCTAAACAATATTCTCCAATGTGTAATACATTATATCCATCTCCAACACTACATGCTAATATTGTTTAATGGTGTACAATTTGAAAGTTTTCCTAGGGGGGCGCCCTGTCCCATATTGCCCTATATTTGGCTCGGCGCTCGATGACAGTCGTGCCTAATATGCGTGGCTGTTGTCGTTGGCCATCTCGCTTTGGATTGTGTGTTAGGTTTACGAAGTGTGACTGTAGTAACTGGCTGACGGAAACGGGAAAGATGAACACAACCGGAAGACACGCTCCATGTGCAGTATAAACGGCAACTATTCAGCAGCCTCCTCGGTGATCGGAAAAGCCAGACAGATAGCTCCTTGGCTAGATCCCATTCCAGCATTAATACCAGCTCCATTGAAGCCAGATATGCTGCTAGCCTAGAGCACCAACTAATCAGAGCATCATTAGCACCGACGACCCTTGCGGCTGATAGGAGTGGTGTCAACACGTTGCGCAACTATATCACATCGGTCTGTTCCGGCACTAGAACCTTCCCTGTCTCACGCAGTAATCTTGCAGGATTCTTTACACACATGTTCGCAGCAAATCATGCTTCCTTGACTATCTTATCAACTGTGCCAGCTATATCTTACAGCCACAAAATAGTTGGGTTGGCTGACCCAGCAAATAACTTCGACATTAAGAAATTGCTAGTATGAATACATAAATAATTAAATACAATTGATTTGAGGCGGCCAATTGATCTGCAAATGCTAGGTCAACTTGTCAGTGCGACTAAACCAGTAAGTCCTGTCAAATTCACCAAATTATGTGTGGCCGCAATGTATATGCTCGCATTTCTCGAATTCTAGAGAATCGGATAAATTACTATTCGGGCTTGTGTGCTGGTCGAACATGTAATATAAAGGATTGAAGTATAGATTGTGCCAGGGCAAAATGGCGCAAACAAAACTTCTATGTGACTCACGATCAGGCATGTCAAACCAGGTTAGCAGGCCCATTGTGCTTGAACTAACTCCCAGGTCCACGTTCTGCCCCGTGGCATACATATGTCGTTATTTACACACTCACGGATCACCAGCAGGACGGGTCTTTATCTTCGCCGCCAAGAGCTCTATGTCAAAAACTTAATTCGAATGTCAACTGTCAGCATGTCTTTCACAAGGAGGTTACGACCTTTGTCTTTACAAGTGCCACTCATTTCGCATAGGTGCTGCAACTACTGCCGCAACAAGGGGTTTTATTGATAGACAGATTAACATTTTGAGAAATCTGCAGCCTTCAGGCGCTACATTCACATTCCTGTGATGCAGTTCCGAAGCGGTATAGCCATGTGAAGATCAAAAGGTATAGGCGATACGTTCATTATCCATCAAAATGTAACATCAACCGACGCGGCGTCCCATCCAAGTCACCGTTCACAATGACAGAAAAATATCGAGTGCTTGCGCAACCTCGATTAAGGGTTCTTACTGAAAAAATAGGAATTTCCAAGATTGTGCCAATTAACTAACCATACACTCCACATCCTGGCAGACCTTACACTTCACCCCCTGGCAGACCTTACATTCCACCCCCTGGCAGACCTTACATTCCACTCCCCGGCAGACCTTACACTCCACCACTTGACATACCTTACACTCCACCCCCTTGGTAAACCTTTCACTCCACCTCCTAGCTGACCTTACACTCCACCCCTGGTAGACCTTACATTCTACCCCCTGGCAGACCTTACACTCCACCCCCTGGCAGACTTTACACGCCACCCCCTGAAAGACCTGACATACCACCCTCTGGCAGACCTTACACACCACCCCTGGCAGATTTTTTCCTTCCAGCACCAACTCGACTTGTCGGGTGATCAATCAGCCACGCTGTAAATACTGCGCTATATGTATTTTATATATCATTGTGTATTCATTAAATCAATCCCGCATATTTATACATCGCCCTGTTCAGCGTTAACTGTTCAAAGGCGCTTTCCGGGTTAATTAATTAATTAATTAATATAATGGATAGTAGTTCAATCTTAATGGTCTTTAATTCATTACACAATTTACCTTGATAATATGTACACTAATCGCTACCCTCTGACGAGCGAAGTGCTATGTGTTTAAATATTCTCAATGTTCACGTGTTTCTCCTTGTAAATGCCGATATCGTGAGCCGACGCCTGCTGAACGCGAAAAGGGCGTAATATTTAAATATCATCTTCCTGTTAAAGCGGGTTTCCAGAATAGCGTTAACCGAGGTACTTCATTTTTTTTATTAAATCGCCCCGCTGCAATTTGGTAGAGATAAGTGTATTTTGCATAGACGGTAAATTGAACCCCATACAAGCGTTGCAATAACTGTAACCTTAATGACTACATCAACGCGGCGACACTAACGGCATATCGTTTCCCAAGTCTGTTTTTTTATTTAAATTAAGTTACTATTTGAATTTGATTGATGGTAGCTGGATATACTGAGAGTATTATATATGCGTTTAAATATAATTACTCCTATATTGCAATAATTTCAGAGCAAACAACGTTTAATATTCAAGGGACAACTTTGAAGCATGCGAGAGTGATGAATTGAAATTGGCTAACCGACAACTTTCTTTTGTTGCATCCAAATACCCTATAGCGTGGCTTGTGACAAAATAAACGTCCGTTTCATGATTCCCGACACATACGACATTGTTACATTCATATAATTATGATATAGATCAAGATGTCGTGGTGATGCGGCAATTCAACGACCTATCAGTTCAAGCAATTATTGTGTTGCTACGTTCCTACTACTTCTAAATATGTGTTTATAAATATGTTTAAGTGGTTATGCTACTGCTTAATAATTTATGCATATAATAATATATTAGTGTGGGTTGTGACAGTAAACGTTCTATTACAAAATTATCGACATAACCGAGAAATTGGATGGCCTTCTTTGAAGCTTTTTGGCATGTATGTAATAGCAAGCACAATGCATACTGAACTACGGAACATGTAACCTATTAATCATATTGCGTGCAAAAACACATTTAATCACCTTTTTCGCCATCTTGCGAATACAGGGAGCAGGTTAAATATGCGAATTTGAGCTTAAAAAGGCGACTAAATGTTTTTTACGTATAACATATTTAATAATTTACACGTTCCGTAGATCAGCATGCCTTGTGCATGGTTACTGGACAAAATGAATGTTGAATACGTCGAAATCCATGTGGGCCTGGATTCTAGAAAAGTGTTAACATGAAATGCCGGCAGATTCCAGTACAGACCGATGAGTTTGTTCAAATCTTGAACAGCAACGGCAACCACTGAGTGATAATTTATGCAGTGAACTGTGCAGCTGGTGAGTTACAAGTGTACGATAGTCTGTACTGGACAGTAAGTGAAGACTTCAAGGAGCTTGTTGATACACATGTATATGACCGAAATGCGAATCACCATGCCCCGACGGTGAAGCAGTGCACTACCAAGTCTGTTTTTTTTTTGCTATTTTAATGAGATTACTATTTCATTGATATATTGACAACATTAAATTTGCATTTAAACGTAATTACTCTTAAATTGCAATAATAACACAGCAAGCAAAGTTTAATATTCAAATAACAATATAAATTGCCTCATTTAAGCATTTAGCATACTTTCGGTTGATGATTAATCATAACTCCCTGGAGTAACCAGTTACCTGACTTTATAACGAAAATTTTCTTGCAAACTAAGTCAATTATTTAAATTAGCTTCTTCCCTAGAGGTATTGAATGTACTAAATATATGTAATTTAAAATAATTATGCTTAAACGCAATAATTACACTGCAATCACTGTTCAGTATCCCAATACCAGCCCGACGAAGCGCCAGTGTATCTGTGTGAACTCGTGCGCCCTCATCTACCGGCAAGAGCACTGCGCTCAGCCAGCTGTAACAGTGTGGAAATGAAGCGCACTCGTACCAAGGCTGGGGGAGGCTCGTTCGTAGTGGCTGCGGCGTCCCTGTGGAACACTTTACCTAACTTTATTAAAACCTGTGACACTCTCGCCAGCTTCAAATGTCGACAAAAGACATATCTTTCGCATCGCAAATTAGTGTATTTTCCAGGTGAACGTTGTCCTCTACTCATAGCAATTTAGTTAAGACTATCCCAGTAATCGTATTCATGATAGTTAACATTATTTTAACAATACAAGTATTACACAATATATTATTATTATTATTATTATTTCTAAAGTGCTGCATTGAAGCATTTAAGTTATTTTATTGTTGGTGTTTCATAAAAAATTACTACGTCAACCGTATTACACAGAAACGTCAGACACGAATAACATAACGTACTTTTATGGGGCAACTGTAACCATGTGTAGACGTTTACATTATAATGTAGATGGATCTTTCTACCACAGTTCTCGTTGATCAAATGAACCCTCCAGAGAGGGCAACACAACTGGCCGTGCCTTCAACTTTGATGTGAACATGTTGAGAAAGCACCTGGCCACTTGTTTGCAAAGACAACACAACGTTCCCAATTTCTTAAAACTGCCGTCTCCTGCCACAGAAGGAGTGCACGATGAAAGTCGTCTGCACCTTTCGGGGATTCCTCGCTGCTAAGATGCAGAAGTGTGTCAGATGAAAGCCCTCCTGCCAAAGAAAGTGTCTCATCGGTGTCACTTGCAGTGACTGCCAATAATGGTGCAGCGAAGCGGGACGGAAATTTGTGTGATCAGAGTAGACACGTAATGCATTAATGTACTCAAGTTTGTGACTTATTTTAAAAGTGATGTTTTGCTCTGATAATTAAAAGTGATGAAAATTATTTTGAAATGTATCGCACGTGAAATCTTTTGTGATATTGCGAAGACATTTATAATAAATATTGATTTAATTGCACCATGACCTTGATTTTAGTTGTGGTGGAAAATAGTTTGGAGTCATGACAACTAGGGTAGTGGAAGGGGAGTAAGATATCCAGAGTGGGGGATATATCCTAGGGTATATTCCAACTGGGAGGATCTATCCCGGGGGATGGAGATATACTGTTTCGCCAGCCAACTCATTAATAGTCCCAGAACTGAAGAACCTCGATAATGATGACAGGCTAAGGGCGCTGAAGCTGCCAAATCTTTACTGTGTAAGAGAAAGAGGAGATATGGCTACTTCCCACCCATGCGCACAAAAAAATTGACAAGACCAGCAAAGACGTCACTGGCTTAGATTGGCTACAAAAAGCTAAAGAGGGAGGGTGAGTTTTTGAAGTGTTGTTGCTGAAGCTGCATTAAATGAAACTATTCAGTGTGTCATATTATTTTACTAATGATGGATATGATTCTGCTTCTGGCACACCTTTTCACACTTACACTGCATGCACACAAATACTCGTGGTGGAAGAAGCGCATGTTACATTATCGCGGTTCCTACTGTGGATCACGACAGCAAACTTTGTTGTCGTGTTAACTGAAAAACTGCGCGCATTGTCACTATCTCGTAAGCCGTGCATATTTTGTTTGTTCGTTTTATAATTGCTAGGCGAAGTCATCGGTTGCCGACTCGAGACGGTAGGTTCATGGTTTTGTTACCCTAACATGTCGAAAGGGAAACGGTGGTTAATGCCAGCTAAATATTAAGTTGACACATTATTCACCAAGTTAATTAGTCCTTACCCGTGTATCCAGATATGATAAACTCATATAAATACTCTCTAACACCCCTTATCCATTCCTTTATTTGATTTGGTCAAAATGACATATGACATCTACCATTAGTCTTAATAATGCAAAATGACAGCATTTATGATATAATTGCCATTGGTTATAATTTGAAAGTCATATTTATTGAGGGAGAGACAATGAAGTCCTCACTTGACTTTATAGAAAGCGGTTGTTCGCGTTCTTATTGGGCAATTTACTTTGCCCCACGTTTTCCCAGTTCATGCTGCTGCATAAGTGAGTACCTGGCAATATACAGTGGTTTCTTATATACCTCTCGCGCAGTATCTACAGCGTGGCTGATTTCTTCCCCGAAAAGTCGAGTTGGTGCTGGAAGGTCTGCCAGGAGGTGGAGTGTAAGGTCTGCTAGGAGGTGGAGTGTAAGGTCTGCAAGGGGATGTGTTGTAATGTTTGCCAAGGGATGGAGTGTAAGGTCTGACAGGGGGTAGAGTGTAAGGTCTGCCAGGAGGTGGAGTGTAAGGTTTGCCAGGGAATGGAGTGTAAGGTCCGCCAGGGGTGGAGTGTAAGGTCTGCCAGGGGGTGGAGTGTAAAACGTGTTGAACGTTCCTACATATTGAATGCTGCACTTTATGAGAACTAATTTGTTTTATGCATTAAACCAATGTCATACCAATTTCATATTAAAATATTATTTTGTTTTACAACGAATGGATAAAGTAACGTTACCATTTAAAGCTATATGAGCAAATGGCGTAGATTATATAAACAGTTCTTTAATTGGCATAATCTTGGAAACTCCTATTTAAAATGTCGTCTTCAGTAATAATTCTTAATCAAGGTTGCGCACTTACTCTGTGTTTTCTGTTATTGTAAACGGTGACTTGAATGGTACGACGCGGCGATTGATGTGACATTTTGATGGATGTGTATGTTTACAAGGAATGACCACTGCAGTTCGTGTTATGAAATTTAAATAATGTACAACATCGTTTAAATAACATTATATTTTACAATATTGCCATATCAACTAAGACGTTGTTTGTGGGAAATGTGGTGCTAATTAACTTTGTGATTTGAATGAACCAAACTACAACGCATTCCAATTAACGAAATCACGGATCACACAATCAGTCGTTTAATATAATCAAAATGGCTGGGACAGAAACACTTCCTATTGGCGTTGTGTTAAAAGGCACAACTTAGCACGTTTGCTTTACGTCCGGGCTTACTAGATTCAGATACACGAAACATATTAATTGTTATCTTTGTAGCACGAAATAAAAGGGTTTTATATCTGAAAAAAAAACATATGGCTATTTGACTATAGGTCAATGTTAGTCCTCGCGAGATATATGTAACTAGAATAGTTCCTTCAGAATGGAAAGAAGCAAACATTACGCCGCTATTTAAGAAGGGATCGAGGAAGAAGCCAGAAAATTATAGACCATTGAGTTGTATGTAAATTACCCAAAACATTAATTAGAGACCACATGGTGGAATTCCTTGTAAAACATAAATTAATAAATACATCTCAACATGGATTCTTAAAACAAGGTCATGTCTAACCAATCTCTTATGTTTTTTGAAAGTACAAAGTGGGTAGATATATATATATATATATATATATATATATATATATATATATATATATATATATATATATATATGTATATATATATATGTATATATATATATATATATATATGTATATATATATGTATATATATATATAATTATATTAAAAACAGTATAAGGCCTAATACTGATCCCTGTGGTACCCCACTCTAAACAGTTTTGAGTGGGGTACCACAGGGATCAGTATTAGGCCTTATACTGTTTTTAATATATATATATATATATATATATATATATATATACATATATATATACATATATATATATATATATATATATATATACATATATATATATATATATACATATATATATATATATATATATACATATATACATATATACATATATATATATATATATATATATATATATATATATATATATACATATATATATATATATATATATATATATATATATATATATATATATATACATGTATATATATATATATATATATATATATATATATATATATATATATACATATATATATATATATATATATATATATATATATATATATATATATATATATATATGTATATATATATATATATATATATATATATATATATATATATATATATATATATATATATATTAAAAACAGTAGAAGGCCTAATACTGATCCCTGTGGTACCCCACTCAAAACAGATTTCCAGTTTGAAATCTCGCCATCTACTATTACTCTCTGTCTTCTGTGTGTAAGCCACTTTTCTATCCAGTTGATTACATAATTACCTATACCATGGGCTTTTAGTTTAAGTAAATATATATATATATATATATATATATATATATATATATATATATATATATATATATATATATATATATGGGAGGGAAGAAACATGGAAGGAGTCGTGGGGAAGGAGACGACAGTTAAGGCGATGGGAGTGGGGGAGACGGGAGGGAAGGTATCAGGAGGGTAGGCGACGGGAGCGCAAGTTAACCAGGAGACGGGAGGGAAAGGTGACAGATTAATGAGTGAGATAGAGCCTGATAACAATCTGCCACAAAGTGACAAGGCTGCAGGACATAATGTGATGGAGGGGATCCATCGGAAGAGATATTCCAAGGCAGTGATAGAGGGGGTGAGAAAGAGAGCGTGGGTGTTTGTGGGGGACTCAATAGTTAGTAAGTCCGACTAAGTCTTAAACAAGGGAGATGACTTTGTAGTTTGCTAGCCTGGGGCCAAACTATAGGCGATAACTGAGAAGGTAGAAAACGTCGTGGTTTCGGGCAAGGATGGATCTGTTTTAGCACACGCTGGGATAAATAACGTAGAGAGGGAGGGTACAACTGCGATAGTTAGGAAATACAGGAATTTGGTCAGAACACTAAAGCAAACGCGGGTTGAACAAGTAATAATATCATGGATTTAACAGTAATAGGAAGGAGGGGTCATAGATATTGAAATTGCCGGGGATGGCAATTAACATGCTAGTCGAGAAGCTATGTAGGGAAGAGGAAGTGGGTTTTGTGGATTTGTGAGGAAGTTTTTTTGGAAGGGCTGATATGTACATGAAGGACGGGCTTCATCTAAGTGGAAAGGGGGCAGCAGTATTTGCGGGTGGACTCATAGCAGCAGTAGACAGTGACATGGGTAGCATAACGAATATGTTTTGTAGTCAATACTATTTAAACTAGAAGCGCAGGGGTTTACTTTACTTAGAGATGCCTCAAGCAGGACAATAGGCTAACAGTAGAGATAAACCAATAACAAAATGTCCGAAAAACATGCATGAACCAGGTAATATATGCGTGTGTTTAAATGCTAGGAGTATAGTAAATAAGAAAAACGAATTAAACATTATGGTAGAAGATAGTGACCCTCACATACTTGGTATTACCGAATCATGGACCAACACAGACATAACAGATGCTGAATTAGGATTGACAGGATACGTAATGTTATTTTATATGTTAAAGAATATATTCAGGCTGATGAAATAAGCGAAGCAGATTATGATAAAGCTGTTTGGTGCAAAATAGTTTCAGAAATAAAAAAATAACTATTGGATTAGTTTACTGAAGTCCAAACATAAACGAAGAGGATAACAAAAAAATACAAAATGCTATAAAGGAAGTTAGTAAAGGGGAATGCATCATAATGGGATATTTTAAACATGAACACATACAATGGAAATCTCTAGAGAGTACAGGGGGTGAGGACTAACCATTTTTATTTTTAATTCAGGAGAGCTTCCTTACTCAGCACGTGCTAGGACCAACCAGGGGATGAAATGTATTAGATATAGTTTGATCATCACAAAAATAATTAGTGGACAATGTAAAAATACATGAACCATTGGGTAACAGTGACCATAATCAAATATATTTTGACATCAATGTAAAATCAGAAAGTAAAAATAAAACAAAACGTATAGGAGAAACTTCCACAAAGGTAACTATAACGATATGAGAAAATACTTAGGAAAGCTAGATTGGAATAACATGCTTATGAATAAGACCGCAATTGAATGTTGGAATATTCTGAAATATGAAATTGAGAGTATCATCGATAAATTTGTTCCCTCGAAAAAACAAGGAAAACGGTCTAGAAAGAAACACTTGTCAATAGAAGCTATTAGAAAAATAATGTTTTAGCAAACTATGTGGAGGGTAAATACCAGAAAGGACGAAGACTATGCAAACTACAAAGAGGCACTTAACCTAGCTACAACTGAAATTAGAAAATCTAAAAGAACCCTTGAAAAAAAATTGGCAGGTAATATAAAAAATGACAGCAAGAGTTTCTATGCTTATGTAAGGAGTAAACAGAAAGTTCGAGATAAGGTCGGACCACTGGAAAACAACAGGGGAAACATAATTTCAGAGGAGTTTCAAATGGCAGAGGTCCTGAATGAGTATTTCAGCTCAGTATTTACCACAGAAGATATCAGCTCACTTCCAGTTCCATTTACTAAATTTGAGGGGAAAATCAGAACATTTAGGGCAGTTATTTGTAACTCATGTAACGATAGCAAACAAAATTAAGAAGATGGAAGATAACAAAATCACCTGGAGTTGATGGGATGCCACCAAAACTGCTAAAGGAAATTGTTGAGCAAATTAGTACAGCACTTGCAAAATTGTTTAACTTCTCACTAGAAGAAGGAGTAGTTCCTTCAGAATGGAAATAAGCAAACATTACGTCAATATTTAAGAAGGGATCGAGGAACAAGCCAGAACATGTCAGACCAGTGAGTCTAACATCAGTTGTATGTAAATTACTCGAAACATTAATTAGAGACCACATGGTGTAATTACTTGTAAAACATAATTTAATAAATACATATCAGCATGGGTTTCTAAAAGCAAGGTCATGTCTAACCAATCTCTTATGTCTTTTTGAAGAAATTACAAAGTAGTAGATGACGGGTCACCAGTGGATATTGTCTACTTAGATTTTCAGAAAGCTTTCGATAAAGTGCCACACCAAAGATTGATACTTAAATTAAAAGCCCATGGTATTGGTAATGATGTAATCAACTGGATAGAAAAGTGGCTTACACACCGAAGACAGAGAGCAATAGCAGACGGTGTGATTTCAAACTGGAAATCGGTGTTGAGTGCGTTACCACAGGGATCAGTGTTAGGCACTATACTGTTTTTAATATATATATAAATGATCTAGATGATGACATATCTAGCAAAGTACTAACATTTGCAGATGACACAAAAGTATTCAGAAAGGTTACAAATGATACAGATACACAAAGTTTACTGGATGATCTAGATAAATGATTTAAATGGTCAGAAAAATGGCAAATTTTATAAAATTTTGGGAAGTGCAAATGTATACACATGGGATATGGAAACATGGACGAATAATATAAAATGGGGGATGCTGTACTAGGTAGAAACACACAAGAAAATGACTTAGGAGTAACATTTAGTGCATACATGAAAGTTTCAGAGCAATGTGGGATTGTTGCTTCAAATGGAAATCAAATTATAGTGCTAATTGGGAGAACTATCATGTAAAAGGAGAAGCAGCTAATTGTACCACTGTACAATGCAATAGTTAGACCACATTTGGAATATTGTATTCAAGCACGGAGGCCGTATCGTAAAAAGGACATAGACAAGCTAGAAAGAATACAACGAAGAGCAACCAAAATGATTCCAGAATTGAGAGACCTTAGTTACGAAAGTCGCTTATTACAATGTGGTTTGACAACACTAGAGACCAGGAGACCAAGAGGAGACCAAATAGAAGTATTTAAAATAGTGAACGGTTATGAGGATGTTGATAGGAATATGTTCTTCAAACTTAAAGAAGGCAGTAGAACAAGAGGACACAAAGCAGCATTAGTTAAGGAGCAGGGTAGGTTGGACATGAGAAAGTACTCTTTCCCACAGAGGGTGATAAATGAACGGAACAAACTGACAAATGATTGTGTTAATGCTAGTAGTGTGAATATGTTTAAAACTATAATTGACATATATTTGATAAGGGTGGGCTAGACATATGTGAGAAAATTGTTGGACTCTCGATAAGCCAATGGCTTCCTTGTCAACTTGCCATCTGGAACTTGTTGTTTGTGATGGCTATCCCTGTTAATTCTTGTTAAATATTGTAATGATGTAATCAACTGGATAGAACAGTGGCTTACACACAGAATACAGCAGAGCAATAGTAGATGGTGATATTTCAAACTGGAAATCGGTCTTGAGTGGAGTACCACAGGGATCAGAATTAGGCCCTATACTGTTTTTAATATATATAAATTATTTAGAAGATGACATATCTAGCAAAGTACTCAAATTTGTAGATGACACATAATATTTAGAAAGGTTACAAATGATACAGATAAGCAAAGTTTGCTCCGGCGAAATGTTGTGCAGCCCTATAGTTGGGGGTTGGGCCACCACATGCGCATAAGTGGGGCCGGGGGGTTTATTCCCCAACTTTTATGTAAATCATTGTACTCTCGCTAGCACTATATACATATAATTATGCATGTTGTGAAGAGTAGCGAGGGTTTGTGATAGACTATCTTTGACAGTTTGCTAGCCACATTAGAAAACAATTTCACTAATGTTAAATCTTATATGGTATTGTTTTCTAATTGATCATACATACCAGCTTAATCAGTAATGTACCAGGCTGTGCACAATTTGTGGCAGACATTGGTACTATTATTGTGTCCACAGCGTCAATCCTTGTTGGATATGAATAAACTTGGATTGCTCATTACCAACCTACCAAGTAGTTAGTGTATTTATACTAACAGTGAAAGTGAAAGCTGCATGAGCATGTCCCCATTTCATTGTATACTAACAGTGAAAGTGAAAGCTGCATGAGCATGTCCCCATTTCATTGTAAACACAAATACACCGGCAGTCAACGGGGTATCGAGTTGCAAAAAACATACGAAATAAGTATTCAGGCTAAATTAATACAATTAACTTCATCCCTCATCGACTAGTGACTAATATTACCAGACATAAAGAATAAAGAGGAAGCACCTCAAACAAGGAACCAGTTAAGACAATTAACAATAAACACACTTTATGGAAGCGTTATATGGAGACAAAAAAGCGAATACTATACTGAATATTGAAGGGATAGAAATCAAGTCCGTAAAATAAAGAGGATGATACAGAAGGAATTTGAGATGAAGCTAGCAACATAAGCTTAGTCAAACGCTAAAGCAGTACGGAAGTACATGTACTCTAAAACCAAGAACCGGGAAGGAGTTTCAGACCTTAACATGGACCTTAACGATACTAAAACACAGACTATGCTAGGGAAAAGGCATATGTCATACGGCAATTTTTGTCAAGTGTTTTTACAGTAGAGCCAGATGGTGAAATCTCTCATATTTCACCAGTGGAGTTCAGGAACAACATGGAATAATTGGCTATTGATTAGGAAGTTTTAAAAAACTCTATAATTTTAATGTGTGTAACTCAGTAGGAACAGATGGTGTTCACCTTAGGTTGTTGAAAGAGTGTTCTAATAATTTATGTATACCACTAGCTAGGCTATTTAATAATTAATTTGCTGTGGTTAAACTACCAAAGGAATTGAAACATGGAAGGATCTCTGCTATATTTAAGAAAGGTAGTTGCAAAAGGCATTAAATCATAGACCACTCAGTCTTACAAGTATTCTATTCAAATTAATGGACCACTGTGTGAAAGAACATATTGTTAGCCATATGATGAGAAATGAACTTTTTCAGTACGCAACAGTTGGGTTAATTAAAGGTCTTTCTATTGTACTTCAAATGCGGAATTCCTCCAAAGCTACTAATGGAAACAGTAGAACAAATTAGTATACCACTTGCAAGATTGTTCAACTTGTCATTAAAAGAGAGGGTGGTTCCTGTTGAATGGAAAGAAGCAAACATCATACAATTATTTTAAAAGGGTTCGCGAAATAAGTCAGATAATTACAGATCAGTGACTTAAACATCAGTGATTTGTAAATTATTAGAAAGGTTAATCAAAGAGTATATGGTGAAATTCCTTGGTAGATGTAAATTGTTAAATCCACCCCATCATGGATTCCTAAAAGCGAGGTCACGCATAACAAACGTGTTATCTTGCTAAATCCGGATAAATCTTGTTAAATGTTATGGATTCATGGACCAAAGCGTTAGATAGAGGAGAATCTATATATGTGGTGTATCTAGACTTCATGATAGCATTAGATGCCGTCCCTCAAAAAAGATTGATAGGCAAACTCAAATTATATGCATATATTATTACACACACACACACACACACACACACACACACACACACACACACACACACACACACACACACACACACACACACACACACACACACACACACACACACACACACACACACACACACACACACACACACACACACACACACACACACACACACACACACACACACACACACACACACACACACACACACACACACACACACACACACACACACACACACACACACACACACACACACACACACACACACACATATTGATCCAGGCGTTCTTGTTTGACCGTGTACAACATGTCAATGTAAATGGTACAAACTCTGAGTGGGCAAATGTTACAAGTGGAATTCCACAGGGTAACGGTTTAGTACCGATACCTTTTGTTTTATTTATATAAGTGATCTTCCGAAGAGTAAAGTTTCGAATGAATATATGTTTGCGGATGATAACAATGTGTTTAATACGATTAATTAATTAATCCAGATGAGCATACTCTACATGATTTACCTAACATGCAGATTGCCTAACATTTTGGTCTAGTCAATAGTTACTAAGATTTCACCCAGACAAATGCCAGTTGATGCACTAAGGAAAACAGAACAACAGGAGTATGTTAATGGTCTGAACGTAGATAATACTGCCCATGAATTAGTAAAAACTGGAAGAATAAAAATACATTAGGGTTATTGCTGATTCAAACCTATAATAAAAAAAAAACATCAGGGCAGTTATTAGAAGACATTGATACAAAGAAGAATAAAGTCACAGGTTGAAACTGTTTCTAGAACGTGCTCGTGTAAACGTAAGAAAATAAAGCTTCTCACTTAGAGTTATACAATTATGGCATTATTGACCGGAAGTAATTGTAACTGCCCCAAGTGTCGACTCGATTAAAAAACGTCTAGGTAGACATCATGGTACAGAAGAATTTATCCACAACTACAAAGCCATGAAGATATGAAGAGCATTGCAAGGGAAAATTTATGATCTGCCCACCGAATCCACCCCCACTGTCAGGAAGAAACTAAATAAACCTAAGTAAGTAAATATAAGTAAATAAAGTAAACAAGGTTTAACGTTTATCGCCGTGACAACTATGTGTCCCGCTTGTTCACAATGAGAACTGACTCTTAAAAAGCATCCGTGTGGGCAACAGTATGCAGTTAAAACACTTTTAAATGAAGTTGAAATAGTGTAATGTAATGTTAATTTGACGGATCGAACTGTCCACTTATTTGTCGTGAATGGGGAAATACGTTGTCCAGCTTCAGAACGTTGCGACGAATATGTAAATTGTAGAAGATGAGCAAACAAGTTGTGACAGAAATAGGCGAAAGTCGGTTGCTTTGACACACATATGTACATCTTTGCTAGCGGCGCCATATCCGTGATACCGTACATTAAAAATGTATGGCGTCGGTGTTGATTTCACACATTACATGCAGTGTATGAATAATGACGCCGCCAGTGCAAGTGAACCTAGACAATAAATTATGGCTATGACATCATCAGGCAGGCGAACCTTTGAATTTGTTCCATGTCCAATTTCTAATTGACCTGTACGGTGCTATGTTTCACGGTGTTGCATACATTTTACTGTATTAAAAGATAATAGTATTATTTGAATTATACTTAATTATGTTTAAATTCAATATAACCATTTTCTAGCCTCTTTTATTGCAACTAAGTCAGCTACTTTTTTTACATGTGTATGTTATATAAAATTGTCACATCTTAGAACTCCGGTTCGTCGATGCCCAAATATGCAGTGTGTGAATTGTTTGTTTATTTGGTAATGATCGAAATATCTAATATGTTAAACACTGCGCGGGTCAATGCCGATGCTGATTATGGGCTTGACTTCCATACTCTCGTCGGTCACAAGACACAGTTACGAAATTTCACCAAAGGTTATTTTCACTTCAACTAACGCTACACGACACATTCAGTCAATTAATAGTTATTCTGCTGATTTCACACAAAACATACTAACTTTGCACAAACGAGCTGGCGTGTGGTTGTGGATATTAGGTTTGATTTTTCGCAAAACGTATTTGAAATGAGGCTAACGAAACAAATCGAATTGATGAGCTGCGACATTTTATTTAATTGGAATTCTCGACCAAAACATTATCTTATTAAGAAGAAAATCGCAACGTAGTTACATAAATCTCGCGAGGACTGCGTTGCGATGAATCTAACTATCGAGCTAGCGTATGTTTGTATGTGATTATGTTAACGTTTTCCCCCTAGACGGCTTGCACCTCGGGCGCCAAGCTTTCAGGGATTAATCTACGATCTCACGAATGAAACGTAACGCCTTTATTTTTTAAATACCCCGTATATTAAGGGTTCTTAGTGGTTTATACGATAAATCAAGTGTTCGCTACGTCAAACGCTAACTTCCAACAAACCATGCGCGCGCGCGGCGAATACTTCGGTACCTATACCGTTTGAGAGAACGTGGTGCCATCTGGCCCATGACATTTAACTATGTTTGTGGTTTATATTAATCATAGTAGAAAACATATAATTAATACCTACGAATTAGTTGTTTAATTACTACGTACAATTGTTTGCGATTGAAAATCCACAATTACATAAACAGTTTGATGTCGCCAGTGTATATGTTGTATATTCTTGGCAACGGCAACATAATTTAGACGCTGACACAAGGTAGGAAGACTTAAACATTGTTTTCTAGCCATATTCATAAAAGCGTTCACCTATTTGGTAAATATTGTTATCATGACTGTTACTTATGAACTACCAAGCTATCCATTTTTGCTAGTAAAATCAATACTATTTCAGTTTATGTAATATTTTACCTAAGCACTGTATCGGTTTTTTTTCATCACTAACATTGACCAATAATCAAAAAGCCATATTTTTTTTTCAGATACAAACCTTGTTATCTCATGCTACAAATATAACAATTCATATGTTTCATGTATCTGAATATAATAAGCGGGGAAATAAAACAAATGTGTCAAGTTGTGCTTTTTAACACAAAGTCAATAGGAAATTATTCCGTCCCACCCATGTTGATTCGATTAAACGGATAATTGTGTGATCCGTGATTTCGTTAAGCGGAGTGCGTCGTAGTTTGGTTCATTAAAATATCAAAGTTAATTTGCACCTCATTTCCTGCAAAACAGATTTAGTTGCGATGGTAATGTTGTAAAATAAAATGTTACTTTAAACGATGCTGTACATGTACTAAATCACATACATCAATTATTAAAATTACATTAATCAATTATTCCGAAGGGGCAACACCATGTCAATATCCAAAAGTAATGCCGACACGTTCATTATCCATCAAAATGTCACATCAACCGCCGCTGCGTCCCATCCAAGTCACCGTTCACAATTACATAAACACAGCGAGTTCGTGCGCAACTTCGGTTAAGGGTTCTGTCACGCCAAAATCGGTACGGCCGGATCAGTTTTGGGCGCCAAAACTGGTCCGGACCGGAATGCATAAGGTCTTACTGTTAACTTGGTTAACCTAAATTGAATGAGGCATTATTAAAACATTGCAGGTGGGGCACCTTGAGCCACCCATGGTTCCTGAGGCTCACACCTGGTTCATATAGCACATGGCAAGATATACCATCACATCCTGGAAATAGTTTCCAAGCAACATAGTTATGTATCGCTAACATCCAATTTAAAAAATGATAGATACAATTGGTTGAGTGAATTTATGTAATTATTATGTAAATCAATACACCCTTCCCATTAACTGGTGCATTATTTTGAACTAGCGAAGTCGGGGAACAGAAGGGGAATCCTATGATATAACACATGCAATATATTATTTGTTGGCATATATGTCGCGTGTAATGACAGTAAACATCACTGAGATATAATATATAAGTATTGCAACTATAATGTTTGAATGTAATGTATTTTATGCTGGTTTTCCATGCAAAAAAATATATACTTGAACTGTCCTAGTAATTGCCTTCGCCGGTTAACATAGACACAGTACGGCTGTCTGATGCCGAGACAGTGTGTCATTGTGGTGTTAGTTTACTGTGTTATGTTGAGTGAAGCTAATTACAATATTATGCAAACATGACCTACACATGTATACGTGTTCGCGTATAATTTATTGACATTTGATAGTAAATGGCAAAAGGGAGCAAGTGCCATTTAAGCCAATTTTCAGATGTTTGCATAATTGTGTTGAAAGCAGCAACCCCTATCCTCTACTGTTCCTATACGATAATAGCATATATAACACCACTGGAATTGCAATGACAAAAGTAAGTATATGACAAATGTAATCACAAAGGACAATGACAGAAGGAAGCAAGTTACGGAAATAAAAATGTAACTTGCTCCTTTTTGCCATTTACTGAAGACGACATTTCAAATAGGAGTTTCCAAGATTATGCCAATTAACGATCTGTTTTATATTGGTATTCTCCGCAATTTGCTCATATTGCTTTTAATATTAACGTTACTTTATCCGTTCGTTGTCAAAATACAATGATATTTTAATACAACATTGCTGTGACATTGGTTTAATACATAAAACAAACCAGTTCTTATGTAGCCACCCCCTGGCATTATTTGCATTATACTTTACCCCAAGGCAGACCCTTTCTTTCCAGCACCAACTCGAATTCTCGGGAAAGCAATCAGCCAAAAACAATTTATATAAGATTAATATTATTTTACCTGACATAAACCTATAGGTATTAGAATATACAAAAAAGTCACAATAAGTGGGGCATATGTTAAATATGACCCAGTAGTAATATACAGACAATGTATACAATCAACGCACTGTTCTCAATGGACAACCAACGTATGGCGCAATATTCGTGGTGCAATAACCGTAAATTTTAGAGGAACTTATTGTGATAATGTGTCATGGTGTTTCGACTTCATGTGATGGGCGTGACAGTTTTATTGAGGTGAGGTGACCAAAGTACAAAACGCAAGCCCATTGGTTATTCATTTGATATTGAGTCACGTGACATCGCTGTTATTATGTGCAAGGATACGATATTTGCTGTATAGTCTTCACAGTGCAACGACACAAACATACGGGCGATCAATTTCCAGGTACGTGGCAATTTGACATTTTGGTTAATTAAAATATAATAATATATTGTTTATTCTTACATGATCTTGTTTCTAAACACCTTTGCAATATTCAGTTTGTTCATACAGAGTAATACTAGGACATAATGTATCAGTATAATTTAGATTGGAACTTTTTTAACTGATTCCGATTGTTCACGTTCGACTGCCTCACGTCGACATCCAAGAAAACTTTCAGATTAATTCGAACTACAAAGCACCATGTTTGCTAAAAACACAGTCTGCGGTTGTTCGTGTGTGTGTGTGTGTGTGTGTGTGTGTGTGTGTGTGTGTGTGTGTGTGTGTGTGTGTGTGTGTATGCTGTTTTTCTTGGAAGGACGACACACACCTAGTTATGTGTGTGTGGAAGTAATTTGTGAGGGTGTATATGTGTGTGTGTGTGTGTGTGTGTGTGTGTGTGTGTGTGTGTGTGTGTGTGTGTGTGAGTGTGGGGTGGGGGGGTTGTGTGTGTGTGTGTGTGTGTGCGTGCGTGCGTGTGTGTGTGTGTGTGTGTGTGTGTGTGTGTGTGTGTGTGTGTGTGTGTGTGTGTGTGTGTGTGTGTGTGTGTGTGTGTGTGTGTGTGTGACAGGGAAATAGTAACATATGTGTAAGAGGCAAAATGCACGGCACGAACTCAATATTGTTCGTCTTGTTTCGTAGGTGACAACTATACAAATAAAATGGCGAATGTACATGGACTGCTCATGTTGAGCCTCGTGTGCTTGCTGCTGTGTCAGGTAAAGTTGAAAGTAGTATTCTATTTGTTTCGAAATAATGTCATTATGTACATTTATTTAAAAGTATATATATATATATATATATATATATATATATATATATATATACATATTTAGTAAATGTACCAGCTTGCTAGGGAATATATGTTACGTTAAGGAATGTTGAGTAAAGTATTTGCGAGGATCGCAGTATAATAAATGTTCTCCACTTAAGCTTATACTGCAAATATTAGAGTATTACATTATCAGCAACGTGCACTGCGGGTGCCTCTTATATCCCACTGTATTGTCATTGTATAGATGATGTCACTCAGCGAGGCTTGCGGTAAATATACGACTATACAGTAAGTAAGTTATATAAACAAAGTGAGCCGATAAATATATAATAATTGAGCGAGGCTTGCCGTAAAAAAAAGAGGTAATTGACGTAAACAAAGTGAGCCGATAAGCTGCGGTCACGCAGAAAATATATGCGACGCTTGCGACACGCCCTCTTTGTCGTCAGCGATAATTAACGGGACCTCATATGGTGTCGCGCGATCACGTTGTTGGTCATATTGCAACTATTTCGGGTAAATTATGGGAATATCATATTAACTGTCTGCATTTAATATCATATCAACATATTTCTATGTCACAAACATATTCATCTCGTTTTGTCCACGCATATATAATTGCGGTCTGAACAATTGTATTGTTTAATTAGCGGTAGTGTTAATTGTAGAAGCAGATACACAAGCAACTATTGGTTTCCTATGTTTTTTTAAGATGTCGTTCGAGTAAGTGCTCCCCTTTCTGCTGTATTGAAGGGAATGCTTGCTACAACTGCGGTTGTCGTGAACCTTCTGGGACGACTACAGGGGTAAGACCACCTATGACTTTGTAGGGCGTATGACATTGTAAAATGGGAAATTAATAACTTAATATTATGTGACATGAGTGCCTTTAAGCAAGAATATTCACAGGTTTGTTTGTAGAAGCTATTGGCTGTGAAACAGTGCATGTTTTAAAGAGTTTAACTGGCGGGGGGATTTATGGGAATTGTTCTGCTATGGGCCACGTGGGCGCAGGAATACATGACTAATTTTGTCAAAATTGATAGGCATCGCACGTCGGGGCGATTTAAAAGAGCTGAAAGAACGTGATTTTGATAAAGTTTGGTCAGTATATCAATGAGATGATGGCAGTTGCTGTGGAACATTTTCAGAATTTTTTATGATCACGTTTTCTTATAATCAGACAAAACGTTAACATGGCCACCAATGCAATTCTCAACTGACTCCTACAGTAAGCATAACATTTCAACGTACTGCTTAATGATTTTTAAAGGTTTCGATAAGATTTTAATTGTCTTTTTTTTAAATACATTTCGGTTCACTGCATGTTCTGATCATATCGTGTCTGGAACCACCTATGGTTAATAGATTGCGTGGGATCGCCATAGTCCGCCCCTGTCCGTCATGTACGAACCTTATTATTTATCCTGTAATAATAACTTTATTTTTATATAGCGAAATTTCCTTCAGTTCAATGCGCAAATACATATGCTGTATTCACGTTGTCTCCCAACCTTCTTTCCTCCATCTTCTCTCTCTCTCTCTCACTCCTTCCCATTCTCCTCCCTCCATCTGTTCCCCTCTCTCCCTCCCTCCCTTCCTCCGTTCCTCCTTCACAGGTCTAGTCCATTCACAATTGATGTTTATTTGTTATATGCCGATATTGAAACTTGCCAAATTGGGCAATGTGCCGACATTTGGCAAATACTGTTTCTGAAATTGTCAAATTCACTCTCTTCATGTGGTATTTGTGTAATGCAGTTACACATTTTATTTCAGCCAGTGGCTTGTGCTGTGTGAGCTCCTGCAGAGAGATTCCGTCTCAAGTCAGCCAAAGCACCATGACACCTGTCTCAGAGCGACCGTGGAGTACATAAAAGCGCCGTGTACTTCGTACGACCAAACAACGTACAGCTTCTACTAATGTCGTAAAACTAACAAAAATATACCGCTACTAACTTGTCTTATTCTAACCAATATAACTACGCAGTGACAACTGTTGTGATAGCGTTTCGAACTGATACATTTATGCTTTATTAACATATGTTTCTTGTCATATAAAGTTTATTTTACCCAATGTGTTTCGTGTTACTTTTGTATAATTCACCTTCTTGTACTGAATGCAGCACGTGTTAAGCAGAATACGTACAGAGGGCACTGGGCTTGCACAGCCGACATTATATATTCACCGAAGGTTCTCCTGACTAATCAACATTGTGTGTTGACATTGCTTGTACATTGAAGCAAAGCTTTGTATTATCATGTGAAGTTTATAATAGAACAACTTACCAAAATGCGTGGTCATGCATGGTCCATGGCAATACATCTTAATAATAAAATAATTTATAATATAAGCTGGACAGCCTGGCGCGGTGGACACGGCTCTATGTTGCAACCTTGCATGAAATAAAACCGCTTTTAAAACTATGAAAAATGTAGCAGCTAAAAGTAAAATACATAATAACATGTGGTAAACCAATTAATGTATGATTGATTATTTATTTCATTTCCAAGAGGTCCTACTCTAGAGTTAGTGAGTCCACGATATATATATATGTTTCCCTTTCTCTCAATGGGACATGACGTATACACCAGGTAGAAAGGACGAGCGACTTTTATTGTATCTAAAAAGAAAAAGCAATGTGGGGTGAACGAAATTGCCCGTCTCAAAAAAGAAATAGGAGGTTTCGAACCCTCGCCCCCTCTACCGAATATCGAAAGTACTACCGCCACCGCGCAAAGCGATTAATGAAGATACATATTTTAATTTAAGATTACTAAAAAAATACATTTATATTATATGCAATACATATATTACTTAATGTCAGTATCATTCATATCATTATCTCGCTTAGAAGATGAAAACATCAAGCGTAATTACATTTAAATATATGTTTAGTGCAATACATACTTCCATCTAAGCAACTATCAATATCATTTAAATTATAACGGTATTTAAGAAATAAACTTTGTCGGAGGCCACAATGTGTTGTATTCATGATATTTCATTGTTCAAGTCATGGACATTAATGCATTGTTATTTACTTTGAAAGAAAGTTGCATTTGTGATGTCCCGTGATCGGGGGGGGTAGTCTTGGAAGGGTGGAGGGTTCATCTGATCAACTAGAACTGTGATAGAAAGATCCATCTGCACAATAACAGACACGTTTACAGATGGTTACAGTTGCCCAAACAAGTACGTAATCGTCTCTGACGTTTCTGTATACTGCGGTTGATGCAGTAACTTTGTATCACCAACGTAAAGTAACTTAAATGTTTAAGTGCTGCAGTTAAAAAAACTGGTATTGGGATACTGGACTGTAATTGTTGCATTTCATTTTAAATAAAGATATATTTAATGCAAGAAATACCTCCATATAAGAAACTCATTCAAATAATTGACTTGTTTTGCAAGAAAATTCCTATTATGGTGTCTGGGAACTGGTTACTCCTTTCAGTTATCATTAATCATCAACGTAAGTTATGTTAAATGCAGCAGTTTATTGAATTATTTGAATATTAAATGTAGTTTAATTTGAAATTATTGCAATTTAAGAGTGATTATGCTTAAATGCAAATTTAATGCTGCCAATATATCAAGCTACCATCAATCATACTAAAATAGTCATTTAATTTAAATAAAAAAAACAGACTTGGTACGCAGTTTGCTGTATTCATGATGCCGCATTAGTTAATTTATGGAGATGTATTATCTATTACCTAGTTTAAAAAAATGCCATTACCGTATCTAAGATCTTATTTTCAAGGGTACGACCCATGTAAAAGATAATTAGTTGCATCGATCTTCAAAACTACCCTCTAAGTGTTAATAACAACAATTTGTTAAGTTGCCAAATGTAATTGGTGACGCGAAGAGGGATTACTTATTCACGGTGCTATAATCATACATGCAATTTGGCAGACCGTTTATGTGGCTACAGTTGTTCTAACGCATACTGCATAGGAAAACAGTGCATGCTGTCTCCGAAGGGGTCATAATGAAAACAACATTCACAAATAAGTGGCGTAAAAGCAAACCAGTCATGATATTGTTGCATTACACAACTTATCAGTTATCTGGAAATATAAGAAGCGTATTGAGGGTATTAATTTTGTATTCTCTGCAAAACGTGTTTTTTTCTACAAATTGTAACTGGACGATTTCTTTTCGAAAATCATGCACATTGTACAGAAGTGTAACTCTGACGTCACACGTAAATGTGGCCAACACGTTCCGTCATTTTGATACGTATTCCCTGATAATATATTTTAAAGATAAAAAAGTAGAAATTTTAAAAGTCCGCTTTAAAAGGAAGAAAATATATAATGTAATGCCTTGTTCCGAGTTCACAACGTTTCCACTAACAAGAGTGACGTCTACACGGGGAACACTTCGTCCATTAAGAAACTGTCCGCTCATTGCAGGTGTTCGCTGGAGAGGTACTATTGCAATTATTATCAAGTTGATATGCTCCGAACAAAGAACGTATACATAACAGTATATTTTCCAATGGTACATTTTATCAAATGTTATTGATAAAGAGTGAAGCTAACTAGTTGCTTTTCAACAGCGTTAACCACATCGTGTGGCGTTCCACAGGGTTCTGTTTTGGTCCATTTCTTTTTACTCTTTAAACTAGTCCACTCAGCACTGTTATTCGAACTCACAATTTGCACCACCAGCTATGATACACCTTTCCTTGGCTACTCCAAATACAAACTCAGGGATTGCCTTCAGAGTGTATTCCACTGGATGATTAACAGCAAATTCAAGATAAATGCAAATAAAACACAGTTTATTATTATTGGTACAAAAAATAAGTGTTGTAAAGTTGAGTGTTTTTCCCAACACCTATGCTGAGCCAGAATTTCCGGCCGTCTAAACGCGGAATTTAGGTGTCACCTTTGATTTATATTTTAGACAGTATATTTCACAAACTTGTTTTTGCTGCTTTTATCATATTCGTGATCTTCGTCGCATTCGCCGGTTTGAAGTAAATTATATTCGTAGAATCGGTCATAGTAATGATCGAGATATTAAGCATTTCAAATGCGGATTATGAAGAGAGTTTCACTTTTATTGTAGATCTGCTGGTACCAACAGGCTTCAGTTTCCTGCTGTTGTTCATCGGAACTGCTGTCATAATCATCCACTCCATGCTGCTGATGTCCTAAACCGGCGAGACGTGTCCGATATTACAAGGATGGCAATCGAAGATATGTTGCTTGGAGAATATGGACCAGCAACAGCGCTGGATTTGGTGGAAAACAAGCTGTTCGCATATTATTATAGTATACATATGTTCCTTATGAGCTAATTATAGAAAAGCTGCCCTGCAACATTTTATTGTTTCTTATAACAATGCATTTACGATTATGCACAGCCTATCTATGAGGTGTAGTACTAGTCATAATGTATATTGCATGCACGTTTTGTCTGACATAAAATAATGATTGATTGAATTTTTCCCATTGTGCCACCACTTTACCTGTTGGATTGTAATGGATCGTACATAATCAGGTAGCAGAGCCACTGGCCTAAGTATTAAGCAGCTTGATGTTCTCGGATTTACCCCCGAATCTTTACGTTCCATTATAATCTACCAACTATTGTTGTGGTAATAAGAAGGGTCTTTGTTTACTTGTGTTTGTACACAATGGTTACGTAATTGGTGTCATAGGTGTGTTCTAAATTGTTTGCGTGTGTGATTGTGTGTGCGTGTGCGTGTGGGTGTGCGTGTGCGTGTGCGTGTGTGTGTGTGTGTGCGTGTGTCTGTGTGGGTGTGTGTGTGTTGTGGTGAAGATGGTGGTGGTGGTGGTGTGCGTGTATGTGTGTGTGTGCTGCTTTTCTTTGAAGGACGACACACACCTAGTTATGTGTGTGTGGAAATAATTTGTAGCGGAAATGTGATATACTTTTGTATGTGTATACTTTTGCTGTGTGATGGCTGTGCAATTAGATCATGAAATCTGTCAATAGGCATTAATGAGACTAATGGTAGATGTCATATATAATTTTGACCAAATCAAATAAAGGAATGGATAAGGTTCGTTAGAGAGTATTTATATTACTTCATCATAATTGGACACATGGGTAAGGACTAATAAACGTTGTGAATAATGTGTCAAATGAATATTTAGCTGACATTAACCACCATTTCCCCTTAGTCATGTTAGGGTAACAAAACCGTGCACTTACCGTTTCGAGTCGGCAATCTATGACTTCGCCAAGCACCAAGCCCCCAATTATAAAAAAATATGCACGGCTTATAAGATAGTATCAATGCGCGCAGTTTTTCAGTTCACACAACAACATAGTTTACTGTCGTGCTCCACAGTAGGAACCGAGAGAAGGTAACACGTGCTTTTTCCACCACGAGTATTTATGTGCATGCAATGTGAGTGTGAAAAAGTGTGCCAGAAGCAGAATCATATCCACCGTTAGTAACGTAATGTGACACACTGAATAGTTTCATTCAATGCAACTTCAGCAATAACATTTCACAAACTCTCCATTCCTCTTCAGCTTCTGTAGCCAATCTAAGCCAGTGACGTCTCTGCTGGTCTTGACTATTGTTTGTGCGCATGTGTGGGAAGTTGTCATGTCTCCTCTTTATCTTCCACAGTAAAGGTTTGGCAGCTTCAGCGCCCTTAGCCTGACACCATAATTGAGGTTCTTCAGTGATGGGACTATTAATGAGTTGTCAGGCGTACGAGTATATCTTCCCCCATGGATAGCTCCTCCCAAGGGGAAGATGTCGTACGAAATCCCCCCAACTCTAGATATATTACTCCCCTCCCAATACCCAAGTTGTCATGACTCCAAACTTTTTTCCACCACAACTAAAATCAAGAACATGGTGCAATTCAATCAATATTTATTATATATTTCATAATGCAATCATTTACAATTATCACAAAAGCGTTATCAAAATAATTGTGTAATTACCAGAGCAAAAAAATACTTTTAAAATAAAATAAGTCAAACACTTGGATACATTAATGCATTGCGTGTCTACTCCGATCAATAAAATGTCCGTCCTGCTTCGCTACACCTTTATTCGCAGTCACTGCCAGTGACACCGATGAGACACTTTATGTGGCAGGAGGACACATTTCTGCATCTTAACAGCCAGGAATCCGCGACAGGTGCAGACGACTTTCATTGTGCACTCCTTCTGTGGCAGGAGACGGCAGTTTTCAGAAATTGGGAACGTTGTGTTGTCTCTGCAAACAAGTGGCCAGATGCTTTCTCAACATTTTCACATCAAAGTTGAAGGCACGGCGTTGGCCCCACAATTATATTGCCGCAGCAATGGCCATCAACCCACAGTCAGTTGTGTTGCCCTCTCTGGAGGGTTCATTTGATCAACGAGAACTGTGGTAGAAAGATCCATCTACATTATAACGTAAACGTCTACAAATGGTTACAGTTGCACAAAAAAGTACGTTATGTTATTCGCCACTGACCTTTCTGTATATGAAGTCTGTTTCGGTTGATGAAGTAAGTTTTGATGAATCACCAACAATAAATTAATTAAAAGGCTTCAATGCAGCAGTTTAGAAGTAATAATAATAATAATAAGATATTTTATTTGGTATAGCTACAGATCCAACATTGATCGTGACACTTCACAACATATTAAAATACATACAATAGTGTAGAATTGCAAAATCAACAAATAAGTGTATTTAAAATATTACTAGTAATAAGAATTACTTAAAATAAATACAACACTAAAATAGTGTAGAATTACTAAGTAAGGAAATAACTAAATAAATATATTAGCTGCTAGTAATAAGAATGATTACAATATTAATATAGCACAATACTTACATAGCAATAATACTAACAAATCAATAAACGTATATGTATGATTTATAATAATAAATAATTTAATAGTAAAAAGCATTTATAAATATGAAATGTATTATTAAACTAATGTCATGAATAAGATTACTGGAATAGTCATAATTAAATTGCTACGAGTAGAGGATAATGTTCATCTGGAATATACGCTAATTTACGATACGAAAGATATGTGTCTTTAATCGACATTTGAAGCTGGCAAGATTGTGACAGGTTTTAATAAAGTTAGGTAAAGTGTTCCACAGGGACGCTGCTGCCACTGCGAACGAGCCGTCACCAGCCTTGATACGAGTGCGCTTCATTTCCAAACTGTTACAGCTGGCTGAGCCCAGTGCTCTTGCCTGTTGATATGGGCGCACGAGTTCACACAGATACACTGTCGCTTCGTCGTGCTGGTATTGAGATGCTGAAGGGTGATTGCAGTGTAATTATTGTATTTAAGCAAAATTATTTTAAATTACATATATTTAGTGCATACAATATTTCTAGGTAAAAAACTCATTTAAATAATTGACTTGGTTAGTAAGAAAAGTGTCGTTATAAAGTCTGATGACTGGTTACTCCAGGCAGTTCTGATTAATCATCAACTGAAAGTATGCTAAATGCTTAAATGCAGCAATTTATACTGTTATTTGAATATTAAACATCGCTTGCTGTGTAATTATCGCAATTTAAGGGTAAATACGTTTAAATGCAAACATTATGTTGTCAATATAATCAATCAAATATAAATCTCATTAAAATAGGGAAAACATACTTGGGAGTGCACTGCATTATCATAGGGGGCCTGTTGAATCGCAGTGCGGTCATATATGTGTGTTTCAACACGTTCCTTAAAGTCTTTACTCATTGTCCGGTTCAGACTATCGTACACTTGTAACTCACCAAGTACACAGTTCACTGCATAAATTATAACCCAGTGTTTGCCGTTGCTGTTCAAGAATTGAACAAACTGATGTGTATGTACGGGAATCAGTCGGCATTCCCCAATGCCGCAGTACACCAAACCACCAACGAAGATGTAGCTCCATATTGATACTGATGATATGATGCGTGTAGACCACTTCCTTAAATATGCGAAAGAACATTTTGAAAGGCTTGTGATCAAAGATTTTTGTCTGATAAATGGGTGAATGGATTTAGTTATAGTGTATTGTTTGTGGTTACCAAACAAAATAAATCAAAGGTAAATAAACTATATTGCGAGGACACATTGGCAACGTGTCTAAGCCAGTATACAAAGGCGGATCCTTGAAACTTGTAGTCACAACACTGGGGTGTTGCCATGGTTAGCAACCGCTCCGAGGAGTATACACCTCTGTGCCTTGAGAAGAGAGCAGTGTGTTGTTGAGGCAGCTGTCCATGATTAACTAAGTGCCTTGAGAAAAGAGCTGTATGTTTTGTTGTTGGGGTGGCCGATCATGATTAACTCAGGAATCATTTCATATCATTCATTCATTCGTAAATTTATACTGTAATAAAAATAAACACGCAATATATTCTTGCAGAATAACATATAGCAGAAATTATGCTGACTCATATTTACTAATTATAAACTGTCTTCCTAAAGACTAGACATACACACACATGTAAAGGGGGATAAGATATCCAGAGTGGGGGAAATATATGCCTATCCTAGGGTATCTTCCCCATGGGGGAAATATATCTTCCCCATGGGTAAGATATTCTAAGGGGGAGATGTCCAGGAGAAGATACTCGGCCACACCGGCATCTCAAATCTCGAAGTCAGTGGTGGAGGTGAGTCAGGGTAGGAACATTTTCTTACTAGATAAGCAGAAACCGACACAGTCGTATACAATTTTGCCGAAACAATCAACGCATGTAAGAAGGAAAATAACGCGCCCGCACTTACTTACATACGAATCACATCACAACCTCGAGCTCCGTGATGCCAATGGTGTGAAAATGGCGACGATAATATGCCTGTATGAAATTTGAACAGAACAAAACGCGCATACTGCGTTTCCCCTCACTCAATCGTCGCTCGCTTCTTCCGTAGCTACGTTGCCTTAGTTTTATTACCGTCAATATGTCGACACACATCAACATACGAAATTATTGCCTAATTATAGCATATACATTTCAGACGTGTTCACATTGTTGGCTGAATATAGTTACTTATATGCAAATAAAATCACTGATATCGGCTAAATTGCTTATTTTAGGGACTTCCTTCGTCTGCATCTGCGCTGCACCTCGTGTAACTGTCGTCTGACCCCTGAATTCGCTGCAGTGGCTTTTCTGCAGAACGCACCAACTTTTCAAAATAGGTCACCGGACTGGGTCGACATTGAGAGGTATCTGTAATGATATGTGCTGCCATCTGGTGCGACTGACATCCACCATTTCCAATACGAAGGCACGATGTACGTTAGCTATATTAAAACATGCATAACCATCATATAAATATCGATGCATCTTATTAAATGGTGACGGTGGTAAAAAATAGCTACCAAGATGTTGCAGACCATGTGACTAATTCGTTCAACTAGTATAGACTAGTTCTTGAACGCGCGTTGAAACCTTAAAATACCGTTACCGTACCTGAATGAACATGGCTACAATAAAAATGGCTACTATGAACTGGGGCCACGAACCCGTGGCTGACGCATTCAGAGCATTTAAGGCTAGAATGTAATTCTATTTCGAAGATCAGAACGTCACTGGCCGTCACAATCAACCAGTACAAATAAAAATACCATTTGCAGATGAAGGAATGAGAGGAATCCTGGCATCATGTTTGCCCGACGATGACAAGAAATATACAAATGCAGTATGGGCCCTCATTGTGGAACAGGTTGATGCAACAGTCAAGAAAAAGTTAGGCATCCATCATTTGTAATTTGCACTTATACGCCAAAAATCCAACGAAAATATAACAAGTAACGTACTCAAATTTGCAGATGACCCAAAAGTATTTAGAAAGGTTAACACTGATGGTGATAAACAACAGTTACAAAACGATCCAGACAGACTAGTGAAATGGACTGAGAAATAGCACACGTTGTAAAATTTTGGGAAATGTTACTGCCTACATACAGGTCATGGTAACTTGGATGTAAACTATGAACTGGGAGATACCGTTCTGGGTACTATTGTAAAAGAAACGGACTTAGGAGTTACAATAAGTGCTGATATGAAAGTTTCAGAGCAGTGTGGTATTGCAGCTTCAAAAGGTAATCAAATTATTGGGTTGATTAGGAGAAACATATCTTACAAGGATAAAAAGCTAATTATACCTCTGTAAAAAAAACTATAGCTAGACCTCATTTATAATATTGTATACAAGCGTGGATACCATATCGTAAGAAGGATATAGCTACAGTTGAACGCATACAGAGGAGAGCAAAATTATTCCAGAACTGAGAGACCTTCGTTATGAAGAACGCCAGATAGAATGTGGTTTAACAACTCTATATATTCTAGGAGGTTAAGAGGAGATCATATTGAAGTTTTTAAGATATATAATGGGTATGAAAATATTGATAGAAATATGTTTTTCTCTCTCAAGAAACATAGCAGAACTAGACGACATGGATTAATTTTGTAAAAGATCAGTGTAGATTCGATGTCAGGAAGTATTAATTCTCACAGAGGAAAGTAGATGAATGGTACAAATTATATACGGATTGCATAAACCCTAGAAACGTGAATATGTTTAAACACCAGTTGGACACATATATATCAGGACGGCGGGTTACACGTAAACACACACTGATGAACTCTCGATAAGTCAATGGCTTCCATGTTCACTTGCCATATGGCCTTTTGGCTTGGATGGCAAATATTGTTAAATCGTGTGAAATCTTGACTTTGTACTAAGACTCCGTGAAAAGGCTATAAAATAAATTAGGCAGGGTAGGAAGAAGGGATTTTTTTTCTTTAGCAGCTATCGTGACTACGGGTCCATATATAATGACATGCATGTACATTTTCACCAGTAATATCTTCGTCACGCATGACATAATATGCTGTTTGTATGACCGAAACCATGGTAACAAGATGCTGGGTTATGTTTTAGTTCCATGGATAGTTTTAATTATATATATAATTTTTTAGTTATCCTCCTGTACGTCTTCACGCTGGTCGTTTCCTTGCATATATGCTCGGCTGAGAGTATCAGCAATGTACATGTGCTGACCTTTCTTGTAGACCATGTTGATGTCGTACCTTTGCGCTCGCAACAACATTCCCTGCAGACGTTTAGGTGCTGCCTGCAAGGCCTTCTTGCGAATCATCTCAAGTGGTTTATGATTCTACCAAGACAGGTCTTCCGTATACGTACTGATCGAAACGCTCCAACCCATAGATGATAGCCAACATTTCTTTCTCAATTTGCGCATACCTCCCTTCTGCATCTGTCAGTGCTCTGGAGGCATACGCGATGGGCTGGTGCAGTATGCAAGCTCCACGGACACCATCGGACGCCTTGCATTATAGTGTTGGTGCTAGTGCTGGATCGTAATAGCTGAGAACGGGAGCTTGTGACAATATTTGTTTGATCGTCTCAAACGCTGATCCATGCACTGATTCTTCCCAGAGAAAGTCACTGTCTGTTTTGGTTAGGTTTCTTAGTAGCTGAGTGATGTTTGACATTCCTCTAGCGAACTTTTGAAGATAGTTGACCATTCCCATTAGGCGCTGCACTGCCTTCTTGTCGTCTGGTTGAGGCATTTGAGCTATCGCCTCTAGTTTCGCAGGATCCGGTTTCAGGCCCTCAGCGGTGATCAGATGGCTCATGTACGCCACCTCACTACACTTCAAGTGTAGCTTGTCTTTGGAGAGTTTGATACTGTTGGTACTACATCTGTCTAGGAGCTGTGCCATCTTGATGTCGTGATCCGCCTCTGTGTCAGCGGTTGTTTCAACACATCCTGCCAGGAGAATGTCGTCAGCTATCACGAACACACCAGGGATCTTCTCAATTGCCTGACGCAGACGCTGTTGAAAGTACTCTGGCGCAGGCGATATATCAAATGGCATTTGGCAGTACTTGTACCGTCCGTATGACATCTCGATAGCTGGACTTTTCATCTAGTTCAATGTGCCAGAATAAATTGTTGACGTCGCACACTGTGAAGACTTTTGCTGAAGTGAGTTCTGGGAAGATATATTATATCACCGAAAGCATGTAGCATGTTATATTTCACCTGTTGTGGACCTGTCAGTCAATATTTCACAACTTTCAAATCGTCAGCGAAATTCCAATAAATGGTTTCGGGCGATGTCAATGACAGCTTAATTTATGTTATGTTTATATGTTGTGTATATTTAGGTGTTTGCTGTACTACGACGCACACACGCAAAGTTAATCAACATTCGTGTGCGTGCGAGCGTGTGTGCTTACGTATGGTCGTGCGCGCATTCTGGAAAGCAAGGTTAAAATCTCAGTGGGTAATCTTGTTTGAAAGGTTGTTTTTAATTACTACCATTTTTAATACCTTTTGTGCCGAGAGGAGTTGCACTAATACAATTATAGAGATATCAGGTTTGGCCATTGCATTTCATATATGTATTATATGTACACTCGAAAACACAATACAAACACTGTGTGTCCACAACTTTTGACAGTGCCCCTTCACATATATATATATATATATATATATATATATATATATATATATATATATATATATATATATATATATATATATATATATATATATATATATATATATATATATATATATATATATATATATATATATATATATATATATATATATTATATATATATATATATATATATATATATATATCACAGGCCATGTTGTGTCATATCTTTCTCTGATCCTCATCTAGCTCGTTATAGACGTCAACTTCCATGTTTACATATGAATATATATATATATATATATATATATATATATATATACGTACGTATGCACAACAATGACAAAAACATGGAAGCAAACTTTTATATTGAGCTAGATAAGGATAAGAGAAAGAAAATACAATATGGCCAGTGAGTGCGATGGGGATGCCAAGGGCGTGAAGGGAGTGGCGGTCATATTAAGGACAGAACATCAGATGTTGACGAGCCAAAATAATATGGTACTAAGATTTGTAGGCATAGAAAAGGCTTTCGACACGGTCCCGAGAGAGATGGTTTTGGCAAAAGGAGTGTTAAAAGCAGAAGCCAGGATGATTAAAGAAATGCAAGAGAGAATGAAGGTAGTATTAATTGGACACATAATGTTAACTGGGTTTAAGGTTAACATTGGTTTGAGTCAAATAAGTGCATTTAATCGGAGTTAGACCTTTATCGTATATCATGATGATGAAATTAATTGGTAAGAATATCATCACGGAGGATGTCCTCAGGAATATGACGTACGCAGACCATATGTACATAACAGCAGATAGCAAACATGAAGAAACGCTTGATATGTGGAAGAAGGGGTTGAAGAAGCCCCACGATACGATGTAGCCTAGCCGAGCTCATTGTACAAGGGAACGCGTACGATTAAATCGAGTCGTAAGCCTCGGACAAATAGACATACATTGCACGTCAGTCGGATCGGTCATATCGGACGACGTTAAAGATGAAGGTCATGTAGTTGTTTACCATCGTCGATAAATGGCGGGACCCAATGTTACAGATCAGTTTAACCCTGACGAAAGCGAAGAGGAAGATATATTGCTGCTATCTGATGCTGTGAAGTCGACAGACGAATTGAAACTTCCGCTATTTTTTTCATGGAGATCGTTGGTCAACCATGCTGGTCTCTAATTGGTCAATCACACGCTACGATGTCATTGTTTGCGATGCAATCGGATGGTTTTATCCGAGTCGTACCGTGTGGCAGCCGTTTTAAAGACAGCAACGAGGGAGAAGAGAAGCACATGCGTGCGCACGCATGCACGTAAGCACCTCACGTCAAATGCAGTATTACTCACATAATTGTAAGGCCACACACATTATGTGCATTATATAAACCTCCTCAGTTATGTTTGAGCGCGCCCCGAGAGGATGGTTCATGCGAGACCGCCAGTGAGACGACGGTGCTGATTTCAGGCTAACTACACCGACTCCGTGGACTGATAACAAAACAGCGACATCTGAATTCCTGGTGCATATGTCTCTATGTATTCAATTCAGTTGATATCAACATGTATCTCTGAGGACGACGATTGTCATGCGGGCGCGCGTGTATTCAAAACTAGTATTCGGCGATGGTCAACTGTGCACATGTCGTAATAATCATACGACGATTATGTAGGAATTGTGAAGGCATCAATAAGTAATTCGTAATGTTTCGTATTGTTGCCTAGTGAGCTATTAATATCCCCAGCTTCCCCTAAGAGCATGCTACCCGCATACAGTAAGTGCCCCATTAAGGCCATTTTATCAAAGCATATATCATATCAACATGCTAATCCACTACTCGAGATCCCCATAACACACCCAAGCGGTTTGTGGGGCGTGGTGGCGTAGAGTTTAGAACATCGGACTTTCAATCGAAAAAATAATCCGGGTTCGAATCCTCCTTCTGTCGTTTCGTAGCTCCGGCACGTTCGTTCACTACACTTTGCCTCAGTTCACTCAGCTATATAAATGAGTACTTGGCTATAGACAGTGATGGATGCGTTAACGAATAGTCTTCGCGCAGTAGTTGCAGATAGCTTAATCTTCCCAGAGAAGTCGAGTCGAGTTGATGTTAGAATGAACAGGTGTGCCAGGCGTTGAAGTGGTGAAATGTAAAGTGATATAAACGATCTTTCGGAGTGGATACGTTATATAAGCACATACCTTTACATTGACCTAACCTTAATGAGTAGGAAAACAAAAACATAATGCAATTCAGCCTACTCCCAGTAGGAAACATAAACGTAATTTATTTTTAAATATCACGGAATATATTATAGGTTGAATTTATGGGGTAAAGTCTTCACACACGTGGTGACCAACTTCGCATTTCCGTCGCGTTTCTGGCGCAGCCGGAAGTAGACGGCGCTGTTGACAAGACGAACCCGGAGCCGTTTGTGGGAGGCGTCATAGGCGGTCACGAGTTCGCGGCTGGTAAATGGCCGTGGATGGTGTTACTGCAGGTTTGATTTGCATTTTTAACGCGGACAAATAAAAACCGTTATAACTTGTATGCATAGCTATTGATATGCAAGACTGCTCGGTTGCTGAACAAAGATGCAACTAAAATATTACCACGACAGGTTTTCTGTAATACATTTGATACATTCAAGAACAGTATCTTCAAACATATGATAGACTAATCGACTTAGCAACCACGAACACTGGTATAATGTGTCCGAAGAACCTTATCTGCCAGTCATAATACAACTATTCACATCAGTATTTAAACTGTCAAATGAATCCTTAATTTCACATCCGTATTTAAAGTGTATAATAAAACTGTATTCCCCTGTGCATTTGAATGTTTTATGCTAAAACATCACAAAATATGAACGCGAGGACCGTAATTGCGGTTGAAGTGGAAACTTGATTAATCATGTACAATTATATAATCTAACAATAGTTAATCATCAATAATGTTCCTTTAAAAAAAAGTTGCTAAATCGATCCTGCAGGGCAACATTCTAGATTTGTCTTTTTCGGAATACCTTTCACGTATGCCAAGTACTACTGCGGGGCTTCCCTACTCAAAGACCGCTGGATACTAACAGCTGCTCATTGCTTCCAGACGAAGCAATTTGGGTACGTATTACTTTTCTTGACATAGGTAAATTATCGATCAAAACTTTATCATACAAACATACCTACACACATGCATACATACATACATAATATATACATGGACATTACAAATAATATCTGGCATTAAATGCTATTTTATCCAGCGAATATGTATGATCTAATGAAGGTTCGCAAAATAACATTTATATACGATTTTGCGCATTTTAAAAAAGAATATTGCAAATGCTGACAAACAATATTCACGGTTATTTCCTCTGTATTAAAACGGCGTAGGATAATAATGAAGCCTATTCACATACATTATCTTACATTGGTGCAGCGGTGGATATGTTGTAGATCCAGATGCTCGGAGCGCCGAAACTGCGGGTAGGTAACCCTCTTCGTATGAGATGAAGATGATTTTAAGACGATAACTTGACCCACACTATGCCAATGAAAATTCATTATATTAACATGTCACCTTTGTGCAATAGTCACAGGCTAGCACCACCGGTTGCTGCTTCGCAACCGAAGTATTCTTCTTAAACAGTGTGGCAAGGCATGACTTTCATCACACATATTCGATGATATGTACTGTAATTTACCAGGTTCATGTTCCTAGAATCGTATGTAAAATAAAAAATTACATAGGCCTAAACATTACCTCCCATAACCTGACAGATGCGACCCTACATGTAATACATTGGCGCAGCCCGACCACAATGTTGAATTCTAGAATCATGTAATGTTGACTGTCGTCTCCGAGCAAGTGGAACATTTAGGGGAGTTTTTGTCCCCATATTTCTGTCGAAACTAGCAACAATTCAATAAAGGTCTCACATAAAGAAATGCCAGGTACTCAATGATACATTTTGCTTCGCCTATTGCTAATTGTACATTGTGGTAATTTTTTCTTTAGCCAGACATGAAACACAGAGTTCAGGGTCTGTTGGACATCGATGCTTGGAAGGAATGATACGTCAACGGGGAGAAGATCTGCATATACCACGGCTACGACAGCTCAGCTTAGTGTGCAGCGAAACAACGCTGATTAGATGGCGGAAGAACTTGGAATGCAATACTTAGACTACCACTTCGTCAACGTCATCGGGAACCCGAGCGCAGAGGCTTGTCAAAACCAAAGGGTTGCGAAATGTCAAATTAGTAAGCTCTGTGTAATTTAAAAGTTGTCAACATATGGATTAACGCGTTGAGAAGCGAAGGAGGATGGGCAAGATTAAAACGCGTATATATATATATATATATATATATATATATATATATATATATATATATATATATATATATATAAATATATATATATATATATATATATATATATATATATATATATATATATATATATATATATATATATATATATATTTATATATATATATATGTATATATGTGTATATGTATATGTATATATATATATATATATATCTATATATATTTATATATATATATATAGATTAAAACGCGTATATATATATATATATATATATATATATATATATATATATATATATATATATATATATATATATATATATATATGTATATATATGTATATGTATATGTATATATATATATATATGTATATATCTATATATATTTATATATATATATATATATATATATATATATACATATATATATATATATATATATACATATATATATATATATATATATATATATATATATATATATATATATATATATATATATACATATATATATATATATATATATATATATATATATATATATATATATATATATATATATATACATATATATATATATATATTTATATATATGTGTGCAAACCTGTCTACCAGTGTATAAACGCTCTCTGCGGAGTGCAAAGATAAATTCACGAATGTGGACTTTGCGGATCTTACTCTTTGCTTTCAGGCGGGCCAGATTGAAGAGCTTGACATCCTATCTGGTGTGAGTTTAGATGTCATATTGAGAAGTTTTAAGGCTTGAGATAGTACGAGGGAGAAGAAGATTCCATACAGGGTGGGCGTGAGGACACAGCCTTGTTTAACTCCGCTTTTGATGAGGAAACCGTTTGAGACTGCTCCTTCATATCGCACTGTGCTTTTCATGTTGAAGTGAAAGGCGGTGATCATGCTCAACAGATTTGGTTGACAGCCGATCTTTTCCAATAGTTGGAATAGGCCACTCCTACTAACAAGGTCGACGGGCTGGGTCAGATCTATAAAGGCAATGTAGAGGGGCACTTGCTGTTCGCGGCATTTCTCCTGTAGCTGGTGCAAAGAGAAAAGCATGTCGATGGTTGAACTGGCTCTGCCGAGGCCACATTGAGCTTCGGAGTACCCTCGCTCTGCCGGCTTTTGCAGTCTGTTCAGGATGACTCGCATACACGTTTTTACAATGTTGAGCAGAGAAATACCGCTGTAGTTGTTGCAGTCGCCGCGGTCACCTTTGTTCTTGTACAGGATTTTGATGATTGCATCCCGCATGTCTTGAGGCAATGTGCCCTCCTCCCAGCACTGGCAGAGAAGTTCATGGAGTTTGGTGAGTAGCACAGGCTTGGCACACTTGATGATTTCTGTGGAAATCCCGTCACTTCCCGGGGCGGAAATGTATACTAGAACAATATTTATTAGAAATCGCGAACATAATCAGTAGCTTAATATAATCAACTAGCTAAGTTATTATTTTAAGCCGTGTCCTCTGCAAAATCCCGTAGTCTCGAAGTTTGCGTACACCTAATCGATATAACCCGTGGCGCCTCTGGTGGATAATATGACACTACATTATTATATTTGATGCATTGAACACGAGTATGAATACCAGTACGAGTATTTGACCATAATTTCTACGAATACAAGTATGCGTACAAGTATTTCAAAAATGTACTCGAGTACGCGAGTACACGAGTACTGAGTACTTCGGCCCCAGGTCTGGTGGTAACCACTGTACCACCAAGATATCAATGAGTGCTCTGCTATGATAAGCACAATATGTTTTAAGTTCGGTTTTATGGAACGCAATATACGACCTTTAAGCATGGGAAAGTACCCAAGAATAAAGAAAATAAAAATACTACTATTTTTAAATATATTTAATTAAGGGAATATATGGAAGTTGGTAAGATTTGTTTGCTTAGGGCAATTTTTTACGCCCAGAGTGTAGAGTGGGTTTTTTGAGTAAAAAATATATTGCATATTTTCATGCCAGACCCTGTGTCCATGGCAACAAACAAAATAGCTGCCATTTGACGGATGTATTACAACACATAAATAGTTAATATGTTATCATTTTATCATAATTTCACAATCATAATTGGCTTAGTTAACTCGAGAACGCCTCTAAAAAAGTCAACATTATGAATATTTTCCTTCTTCTACATTTTAAAAGTTCTAAATTAAACATTTGTCAACACATTTAAAAGTTCTAAATTAAACATTTGTCATTTAAAAGTTATAAATTAAACATTTGTCAACACATTTTTATTCACTACCCCCATGATATTGCACAAAACTAATTTTTTTTAAACATGTTGGTGAACATGCAGGCAGACACAACAATCCAAACGAGATGACCATATCATTTTTAATTCCAGAGTGTTGTATTTTCTTAACAGCATTGATTACTTGCTGGAAGAAAGCTTTAACCATGAAAACAATTTAAAGGTATGTCGCTGTTATAAAAGTGAAATATATTGATATTAAACATAAAAAGCTATAGGAATAAGGAGGAAACACATTTTGAGTAAGTTTTTTCATAAAACATCATTCTAGCTGCCATATGTCCCCTTAAAATAAATAAATAGTACCGGTTTTCTTTAACTTTTGCCTATTTTTTTAATGTTTCATTCCAGGGCTCTCTGGTGTGCAGTCCATGTCTGAAAGCAAGCCATAAAAACATAAAACGAATAAATAAACCGAGTATGCCGAAAATTTGAACACTGTTTTCCCCAAGCAGTCATTACCTTATAAGTAAAGTTAAAAACTTCATTACAATGGCATGCAATACTGTTTTTATTTTACCGTACATTTTATGATTTATCCACGCCTAACTTTTTTTAAATAAAAACAACCTGTCAGCACATGTATGGATAGTAAACAATATGTTTACATATCTTAAAAAAGTACCCTAATCAGATTCTAAGTCCAGATTTTTCGTCAAGGTGTCAGCTGAGTCGTCCTCTGTTGCATTATCCTCTTCTCCCGACTGTTCAGCTTGAATAGTTTCTGCAAAATACAATTGACCAAAAATCTTGTTAGAGAATCGGCTGGGTTATAAGCTTACAACAGTATTGTTTAACACGTTATAAATTAAATATGTGTAACTTCAGTCAAACTACTGTTACACATTTTACAAAGAACACAGTCATGTGGTCAGCTAGTTTTGATGTAAAGTAATTATAAATTCCCTAAGCCAACTTAACAGAACAGTTACTTTTTTCCAGTAAATAATATAAGGCCTATGGGTCAAAGTCTTTATCTTTTCACCTATTTCATTGAAGTTTGTATATTTCCACTTTGCAATCTCCCCTTTGTAAATTAATAACTTTCCTATGCAATCTAAATAAAACAGTAACTTTTCCTGTAAATACTATAAACTAACCCTATGGGACAAAGTCTATTTCATCAAAGTCTTTCCACTTTGCAATCTCCCCTTCATTAACCGCATGAAGCACCTTTGTAACCTTGGCTGTTTCAAGGAGGTTTTCAGGCAGCCTGTAGAAGGAGCGATGGATCCTGATGTCGGTTGGAGAGCTTAAAGCTTTCTTGTATGAAAGAGTTATCCTTGAAAGTGTAGAAGAAAGTCTCTTTTGTCAAAGTTGCGCTTTGTGTAAACACCATTTGTCCAGTCTTTTTATATGTTGCCATTCATTTATAATATATGGTACTAATGTTCCAACAGTTACAATGTAGGTTTAACAAAACTTTGTTGTTATTTAAATAATCCACAAGTTTAAAACAAGTGTTGCATCTGATATTTCAGTTTCGCATACATTTTATAAGCGTACTGTTTGAATAAATCACTCTCAATGTCTCACATAAAACAACAACTAGCACGCAGATATATTGCGTCAAGAGTACTGGAATGCAGCATTAAAAAGTCACAGATCAATGTAAAACTAAAACATCTGTAATAACATTGTGTATAGCAGTGCAGCCTCTATAAACTTCAATATTGTGTCATGTGACACCAGCCAATCATAATAAAAACAAAATAATAAAGGGTGAATGTTTTAAAAATAAGCCAAAAGTAATAATTAAACAATGTAAATCAATATGTTTGTGTCAGCATGCTTTTCTAGGCTGGTGTACACACCAATCTCAGAACCAATGTATTCAACAGTGAAATGCTGAAAAACATTGACGCCTGTTGTGCAGCATTTCTCCGACTCCTGAAGAGGTGTCTGCCGCTTTTGGCGCCTTCGCCTCATGTTGCCACTAGATTAAAGAAGATCAAACCACGTGCGTCAAACACAAATCATTAAGTACATTCTTATTAGATACGCTACCTTTTAATGTGGCATCACATACACGGGAGTAGTATGTGTGCAATTCTCAATCCTTAAAAAATTGAGCAGATTTTGGGTAAGCTTCTGATTGGTCGAAATTTTAAATGGGGCGTTCTGATTGGTCGTGAGCTTATTGCCGCCAGGGGGCACCACTATATAATCCCCTATTATCGTTCAAATGAGCAGATTTTGGGTAAGCATCTGATTAGTCGAGAGCTGTTTCACCACCAGGTGGCGCCACGGGGTAATCCACTATTATCACTCAAATGGGCAGATTTTGGAGTACTTTCTGATTGGTCGAGAGCAGTTTCACCGCCAGAGGACGCTACGGGTCAGGTGGGTCGACGGTTCTGATTGGTCGAGAGCCGTCAAGTGACCTATGACGTCACATCTCATTTGCATAAATTGGCAAAAAATTGCACACTTGTGTGGTGACACCGACACCAGAGGGCGCTGCGCGTCAAGTGTGTCGACGGCTCTGATGGGTCGAGAGCAGTCACGTGACATACGACGTCACAATTCTTCATTTGCATATCACGTGACCTCTCTATGGAGGCTGCCATGTTGTTTTGTTGCCATGTTGTTTTGCGATGATACGATCACCAGAGGGCGCTGCTACGAGTCAATTGTGTCGACGGTTCTGATGGATCGAGAGCAGTCACGAGACCTATGACTTCACAGCTCCTACCCTATTATCTAAAATGAGGAGATTTTGGGGGAATGTTTTGCGGGGATACGATCGTCAGAGGACGCTACAGGTCAAGATTAAAGGTCGGTGACGAGCGTTCTGATTGGTCGATAGACCGATGACGTCACCTCATCAAATGTGAATACAATTGTCAGTTAGGGTTAGGGTTAGTAATTCTAATATAAAATTCCAGAAAAAAATGTAGGAACAATTACCAGTTAGGATTAGGGTTAGCAACCCTAATGGATGGTCAAAGATCAAAGGTCACCGTTCTTTTGTACTTATACAATTGCCAGTTAGGGTTAGGGTTAGTAACCCTAATTATGTCGTCTGTAGTGAACCCTAATACGGACCCTAACCCTAAAAGGACATGCAGGAAGAACGGTCGTGATGGCAGTAGCGGTTCGGTTTAATACTGACGATTATGGCGCGCTTTTCGTGACGTGTCTGGGTACAGAACCGGTTCCGGTTTGAACCGGTTTCATGTAGTTTATTTTCTTTTCTGGAACGTTCGAACGACGTCATGGAATTTTCCACGCTCACCCTGCTAGCAGACTGAAACCTAGCGGACGAATGTTTGTGCATGCAGGGAGAAAAACGTAGCCGTGCATGTAAGCTATGCGACGCATATCGCATCATTGCATTATATCGAGAACTTTTCGACGTATGTCGTTTCGCATCGACACCTATATATCGACTATAATGATACGAGTCTGCATGAACACCGCGAGGTCAAAAGGTCAAAGTCAATAATACCGCCGCTTTCTGGAACGTTCGAACGAAGTCATGGAATTTTTCATAAACACCGCGAGGTCAAAAGGTCAAAAGGTCAAGGTCAAACCAGTTTTCCCGCGAAATGTATCTAGGCACATTGAAATTTCATACGTCTCGACGTTTCTCAAATTTCTCACACACTTATTTGTATCTCATTTGTCTATACTGCCAGGCTACAGGAAAAAACGCAGAAAAAGTGCATCGTCAGCAAACTTTCAGGGTAAACTGTAGGAGGTATGGGTAAATTGTTGGAATTATGGGTAAACTGTAGGAGGTATGGGTAAACTGTAGGAATTATGGGTAAACTGTAGGAGTTATGGGCAACCTGTAGGAATTATGGGAAACTGTAGGAGTTATGGGTAAACTGTAGGAATTATGGGTAAACTGTAGGAGTTATGGGTAAACTGTAGGAAATATGGGTAAACAGTAGGAGTTACGGAGGAGGTATGATCAATTGTAGTTACGGTTAAACTGTAGGATGTAGATTAAGATACGAGCATTGGTAATATTGACAATGTGGACATGTTGTGAAAGCCGTGACGAGTCAAAAGCATACGATTAAGAGATGAACACTGGTAATATTGACAATGTGGCATGTTGTGAAAGTCTTAATGCGCCCAAAGGATGCGATTAAGAGACGAATACTGGTAATATTGACAATTTGGACATGTTGTGAAAGCCGCAACGCGTCCAAAGGGTGCGATTAAGAGACGAACACTCGTAATATTGACAATGTGAACATGTTGTGAAAGCCGTGACGCTTCCAAAGGGTGCGATTAAGAGACGAACACTGGTAATATTGACAATGTTGACATGTTGTGAAAGCCGTGACGCACCCAAAGGGTGAGATTTGTGTTATGAAAGTTTGCAAGTTGGAAGTTTTGCTTCACCGCACACACACACATGTTTTGAAAGTTTGTGTCATGAACATTTGTTTGGAAACATTGACTACCATGTGACATGCATAGAGAAATTGACCGCCATGCGAAATGCATGGATACATTTACCCCTGTGTGATATGTATGGAGACATTTGACACCATGTGGTATGCATGAAGACATTGACCGCCATGTGACATGCATGGAGACATTGACCACCATGTGATATGCATGGAGACATTTGACACCATGTGATATGCATGGAGACATTGACAGCCATGTGACATGCATGGAGAAATTTTCCGCCACAGCGCGGCGGTACGGATAAAAGTGTAACCCCAACCTGTTGTCGGTTGTATAACCCCAACCTGTTGTCAGTTGTGTAACCCCAACCTTTTGTCGGTTGTATAAACCTAGGTGTAACCCCGACCTGTTTTCGGATGTGTAAACCTAGCCGCCACTGCCAAAAAGGTGTAACCCCAACCTGTTGTTGGTTGTATAACCCTAGATAACCTGCGTCGAGACAGTGCTATTTGCCAACCCTATCATCACATAGTTGTTGGCTCGTAGATAGCCTGCATACATTTGCCAGTTAGGGTTAGGGTTAGGGTTGTGAAAGCCGTGACGTGTCTAAAGGGTGTGATTATGTGTCTGCATACATATCACACAGAGGTAAATGTCTCTGCACATATCACATGGTGGTGAACGTCCCCATACATATCACACAGCGGTAAATGTCTCAATACATGTCGCATAGCAGTCAATGTCACATTGTGGTCAATGTCTCCACGCATATCACACAGTGGTAAAAAGTCTGCATGCATGTCACATGGTGTCAATATCTGCATACATATCACACAGCGGTAAATGTCTCCATGCATGTCGCATGGCGGTCAATTTATCTATACATATCACATGGTAGTCAATGTCTCCAAACACATTTTCATGACACAAACTTTCAAAACATGTGTGTGTGCGTGCGTGCGTGCGTGCGTGCGTGCGTGCGTGCGTGCGTGCGTGTGTGTGTGTGTGTGTGTTTGTGTGTAGTGAAGCAAAATTTCAACTTGCAAACTTTCATAACATAAGCTTCCTCAATATTACCAGTGTTCGTCTCTTAATCTCACCCTTTGGGTGCGTCACGGCTTTCACAACATGTCAACATTGTCAATATTACCAGTGTTCGTCTCTTAATCGCACCCTTTGGAAGCGTCACGGCTTTCACAACATGTTCACATTGTCAATATTACCAGTGTTCGTCTCTTAATCGCACCCTTTGGACGCGTTGCGGCTTTCACAACATGTCCACATTATCAATATTACCAGTATTCGTCTCTTAATCGCATCCTTTGGGCGCATTACGACTTTCACAACATGTCCACATTGTCAATATTACCAGTGTTCATCTCTTAATCGTATGCTTTTGACTCGTCACGGCTTTCACAACATGTCCACATTGTCAATATTACCACTGTTCGTCTCTTAATCTACCTCCTACAGTTTACCCGTAACAACAATTGATCATACCTCCTACAGTTTACCAATTACTCCTACAGTTTACCCATAATTCCTACAGTTTACCCATAACTCCTACAGTTTATATATATATATATAACTCGTACAGTTTACCCATACCTCCTACAGTTTACCCTGAAAGTTTGCTGACGATGCTGTATAGACAAAGTGAGACAGAAATAAGTGTGAGAAATTTGAGAAACGTCGAGACACTGGCATTATAGACAAAATGAGATAGAAATAAGTGTGTGAGAAATTTGAGAAACGTCGAGACGTATGACATTTCAATGTGCCTAGACACAGTTCGCGGGAAAACAGGTTTGACCTTGACCTTTTGACATTTTGACATCGCGGTGTTTATGAAAATTCCATGATTTCGTTCGAACGTTCCAGAAAGCGGCGGTTTTGTTGACCTTGAACTTTTGACCTCGCGGTATTCATGCAGACTCGTATCATTATAGGCGATATATAGGTGTCGATGCGAAACGACATACTTCGAAAAGTTGTCGATATAATGCAATGATGCGATATGCGTTGCTTAGCTTACATGCACGGCTACGTTTTTCCCGCTGTATGCACAAACATTCGTCCGCTAGGTTTCAGTCTGCTAGCAGGGTGAACATGCGGGATCGTGTTTCTTTTCGTGAGCGTGGAAAATTCCATGACGTCGTTCGAACGTTCCAGAAAAGAAAAAAAAACTACATGAAACCGGTTCAAACCGGTTCTGTACCCAGACACGTCTCGAAAAGCGCGCCATAATCGTCAGTATTAAACCGAACCGCTACTGTCATCACAACCGTTCTTCCTGCATGTCCTTTTAGGGTTAGGGTCAGGGTCCATATTAGGGTTCACTGCAGACGACATAATTAGGGTTACTAACCCTAACCCTCACAGGCAATTGTATAAGTACAAAAGGTCGGTGACCTTTGACCTTTGACCTTCCATTAGGGTTGCTAACCCTAACCCTAACTGGCAATCGTTCGTACAGTTTTTTCTAGAATTTTCTATTATGGTTACTAAACCTAACCCTAACTGACAATTGTATTCACACTTGATGAGGTGACGTCATAGGACTCTCGACCAATCAGAACGCTCGTCACCGACCTTTGATCTTGAACTGTATTGTCGAGCCGTCGACACACTTGACCCGCAGCGCCCTCTGGTGACGGTTTTACCACAAAAGGGTGCACTTTTTGCCAATTTATGCTAATTATGCAAATTAGCTGTGACGTCATAGGTCACGTGACGGCTCTCGACCAATCAGAACCGTCGACACACCTGACCCGTAGCGCCTTCTGGCGGTGAAACTGCTCTCGACCAATCAGAAAGTACTCCAAAATCTGCCCATTTGAGCGATACTAGGGGATTACCCAGTGGCGCCCCCGGTGGTGAAACTGATCTCGACCAATCAGATGCTTACCCAAAATCTGCTCATTTGAGCGATAATAGGGGATTATACAGTGGCGCCACCTGGCGGCATTAAGCGCACGATCAATCAGAACGCTCCATTTCAAATTTCGACCAATCAGAAGCTGACCCAAAATCTGCTCAATTTTTAAGGATTGAGAATTGCACACATACTACTCACGGGAAATGCAGAAACAGATTTAAGGCCAGAAATAAAATGTTAACTAACCTTTATTGACTATTGGACGATTAAAATATTTTCAATTGCAAGACGGAAGTGATCATATCTCTTAAAGCGCCGCGATAAATTACCGTCTTCTTCAGTAAACGCCAGCGGCTTATATTTTCTGTCACCGCGGATGCACTATTTGGACCGCAAAAGTGCGCAAAATGCTTATGCTTTTGTGTATGTGGAATGATATGGAATGATTGACTGAAAGAATCTGCACAGTACAATTGGGATAAGAATGTCGTTAAATGGCGTAAATAATTTAGACAAATCTAGAGTCTACTTCATGATTGCCCTTCTGATTCCTTGCCTTGGCAATATTTTGTATAGCAGGCATCGGACCAAATATCGAGCCAGACTAATTTTACACTACTCAATTCTTCAATCATATAGAAAAGTACAGAGTAGGCACTTCAATAAAATCCGCTGAGCGGCTCGCGCAACGTGCCGAAAAATCGTGTCAGTTTATCTGCGCAGATTCTCGGCACCCAGGTTCTCCGTTTGTTTTACATCCTGTATTGTCGGTTGTTTCCGTTCCTTTCTGTGAGTTACAGCGGCAGATTGGACAACAGTCAGTTCCTTTTCATGATCGTCTATTTTTTTTATAAAAACTTAACCAAAATTAAAGTGAAATACATCGATTAGACGACATAGGTGTATATCTGGTGTAAGTTTAGCAGACAAAGCTATTTATGACTCAATTCATATGTTCGTGACTTCTTCTAGAGGTCTTAGTTAGTCTGTGTACGAAATATTTTCCGCTACGCGAATGCACATGGGTGTTTTTGAACTTCCCTAGTTTGTGAAATTTTACCCGATTTTGATTCTTGGAGTTTGAGAGCGAGATCAATTTAACCAAAATCTTATTGACTTATTTACATTTCTATGTTTTTATTCATTATTAATAATGCAAAGCCAATATTTGTTTGATATTTGTTTTACAAAACAAATGTTATCAATGATTATTAGTAATGGTACATTTATATATATATATATATATATATATATATATATATATATATATATATATATATATATATATATATATATATATATATATATATATATATATTTTACTTTTTAATTATGTATATCTATATGCAGGAAATTAGAAAAATGTCAGAATATATAATAAATGGTGTTATTTTTATGCAATGACATTGTTTAAAAAAAAAAATTGGCAGTCTATATGGAAAATCAACTAGTATATATTTCTGCAATAATTACCATAGTCACCATACAAGACTATTTTGTTGTTTTTTCAGCAGGGAAAGAAAGCCCTGGCTCTGCCAAAATTATACAAATATCTTCATAATCATGGAAGTTTTGGCTTTTTATTGAAATGTATTGGTCTGTTGATATAGCATGCTGATTAGCCATTGCTGATTTATTTATTGAGTTACTATTAATGATATATGTATATTTAATGAGCTTTAAAATTATACAGATGTCTTCATAATTATATAAGTTATGGCATTTTATCAAAATGTGTTGGCCTGTTGAGTTTACGCATTAATTAGTCATTATTGACTTATTAATTGCATCAATTGAGTTATAAATGAGTGTGTGATGTGTATTTATGACCTTAATGACTTTGTAAACCCTGAACAAGTTATACAAACATCTTTATAATCATGGAAGTTATGGCCTTTTATAAAAAATGTGTTGGCCTGTTGAGTTTGCGCTTTAATTAGCCAATATTGACTTATTAATTGCATCAATTGAGTTGTGAAATGATTGTGTGATGTATATTTATGACCCTGTTTAATGAGTTTGCAAACCCTGAACAAATTATAAAAATATATTCATAATCATGTAAGTTATGGACATGTCATGTGTCGGTCAGTTGACTTCACGCACTAATTAGCCAATATTGACTTATTAATTGCATTAACTGAGTTACTCTTAATGACACATGACAGGATTATGCATATTTATCATCCTACTTAATGTGCTTGCAACTCCTGAAAAAAAATATTAAAATATATGCAAAAATAAAACGTGTTAAAATCGCAATATGTTTGGATCCAATAAAAATATATTAATACAATAGGCAGTTTATGGTTCCTTTACATTTCACCTTTCATTTAAATCAATGGACAATGTTCTATCATGATATCTAATTTTCTTTGAAGTGCCTATACAGAGGCTTTAAAAATAGTGAATATGAAACGTAGAATACTCACGTGTAACTGTTGCCGAGTAACAGCTTCCACGACACGAAAAGTCCGGAAATGCCCGAGGCTTTTTTTCCAGCGCATGCGCGCAACGAGTTTGTGTGTGAAAGTGTAGCGGGAGCTTTGAAATCGTCGAGGTGCACACACGCACAAGCACACACACACACACACACACACACACACACACACACACACACACACACACACACACACACACACACACACACACACACACACACACACACACACACACACACACACACACACACACACACACACACACACACACACACACACACACACACACACACACACACACACACACACACACACACACACACACACACACACACACACACACACACACACACACACACACACACACACACACACACACACACACACACACACACACACACACACACACACACACACACACACACACACACACACACACACACACACACACACACACACACACACACACACACACACGTATCTGTGTCTGCCTGTCAGGCCGTGAGTGAGTGATTGAGTGAGTGAGTGAGTGAATGAGTGAGTTAGTGAGTGAGTGAATGGAAAGAAAGGAAATGCACGCATTCCATAGGGCTGGTAGCAGACGCGTGAATTTCGTGCCAACTAAGACCGAACACCTGACTATGAAGGATAGTATAACTGCGAAGATATATGCGCGGACAACCGACGCGTAATAATTGGGCGTTTGGTTCGTAGCGTCGGACTTAGTATATTGCCCTAACTTTGCAGTGGGTGCTGTGACGCTCGTCAAAATGTCGTTGGTTTGCGCATACGCATTGCTGGATGTAGTGATTGTGTGGTGTGTATGTGTATGTGTATGTGTATGTGAGTATGTGTGAGTGAAAAATTCATCAACAAATTATAACTTATATACACACACGCACATACCCCTCCCCCCCCCACACACACACATATATATATATATATATATATATATATATATATATATATATATATATATATATATATATATATAATTAAAATGAATGCATTGTTTGAAACACCAACATACATCATTTATATACACATTCTTTTTACATTGGTCTGGCGCGGTCAGGATTTTTCCATGGTAATTTTAGTACTTTTTGACACACAATAACAATAACGGTACATGAGAATCACAACCGTCACACTGAACATGTAGACAGACCAGCACACTTGTAGTAAGTAACTTAATATACGTGTGTGTGCTATATAAATAGTTATTTCGCCCATATGTAATTGTGAACTGTACGAAATGCTTTCGTCAAAGGAGAAATGCTACAAATAACAAACGGTACACTGCTGTAATATAACTTTAGCACAATAAAAGCACATCAGAATCATAATTGCCATGCTGACAACACTGCTTGAACACTTCTCTTTGCTAAATGACTTAAAATGCAATAACAATAATATTGTTATAGAAATATAATGATTTCGCCTATACGTAATGGTTAGAGAAAGGGAACAACAGTATGGAATGCTGTCTTTAGAGGAGAACTGTATTTACTCTAAATGTACAAATACATTAGGCAGCAGAGTGAACAGATTAATTACCATTAATATTGCAAGAAATGGGAGAGAGTAAAAAAATACGCATAATGCATGCATGTTAAAACAGCTAGCCAAGTATGTCAAGTAAGAGATTGTCATTGATTTTGCTGTATCATGGATACTGCAAGTGTTTCTAATGCAAATGTCAGTGTAAAACGACTGCCCATACATTATTGTGCAAGTATTGTTTCTGTGGGAGCGAGATAGCGACTAGGCAAACTAGGCACGATGGAGGGCGTGAATACGATCAGTGACCTGCTTCGTCGTGAACACGTCCGGCAGAGACCGCAGCTATGGGTTGAATTCGCGAACACGCGGTCCTTGCGTGGGTAGAGTCGAGCCAGCATCTGCACGTCGTCCGACGTGAACACTGCTCGCATCGATTTCGGCGCGCCTTTTCCCACCTCGACCGATCACGACAGCCGCGGCGGCCATTGCTGCCCCAGATGCAACGTCGACCAGCTGCTGCTCGTATCGAATCGGTGTCAGCAGCATCAGCAGTAGCATCAGCAGCAGCAGCAGCAGCAGCGTCCATGTCGCACTGTTCCAACTTTATCAGGAGCAGCAGGAACAGCAGGAGCAGCAGGAGCAGCTGGCGGTGTCGTTGGCGTCACTGACGACCCTGAAGCCACAGGCTGTTCTCGCCCCGCTGGCGTTCGTCGGCGATACGTGTCCTGCGTCTGTGGACGAGCACGGACTGCGCGTTGCGATCGGCCACGTCCTAACTCGCCTGCTGCGTGGAGAGAGGATGAAGTATGTGACACGACAGGTCGTACATCTCGCCCGGCTGGCGGTCGGCCGAACGAGCGCAGGCGATGTGCGCCTTCCGGAGTCGCGTCGCCGTGATCGTGCACGCGTGACCAGTCGAGCAGATCCGTACGTCGTCGAAGTCTTGTGGCACGCCACCTGCACGACGCGATGGCTGTGCACCGCCGACGAGCGATGGAACTCGTCGACGATCATCTCCAGGACGCCCCTCGATCGCTGGCCGTTCGACCGGGCCACCTCGATGAGGACTTAGTCGCGGAGATGACGGAACTCGCTGGCCTTCGCCAGCTTGTCGCCGCCCGAGGCCAGCTCTTTCGCGATGCGCATTGCGTCTCGCACGGTGGAGATGACGTCGAACTTCCGCAGCAACTGTATCAGCTTCCTCACGATGTCGTCTTCGGCCTTCCTGTGCAGGTGTCTTTGTCTCGCCGCGTCCACTTTCAGGTTGATCGTCCATTTGCCGATCCTTTCTTCGGCCTGCCGGCAGAAATCGGCCGCGAACAGTTCCGTCATCGCTGCGAGCCTGACGTACGTGAACGCCCTCTTGAGGCCCCACAGCGCCGCCTTCACGGATGTCGGCTTGTGCGCCCTGCTTCCAGGTGGCCGCCTTTCTTCGCGAGGTCGAAGGCCGGATGTCAAATAATCGTGAAGACGGCGACTTTTCGTGACGACGGCTCATGCGGGCGCACTGGTATAGCGCGCGCGGAGAAGGCAGCGGGATAGTCGGCTGAACTCTCTGTAATTCTGTCGTCAACATAACGAGGAGACGACGACCGTGACGTAAAGATGGCTCATGCAGACGCCTTGTTGTCGTACATGGGAATATAGCTGAATAGTCGCAAGCACTCAGTAGGCAGCAGAAAACGAGATGCAGCCGAGACCGACGGTCAACGCAAACATTCAAACAATGCGTAGTAATTACTTACATTACATTGTGTTGTCTGGGTTTTCGCTCGCTGTTGTCAATGCGGGCAAAGTTGTACAGGTTCATCGACGTTGCGATAAATCGCGCCCTCTTCATACCAGGCGTTGTCGGACATCATCTTTGGAGCTAATGACGCATTTGTGTGTTCTGCCCCCCTCGAATACCGTATTCTTCGCATCTGATACCTATCGCTTGGTAACTTTCCCACCAGATCACAAGGTCGGCGTCAACCATTCAAAATTAATAAACCTCTATGGACGGTTCCATTACGTCGATACCCCTTTTACTAAAATGAATCACGCCAAAAGCTAAAACATCATGGGTACAATTATTACATAACATGATCATGCCCCACGCCTAACAATAAACTTCTAATGTGGGCTCCCACACAACACTTGGATACCATTAAATAACTTTGTTTATGTCATCCGTCTATATACACTCACCAGGAAAATAGTTCATATAATAGCAATTCGCAGAAATGCGACAATGCGACGAACGACTTCGCCGATTTGTCGATCGACATAGACGTCATCGCCTTTGTTAACGACCTGTCGTGTTCGCTGACGTCGTCGTCGCATGCCGACATATCCGATTCGGAATCTCCTACGACAGAACGCATTTCTTCTCAAACATTAAGTGAAGTGAAAATCGAAATCCTGAAAAATCATGATTTTCTTACTTCGTGAAATTTCGTAACTTTGTAATCTGATGGAAGTCTCGCCCATGATCAGCATTGACCAACACAGTGTGTATAGTTTTGAATATCAATTTTGTTATCTCAACCAGATGTAACGACTGAAGTCAATTATTCGATTGTTTACATAAACACACTACATGTTTGGACATCAATGAACCGGATTTGCGATAGGTTAAATCAATTGAGGGAGCAGCTTAAAATTACTTTCGTCAAATGTTATGAAACTGGTGTGTGTCTGTTGGGCAGCCTACATGAGATAAGTAATGTTTGATGTATCAACAACACACCATGCATCACACTCGCTTAGTGCTATGGACAGATCATCTATTAATTAACCTCGATTATCCAGACTCCGCGCTGTGGAGCCACCGTTTGTCGCACACATCTTCGTCAGGACGCAAAATGGATTATTTTTTGTGACGGAAATTCTTATATTGACATAACTGTCAGACTGAAAAGTTAAGTCAGCCAAAAATATTAGTATAACAGCATGACGCCGATTTTGCTGCTTGCGCTTCTCGGGAACGCCTACTCAAAATGGAGTGGTGGCAGTGGGTAACCACGAGACCACGCCTCTGCCTCTCCCTCCCCCCCTCTCTCTCTCTCCCTGTCTCTCTCTAACTCTACCTCCATCCCAACCTATTTCAATCATTAAATCCATCACATCATCCCGTCAATGTCGTCCCATCAATCCCATCTGTACATTCCATTCCATCTCACGCCTTCCTCTCCCTCCATCGATTCCAGCTAATTATTCTCACTCTGTACATTCCCTCAATTGATTGCAGATAATCCATCTAACTCCATCCATTCCCTCCAATGATTCCAGCTAATCCATCTCATTCCATCCATTCCTCCATCGATTCTCTTCACTCCATCCATAATAACTATTCAATCGATCCTATACCTATCAACAAACGCATCCCATCCAACCATCCACATACCAATCCCATGCATCCAATCCATCACAGGCATAAATTCCACCCTTTCCATATATGATCCATCCCATACATTCATACCAATATGTCATATATGTCACATTCGATCCAACCAACGCATCCATCCCAACCAAATACCAATTCATCCACCCCAGCCAATCCACCCTATCCGTCCCATCTGTCTCCATCGACCAATCCGTTCCACCCATCCTTCACACTAGATCCAACCCATCCTTACAATCCCATCCATTCCATAATTACTATCCCATCCATTCCATCCATCCCCGTCCACCCCTGCAAACTAACCCATCCCCATCCATAACATACACCACATTCCCCCATCGATTCCATCTCATCCTATTGATTCCATCCATTCCCCCATTTTTCTCCATCCATCAATTCCATCTAATCTATATCACTCCATCCATTCACTCCATCAATTACATCTACTCCACTTCACCTCATCCTTTCCTTCCATCGATTCTATCTACTCCATCTCACTCCAACAATTCCAGCAGTTTCACCACCAGGGGGCGCCACGGGGGTAATTGTGTCGATGGATCTGATTGGCCGAGAACCGTCACGTGACCTATGACGTCACAGCTCATTTACATAAATTTGCATAAATTAGCATAAATGACACCGTTTTGTAGTGAAACAGTCACCAGAGGGCGCAACGTGTCATCCCCTATTATCGCCCCCGAGACATTGTTTTGCGGTAATATTGTCGCCAGGGGCGCTACGGGTCAAATGTGTCGACGGTTCTGATATCGTTTCGCCGTCACGTGACTTAAGTCGTCACAGCTCTTCGTTTACATGTCACGTGACCTCTCTATGGAGGCTGCCATCTTGTTTTGCTGCCTCTTTCTGATTGGTCGAGAGCAGTTTCACCACCAGGGGGCGCCACGGGGTAATTGTGTCGACGGATCTGATTGGTCGAGAACCATCACGTGACATATGACGTCACAGCTCATTTGCATCAATTAGCATAAATCACACAGTTTTGTTGTGAAACCGTCACCAGGGGGCGCAACGTGTCATCCCCTATTATCGCCCCCGAGACATTGTTTTGCGGTAATATTGTCGACAGGAGCGCTACGTATCAAACGTGTCGACGGTTCTGATGGGTCGAGAGCCGTCACGTGACCTGTGACGTCACAGCTCTTCGTTTGTATGTCACGCGACCTCTCTATGGAGGCTGCCATCTTGTTTTGCTGCCATGTTGTTTTGCGATGATTCGGTCACCAGGGGCTCGCCATCTTCTTTTGATTACCAGACGGCGCTGTGGGGTTTTCGACGTATATCGTTTCGCGTCGACACCTACGTATCGCCTATTTCACCACGAGTCTGCAAAAAACACCGCGAGGTCAAAAGGTCAAGGTCAACAAAACAAACACCGTCGCTTTCTGGAACGTTCGAACGAAGTCACACATTTTCACCCAGCTAGCAGACTGAAATCTAGCGGATGAAAGTTCGTGCATCCAGTGGGAAAAACGTAGCCGTGCATGTAAGCTATAAGACGCATATCGCATCGTTGCATTATATCGAGAACTGTTCGACGTATATCGTTTCGCGAAGGTCAAGGTCACCGCCGCTTTCTGGAACGTTCGAACGAAGTCATGGAATTTTCCATAAACATCCGAGTCTGCAAGAACACCGCGAGGTCAAAAGGTCAAGGTCAAGGTCAACAAAACAAACACCGTCGCTTTCTGGAACGTTCGAACGAAGTCACGCCTTTTCACCCTGCTAGCAGACTGAAACCTAGCGGACGAAAGTTCGTGCATGCAGCGGGAAAAGTTGGTGGATTTTGGCTTGTGCGTTCCCACTCGTCTTGTCTTTTTTAACACTGGTCAGTCGCTGTTGGTAGACTTTTGCTTGTGCGCTTCCACTCGTCTTGTCTTTTTGACACTGGTCAGTCGCTGTTGTTGACTTTGGCTTGTGCGCTTCCACTCGTCTTGTCTTTTTTGACACTGGTCAGTCGTTGTTAGTGGACTTTGGCTTGTGCGTTCCCACGTGGCAGACATTTACCACTGTGCGATATGCGAGGAGACATTGACCACAACGTGACATGCATGAAGACATTGACTGCTATGAGACATGTATGGATACATTTACCGCTGTGTGATATGTATGGATACATTCACCACCATGTGATATGTGATATGTGTGGAGACATTTACATTTGTGTGATATGTATGGAGACATTTGACACCATGTGGTATGCATGGAGACATTGACTACCATGTGACATGCATGGAGACATTGACTGCTATGTGACATGTATGGATACATTTACCGCTGTGTGATATGTATGGAGACATTTGACACCATGTGACATGCATAAAGACATTGACTGCTATGAGACATGTATGGATACATTTACCGCTGTGTGATATGTATGGAGACGTTCACCACCATGTGATATGTGTGGAGACATTTACCTCTGTGTGATATGTATGGAGACATTTGACACCATGTGGTATGCATGGAGACATTGACTACCATGTGACATGCATGGAGACATTGACCACCATGTGACATGCATGGAGACATTTACCGTTGTGTGATATGTATAGAGACTTTGACCGCCATGTGACATGTATGGAGACATTTGACACCATGTGGTATGCATGGAGACATTGACTGCCATATGACATGCATGGAGACATTGACTGCCATGTGACGTGCATGGAGACATTGACCGCTATGTAACATGTATGGAGACATTTGACACCATGTGGTATGCATGGAGACATTGACTGCCATATGACATGCATGGAGACATTGAATGCCATGTAACGTGCATGGAGACATTGACCACCATGTAACATGCATGGAGACATTTAGCGTTGTGTGATATGTATGGAGACATATGACACAATGTGACATGCATGCATACATTTACCACTGTGTGATATGCGTGGAGACATTGACCACAATGTGACATGCATGGAGACATTAACTGCTATGTGACCCGTATGGAGACATTTACCACTGTGTGATATGTATGGAGACGTTTACCACCATGTGATATGTGTGGATATATTTAACCCTGTGTGATATGTATGGAGACATTTGACACCATGTGATATGCGTGTAGACATTGACCCTCATGTGACATGCATGGACACATTTACCTCTGTGTGATATGTACGGAGACATTTTACACCATGTGATATGCATGGATACATTGACCGCCATGTAACATGCATGGTGACATTGACCACCATATGATATGCATGGAGACATTTGATACCATTTGATGTGCATGGAGAAATTGACTACCATGTAACATGCATGGAGACATTGACCGCGATGTGGTATGCATGGAGACATTGACTGCCATGTGACATGCATGGAGACATTGAATGCCATGTAACGTGCATGGATATATTGGCCACCATGTGACATGCATGGGGACATTTACCGTTGTGTGATATGTATGGAGACATTTGACACCATGTGACATGCATTTACCACTGTGTGATATGCGTGGAGACATTGACCACAATGTGACATACATGGAGACATTGACTGCTATGTGACACGTATGGAGACATTTACCACTGTGTGATATGTATGGAGACGTTTACCACCATGTGATATGTGTGGAGACATTTAACCCTGTGTGATATATATGGAGACATTTGACACCATGTGATATGCGTGTAGACATTGACCCTCATGTGACATGCGTGTAGACATTTACCACTGTGTGATATGCATGGAGACATTTACCAGTGTGTGATATGTACGGAGACATTTTACACCATGTGATATGCATGGATACATTGACCGCCATGTAACATGCATGGTGACATTGACCACCATATGATATGCATGGAGACATTGACTACCATGTGACATGCATGGAAACATTGACTACCATGTGACATGTATGGAGACATTGACCGCCATGTGTCATGTATCGAGAAATTGACCGCCATGTGTCATGTATGGAGACATTTACCGCTTTGTGATATTTATGGAGACATTTACCACCATGTGATATGTGTGGAGACATTTGACATCATGTGATATGTGTGGAGACATTGACCGTCTTGTGACATGCATGGAGACATTTACCACTGTGTGATATGTATGCAGACATTGGCCGTCATATGGTATGCATGGAGACATTGACCACCATGTGACATGCATGGAGACATCGTTTGGGTTGTGCGCTTCCACTCGTCTTGTCTTTTTCACACTGGTCAGTCGCTGTTTGTGGACTTTGGCTTGTGCACTTCCACCCGTCTTGTCTTTTTTGACACTGGCCAGTCGCTGTTGGTGGACTTTGGCTTGTGTTCTCCCACTCGTCTTGTCTTTTTTGACATTGGTCAGGCGCTGTTGGCGGACTTTGACTTGTGTGCTCCCACTCGTCTTGTCTTTTTTGACATTGGTCTGTCACTGTTGATGAACTTTAGAATGTGCTCTCCCACTCGTCTTGTCTTTTTGACACTGGTCAGCTGTTGTTGGTGGACTTTTACTTGTGCGCTCCCACTCGTCTTGTCTTTTTCACACTGGTCAGTCGCTGTTGGTGGACTTTGGCTTGCGTCTTGTCTTTTTCACACTGGTCAGTCGCTGTTGGTGGACTTTGGCTTGTGCGCTTCCACTCGTCGTGTCTTTTTGACACTGGTCAGCTGTTGTTGGTGGACTTTTACTTGTGCGCTCCCACTAGTCTTGTCTTTTTGATAGTGGTCAGTTACTGTTGGTGGACATTGACTTGTGCTCTTCCACTCGTCTTGTCTTTTTGACACTAGTCAACCGGTGTTGGTGGACTTTGACTTGTGCTTTGCGATGATACGATGGCCTGGGGCTGTTGGTGGACTTTGACTTGGGCGCTCCCACTCGTCTTGTCTTCTTTTTTTCACACTGATCAGCCGCTGTTGGTGGACTTTGACTTGTGCGCTCCCACTCGTCTTGTCTTTTTGACACTGGTCAGCCGCTGTTGGTGGACTTTGGCTTGTGCGCTCCCACTCGTCTTGTCTTTTTTGACATTGGTCAGCCGCTGTTGGTGGACTTTAACTTGTGCGCATCCCACTCGTCTTGTCTTTTTTGACATTGGTCAGTCGCTGTTGGTGGGCTTTGGCTTGTGCGCTCCCACTCGTCTTGTCTTTTTGACACTGGTCAGTCACTGTTGGTGGACTTTGACTTGTGCGTTTCCACTCGTCTTGTCTTTTTTGACACTGGTCAACCGCTGTCGGTGGACTTTGGAATATGCGCTCCCACTCGTCTTGTCTTTTTCACACTGATTAGTCGATGGTCAGTCGCTGTTGGTGGATTTTTTGTCTTGTGCGCTTCCACTCATCTTTTCTTTTTGACGCTGGTCAGCCGCTGTCGGCGGACTTTGACTTGTGCGCTTCCAGTCGTCTTGTCTTTTTGACGCTGGTCAGCCGCTGTCGGTGGACTTTGACTTGTGCGCTCCCACTCATCTTGTCTTTTTGACACTGGTCAGCCGCTGTTGGTGGACTTTGGCTTGTGCGCTCCCACTCGTCTTGTCTTTTTTGACATTGGTCAGCCGCTGTTGGTGGACTTTAGCTTGTGCGCTCCCACTCGTCTTGTCTTTTTTGACATTGGTCAGTCACTGTTGGTGGACTTTGGCTTGTGCGCATCCCACTGGTCTTGTCTTTTTTGACATTGGTCAGTCGCTGTTGATGGGCTTTGGCTTGTGCGCTCCCACTCGTCTTGTCTTTTTGACACTGGTCAGTCACTGTTGGTGGACTTTGACTTGTGCGCTTCCACTCGTCTTGTCTTTTTTGACACAGGTCAACCGCTGTCGGTGGACTTTGGAATATGCGCTCCCACTCGTCTTGTCTTTTTCACACTGATTAGTCGATGGTCAGTCGCTGTTGGTGGACTTTGTCTTGTGCGCTTCCACTCGTCTTTTCTTTTGACGCTGGTCAGCCGCTGTCGGCAGACTTTGACTTGTGCGCTCCCACTCGTCTTGTCTTTTTCACTCTTGTCAGTCGCTGTCGTTGGACTTTGGCTTGTGCGCTTCCCTGTTGGTGGACTTTGGCTTTTGCGCACCCACTCGTCTTGTCTATTTGACGCTGGTCAATCGCTGTAGGTGGACTTTGACTTGTGCGCTTCCACTCGTCTTGTCTTTTTTCACACTGGTCAGCCGCTGTTGGTGGACTTTGGCTTGTGCGCTCCCACTCGTCTTGTCTTTTTGACACTGGTCAGTCGCTGTTGGTGGACTTTGGCTTGCGCGCAATACATGGAGACATTGACCGTCATGTGACATGCATCTAGACATTTGACACCATGTTATATGTTTGGAGACATTTGACACCATGTGACATGCATGGAGACATTGACTGCCATGTGACATGCATGGAGACATTGAACGCCATGTGTCATGTATGGAGACATTGACCGCTATGTGGTATGCATGGAGACATTGACCGCCATGTGGTATGCATAGAGACATTGACCGTCATGTGACATGCATGGAGACATTGACTGCCATGTGACATGCATGGAGACATTTGACACCATGTAGTATGCATGGAGACATTGACCGCCATGTGATAGGCATGGAAATCTTTGACACCATGTGATATGTATGGAGACATTTGACACCATGTGACATGCATGGAGACATTGACAGCCATGTGATATGTATGGAGACATTTGACACCATGTGACATGCATGGAGACATTGACCGCCATGTGACATGCATGCATACATTGACTGCCATGTGACATGCATGGAGACATTTGACATCATGTGATATGCATGGAGACATTGACCGTTATGTGACATGCATGTAGACCTTTGACACTATGTGATATGTATGGAGACATTTGACACCATGTGACATGCATGGATACATTAACCGCCATGTGACATGCATGGATACCTTTGACACCATGTGATATGTATGTAAACATTTGGATGGAGACATTGACCACCATTTGACATGTATGAAGACATTGACCGCCATATGGTATGCATGGAGACATTGACCGCCATGTGACATACATGGAGACATTGATCGCCGTGTCACATGCATGGAGACATTGACTGCCATGTGACATGTATTGAGACATTGACCGCCATGTGACATGCATGGAGACATTTGACACCATGTGATATGTATGGATACATTTGACACCATGTGACATGCATGGAGACATCGACCACCATGTGACATGTATGGAGACATTGACCGTCATGTGGTATGCATGGAGATATTTGACATAATGTAGTATTCATGGAGACATTGACCGCTGTCTCAATGCAGGCTGTCTAAGAACCAACAACTATGTGATGGTAGGGTTGTGCAAACAGCACTGTCTCAATGCTCAATGCAGGCTATCTAGGGTTATACAACCGACAACAGGTTGGGGTTACACCTAGGATTATACAACCGACAACAGGTTGGGGTTACACCTAGGGTTATACAACCGATAACTGGTTGGGGTTACACCTAGGGTTATACAACCGACGACAGGTTGGGGTTATGCAACCGACAAAAGGTTGGGGTTATACAACCGACAACAGGTTGGGGTTAGGCTTTTTCCGTACCGCCGCCGCCACTGGCGTCGCCTTGGCGGCGGCAATGGCAGCGGCGGTACGTGTCGGCGGCAGTGGCGGCGGCATGTCACATGGTGGTCAATGTCTCCATGCAAATGTCTCCATACATATCACATGGTGTCAAAGGTCTCCATGCATGTCATTTGGCGGTTAATGTCTCCATGCATGTCACATGGTGTCAAATGACTCCATACATATCACACAGTGTCAAAGTTCTCCATGCATGTCACATAACGGTCAATGTATTCATGCATATCACATGATGTCAAATGTATCCATGCATGTCACATGGCAGTCAATGTCTCCATGCATGTCACATGGCGGTCAATGTCTCCATGCATGTCACATGGTGTCAAATGTCTCCATACATATCACATGGCTGTCAATGTCTCCATGCATTTCACATGGTGTCAAATGTCTCCATACATATCACATGGTGTCAAAGATCTCCATGCATGTCACATGGCGGTCAATGTCTCCATGCAAACTACATGGTGTCAAATGTCTCCATGCATTTCACATGGCAGTCCATGTCTCCATGCATGTCACATGACGGTCAATGTCTCCATGCATACCACATGGCGGTAAATGTCTCCATTCATACCACATAGCGGTCAATGTCTCCATACATGACACATGGCGGTCAATGTCTCCATGCATGTCACATGGCAGTCAATGTCTCCATGCATGTCACATGGTGTCAAATGTCTCCATACATAAAACATGGTGTCAAATGTCTTCATGCATGTCACATGACGGTCAATGTCTCCATGCATTGCGCGCAAGCCAAAGTCCACCAACAGCGACTGACCAGTGTCAAAAAGACAACACGAGTGGGAGCGCACAAGCCAAAGTCCACAACAGCGGCTGACCAGTGTGAAAAAATACAAGACGAGTGGAAGCGCACAAGTCAAAGTCCACCAACAGCGACTGACCAGCGTCAAATAGACAAGACGAGTGGGTGCGCAAAAGCCAAAGTCCACCAACAGGGAATCGCACAAGCCAAAGTCCACCGACAGCGACTGACCAGGGTGAAAAAGAGAAGAGGAGTGGGAGCGCACAAGCCATAGTCCACCAACAGCGGCTGACCAGTGTGAAAAAGACAAGACGAGTGGAAGCGCACAAGTCAAAGTCCATCGACAGCGGCTGACCATCGTCCAAAAGACAAGACGAGTGGAAGCGCACAAATCAAAGTCTGCCGACAGCGGCTGACCAGCGTCAAAAAGAAAAGACGAGTGGGAGCGCACAAGCCAAAGTCCACCAACAGCGGCTGACCAGTGTGAAAAAAGACAAGACGAGTGGAAGCGCACAAGTCAAAGTCCACCAACAGCGATTGACCAGCGTCAAATAGACAAGACGAGTGGGTGCGCAAAAGCCAAAGTCCACCAACAGAGAAGCGCACAAGCCAAAGTCCACCGACAGCGACTGACCAGAGTGAAAAAGACAAGAGGAGTGGGAGCGCACAAGCCATAGTCCACCAACAGCGGCTGACCAGTGTGAAAAAGACAAGACGAGTGGAAGCGCACAAGTCAAAGTCCACCGACAGCGACTGACCAGAGTGAAAAAGACAAGAGGAGTGGGAGCGCACAAGCCATAGTCCACCAACAGCGGCTGACCAGTGTGAAAAAGACAAGACGAGTGGAAGCGCACAAGTCAAAGTCCACCGACAGCGGCTGACCAGCGTTCAAAAGACAAGACGAGTTGAAGCGCACAAGTCAAAGTCCGCCGACAGCGGCTGACCAGCGTCAAAAACAAAAGACGGGTGGAAGCGCACAAGCCAAAGTCCACCAACAGCGACTGACCATAGACTAATCAGTGTGAAAAAGACAAGACGAGTGGGAGCGCATATTCCAAAGTCCACCGACAGCGGTTGACCAGTGTCAAAAAAGACAAGACGAGTGGAAGCGCACAAGTCAAAGTCCACCAACAGTGACTGACCAGTGTCAAAAAGACAAGACGAGTGGGAGCGCACAAGCCAAAGCCCACCAACAGCGACTGACCAATGTCAAAAAAGACAAGACGAGTGGGATGCGCACAAGCCAAAGTCCACCAACAGTGACTAGCCAATGTCAAAAAAGACAAGACGAGTGGGAGCGCACAAGCTAAAGTCCACCAACAGCGGCTGACAAATGTAAATATAGACAAGACGAGTGGTACCGCACAAGCCAAAGTCCACCAACAGCGGCTGACCAGTGTCAAAAAGACAAGACGAGTGGGAGCGCACAAGTCAAAGTCCACCAACAGCGGCTGATCAGTGTGAAAAAAGAAGACAAGACGAGTGGGAGCGCCCAAGTCAATGTCCACCAACAGCGCCTGGCCATCGTTTCATCGCAAAGCACAAGTCAAAATCCACCGGTTGACTAGTGTCAAAAAGACAAGACGAGTGGAAGAGCACAAGTCAAAGTCCACCAACAGTGACTGACCAATGTCAAAAAAGACAAGACGAGTGGAAGCGCACAAGCCAAAGTCCACCAACAGCGACAGATCAGTGTGAAAAAGACAAGAAGAGTGGAAGCGCACAAGCCAAAGTCCACCAACAGCGACTGACCAGTGTGAAAAAGACAAGACGCAAGCTAAAGTCCACCATCAGCGACTGACCAGTGTGAAAAAGACAAGACGAGTGGGAGCGCACAAGTCAAAGTCCACCAACAGCGATTGACCAGCGTCAAATAGACAAGACGAGTGGGTGCGCAAAAGCCAAAGTCCACCAACAGAGAAGCGCACAAGCCAAAGTCCACCGACAGCGACTGACCAGAGTGAAAAAGACAAGAGCAGTGGGAGCGCACAAGCCATAGTCCACCAACAGCGGCTGACCAGTGTGAAAAAGACAAGACGAGTGGAAGCGCACAAGTCAAAGTCCACCGACAGCGACTGACCAGAGTGAAAAAGACAAGAGGAGTGGGAGCGCACAAGCCATAGTCCACCAACAGCGGCTGACCAGTGTGAAAAAGACAAGACGAGTGGAAGCGCACAAGTCAAAGTCCACCGACAGCGGCTGACCAGCGTCCAAAAGACAAGACGAGTTGAAACGCACAAGTCAAAGTCCGCCGACAGCGGCTGACCAGCGTCAAAAACAAAAGACGAGTGGAAGCGCACAAGCCAAAGTCCACCAACAGCGACTGACCATAGACTAATCAGTGTGAAAAAGACAAGACGAGTGGGAGCGCATATTCCAAAGTCCACCGACAGCGGTTGACCAGTGTCAAAAAAGACAAGACGAGTGGAAGCGCACAATTCAAAGTCCACCAACAGTGACTGACCAGTGTCAAAAAGACAAGACGAGTGGGAGCGCACAAGCCAAAGCCCACCAACAGCGACTGACCAATGTCAAAAAAAGACAAGACGAGTGGGATGCGCACAAGCCAAAGTCCACCAACAGTGACTGGCCAATGTCAAAAAAGACAAGACGAGTGGGAGCGCACAAGCTAAAGTCCACCAACAGCGGCTGACAAATGTAAATATAGACAAAACGAGTGGTACCGCACAAGCCAAAGTCCACCAACAGCGGCTGACCAGTGTCAAAAAGACAAGACGAGTGGGAGCGCACAAGTCAAAGTCCACCAACAGCGGCTGATCAGTGTGAAAAAAGAAGACAAGACGAGTGGGAGCGCCCAAGTCAAAGTCCACCAACAGCGCCTGGCCATCGTTTCATCGCAAAGCACAAGTCAAAATCCACCGGTTGACTAGTGTCAAAAAGACAAGACGAGTGGAAGAGCACAAGTCAAAGTCCACCAACTGTGACTGACCAATGTCAAAAAAGACAAGACGAGTGGAAGCGCACAAGCCAAAGTCCACCAACAGCGACAGATCAGTGTGAAAAAGACAAGAAGAGTGGAAGCGCACAAGCCAAAGTCCACCAACAGCGACTGACCAGTGTGAAAAAGACAAGACGCAAGCTAAAGTCCACCAACAGCGACTGACCAGTGTGAAAAAGACAAGACGAGTGGGAGCGCACAAGTCAAAGTCCACCAACAACAGTTGACCAGTGTCAAAAAGACTAGACGAGTGGGAGAGCACATGCCAAAGTTCATCAACAGTGACAGACCAATGTCAAAAAAGACAAAAAGAGTGGGATGCGCACAAGCCAAAGTCCACCAACAGTGACTGGCCAATGTCAAAAAAGACAAGACGAGTGGGAGCGCACAAGCTAAAGTCCACCAACAGCGCCTGACCAATGTCAAAAAAGACAAGACGAGTGGGAGCACACAAGCCAAAGTCCACCAACAGCGGCTGACCAGTGTGAAAAAGACAAGACGAGTGGAAGCGCACAAGCCAAACGATGTCTCCATGCATGTCACATGGTGGTCAATGTCTCCATGCATACCATATGACGGTCAATGTCTGCATACATATCACACAGTGGTAAATGTCTCCATGCATGTCACATGACGGTCAATGTCTCCACACATATCACATTATGTCAAATGTCTCCATACATATCACACAGGCGTAAATGTCTCCACACATATCACATGGTGGTAAATGTCTCCATACATATCACACAGCGGTAAATTTCTCCATACATGACACATGGCGGTCAATTTCTCGATACATGACACATGACGGTCAATGTCTCCATACATGTCACATGGTAGTCAATGTCTCCATGCATGTCACATGGTAGTCAATGTCTCCATGCATATCATATGGTGGTCAATGTCACCATGCAAGTTACATGGCGGTCAATGTATCCATGCATATCACATGGTGTAAAATGTCTCCGTACATATCACACAGTGGTAAATGTATCCATGCATATCACACAGTGGTAAATGTCTACACGCATGTCACATGAGGGTCAATGCCTACACGCATATCACATGGTGTCAAATGTCTCCATACATATCACACAGGGTTAAATGTATCCACACATATCACATGGTTGTAAACGTCTCCATACATATCACACAGAGGTAAATGTCTCCATACGTGTCACATAGCAGTCAATGTCTCCATGTATGTCACATTGTGGTCAATGTATCCACGCATATCACACAGTGGTAAATTTCTCCATGCATGTCACATGGTGTCAAATGTCTCCATACATATCACACAACGGTAAATGTCCCCATGCATGTCATATGGTGGTCAATGTCTCCATGCACGTTACATGGCATTCAATGTCTCCATGCATGTCATATGGCAGTCAATGTCTCCATGCATACCACATGGCGGTCAATGTCTCCATGCATGTCACATGGTAGTCAATGTCTCCATGCACATCAAATGGTATCAAATGTCTCCATGCATATCATATGGTGGTCAATGTCACCATACATGTTACATGGCGGTCAATGTATCCATGCATATCACATGGTGTAAAATGTCTCCGTACATATCACACAGTGGTAAATGTCTCCATGCATGTCACATGAGGGTCAATGTCTACACGCATATCACATGGTGTCAAATGTCTCCATACATATCACACAGGGTTAAATGTCTCCACACATATCACATGGTGGTAAACGTCTCCATACATATCACACAGTGGTAAATGTCTCCATACGTGTCACATAGCAGTCAATGTCTCCATGCATGTCACATTGTGGTCAATGTATCCACGCATATCACACAGTGGTAAATGTCTCCATGCATGTCACATGGTGTCAAATGTCTCCATACATATCACACAACGGTAAATGTCTCCATGCATGTTACATGGTGGTCAATGTCTCCATGCACGTTACATGGCATTCAATGTCTACATGCATGTCATAAGGCAGTCAATGTCTCCATGCATACCACATGGTGACAAATGTCTCCATACATGTTACATAGCGGTCAATGTCTCCATGCACGTCACATGGCAGTCAATGTCTCCATGCATGTCATATGGCAGTCAATGTCTCTATGCATACCACATGGTGTCAAATGTCTCCATACATGTCATATGGCGGTCAATGTCTCTATACATATCACACAACGGTAAATGTCTCCATGCATGTCACATTGTGGTCAATGTCTACATGCATGTCACATGGTGCATACCACATGGTGTCAAATGTCTCCATACATATCACACAGAGGTAAATGTCTCCACACATATCACATGGTGGTAAATGTATTCATACATGTCTCATAGCAGTCAATGTCTTCATGCATGTCACATGGTGTCAAATGTCTCCATACATATCACACAGCGGTAAATGTCTCCATGCATGTCACATGACGGTCAATGTCTCCAGGCATGTCACATGCAGTCAATGTCTTAATGCATACCACATGGTGTCAAATGTCTCCATATATATCACACAGGGGTAAATGTATCCACACATATCACATGGTGGTGAACGTCTCCATACATATCACACAGCAATAAATGTATCCATACATGTCACATAGCAGTCAATGTCTCCATGCATGTCACATGGTAGTCAATGTCTCGATGCATACCACATGGTGTCAAATGTCTCCATACATATCACACAGAGGTAAATGTCTCCACATCTATCAGATATCACATGGTGGTGAACGTCTCCATACATATCACACAGCGGTAAATGTATCCATACATGTCTCATAGCAGTCAATGTCTTCATGCATGTCACGTTGTGGTCAATGTCTCCAAGCATATCACACAGTGGTAAATGTCTCCATGCATGTCACATGGTGTCAAATTTCTCCATACATATCACACAACGGTAAATGTCTCCATGCATGTTACATGGTGGTCAATGTCTCCATGCACGTTACATGGCATTCAATGTCTACATGCATGTCATAAGGCAGTCAATGTCTCCATGCATACCACATGGTGTCAAATGTCTCCATACATATCACACAGAGGTAAATGTCTCCACATCTATCACATATCACATGGTGGTGAACGTCTCCATACATATCACACAGCGGTAAATGTATCCATACATGTCTCATAGCAGTCAATGTCTTCATGCATGTCACGTTGTGGTCAATGTCTCCACGCATATCACACAGTGGTAAATGTCTCCATGCATGTCACATGGTGTCAAATGTCTCCATTCATATCACACAACGGTAAATGTCTCCATGCATGTTACATGGTGGTCAATGTCTCCATGCACGTTACATGGCATTCAATGTCTACATGCATGTCATAAGGCAGTCAATGTCTCCATGCATACCACATGGTGTCAAATGTCTCCATACATATCACACAGAGGTAAATGTCTCCACATCTATCACATATCACATGGTGGTGAACGTCTCCATACATATCACACAGCGGTAAATGTATCCATACATGTCTCATAGCAGTCAATGTCTTCATGCATGTCACGTTGTGGTCAATGTCTCCACGCATATCACACAGTGGTAAATGTCTCCATGCATGTCACATGGTGTCCAATGTCTCCATACATATCACACAACGGTAAATGTCTCCATGCATGTTACATGGTGGTCAATGTCTCCATGCACGTTACATGGCATTCAATGTTTACATGCATGTCATAAGGCAGTCAATGTCTCCATGCATACCACATGGTGTCAAATGTCTCCATACATGTTACATAGCGGTCAATGTCTCCATGCACGTCACATGGCAGTCAATGTCTCCATGCATACCACATGGTGTCAAATGTCTCCATACATGTCACATGGCGGTCAATGTCTCTATACATATCACACAACGGTAAATGTCTCCATGCATGTCACATTGTGGTCAATGTCTACATGCATGTCACATGGTAATTAATGTATCCATGCATACCACATGGTGTCAAATGTCTCCATACATATCACACAGAGGTAAATGTCTCCACACATATCACATGGTGGTGAACGTCTCCATACATATCACACAGCGGTAAATGTATCCATACATGTCTCATAGCAGTCAATGTCTTTATGCATGTCACATGGTGTCAAATGTCTCCATACATATCACACAGCGGTCAATGTCTCCATGCATGTCATATGACGGTCAATGTCTCCAGGCATGTCACATGCAGTCAATGTCTTAATATATACCACATGGTGTCAAATGTCTCCATATATATCACATAGGGGTAAATGTATCCACACATATCACATGGTGGTGAACGTCTCCATACATATCACACAGCAATAAATGTATCCATACATGTCACATAGCAGTCAATGTCTCCATGCATGTCACATGGTAGTCAATGTCTCCATGCATACCACATGGTGTCAAATGTCTCCATACATATCACACAGAGGTAAATGTCTCCACATCTATCACATATCACATGGTGGTGAACGTCTCCATACATATCACACAGCGGTAAATGTATCCATACATGTCTCATAGCAGTCAATGTCTTCATGCATGTCACGTTGTGGTCAATGTCTCCACGCATGTCACACAGTGGTAAATGTCTGCCACGTGGGAACGCACAAGCCAAAGTCCACCAACAACGACTGACCAGTGTCAAAAAAGACAAGACGAGTGGAAGTGCACAAGCCAAAGTCCACCAACAGCGACTGACCAGTGTGAAAAAGACAAGACGTGTGGAAGCGCACAAGCAAAAGTCTACCAACAGCGACTGACCAGTGACAAAAAAGACAAGACGAGTGGGAACGCACAAGCCAAATCCACCAACTTTTCCCGCTGCATGCACGAACTTTCGTCCGCTAGGTTTCAGTCTGCTAGCAGGGTGAAAAGGCGTGACTTCGTTCGAACGTTCCAGAAAGCGACGGTGTTTGTTTTGTTGACCTTGACTTTGACCCTTTGACCTCGCGGTGTTCTTGCAGACTCGGATGTTTATGGAAGATTCCATGACTTCGTTCGAACGTTCCAGAAAGCGGCGGTGACCTTGACCTTCGCGAAACGATATACGTCGAAAAGTTCTCGATATAATGCAACGATGCGATATGCGTCTTATAGCTTTCATGCATGGCTACGTTTTTCCCACTGGATGCACGAACTTTCATCCGCTAGATTTCAGTATGTTAGCTGGGTGAAAAGGTGTGACTTCGTTCGAACGTTCTAGAAAGCGACGGTGTTTGTTTTGTTGACCTTGACCCTTTGACCTCGCGGTGTTTTTTGCAGACTCGTGGTGAAATAGGCGATACGTAGGTGTCGACGCGAAACGATATACGTCGAAAACCCCACAGCGCCGTCTGGTAATCAAAACAAGATGGCGAGCCCCTGGTGACCGTATCATCGCAAAACAACATGGCAGCAAAACAAGATGGCAGCCTCCATAGAGAGGTCACGTGACATACAAACGAAGAGCTGTGACGTCACAGGTCACGTGACGGCTCTCGACCCATCAGAACCGTCGACACGTTTGATACGTAGCGCTCCTGGCGACAATATTACCGCAAAACAATGTCTCGGGGGCGATAATAGGGGATGACACGTTGCTCCCCCTGGTGACGGTTTCACAACAAAACGGTGTGATTTATGCTAATTTATGCAAATGTATGCAAATGAGCTGTGACGTCATAGGTCACGTGATGGTTCTCGACCAATCAGATCCGTCGATGCAATTACCCCGTGGCGCCCCCTGGTGGTGAAACTACTCTCGACCAATCAGAAAGAGGCAGCAAAACAAGATGGCAGCCTCCATACAGAGGTCACGTGACATGTAAACGAAGAGCTGTGTCGTCATAGGTCACGTGACGGCTCTCGACCCATCAGAACCGTCGACACGTTTGACCCGTAGCGCCCCTGGCGACAATATTACCGCAAAACAATGTCTCGGGGCGATAATAGGGGATGACACGTTGCGCCCTCTGGTGACGGTTCACTACAAAACGGTGTCATTTATGCTAATTTATGCAAATTTATGTAAATGAGCTGTGACGTAATAGGTCACGTGACGGTTCTCAACCAATCAGATCCATCGACACAATTACCCCCGTGGCGCCCCCTGGTGGTGAAACTGCTCTCGACCAATCAGATGCTTACCCAAATTTTACCATTGAGCGATAATAGGGGATTATATGGTGGCGCCCCTAGCGGCAATAAGCGCACGACCAATCAGAACGCTCCATTTCAAATGTCAACCAATATATATATATATATATATATATATATATATATATATATATATATATATATATATATATTTAACTATCGTTTTAGATTAATGAACTAGAATTACTATTAGTCCAATCGTCGTCAACAATGTGTATACATACCTGTATCCAGACATGCTTGATACAAATTGAGGCTGAGTTGGCAGGGCCAAAGTTTAATGCGTTTTCATTTATATTTCTAAACGTTATTACAACTAATGGATCGTCTGTGTGGAGAATGAAAGGAATGCAACACACAGAACGCGCAACAACGCCCTGGCATTTACAAGTTACACATTTAGTTAATGTCTAATACAATTAGAACGGCGGTTACATTGTATCGATGTCACGCATGCAATAAAATATTATGACAAATCGTTATCGTTCGTCACGCAGGTCTGCTGGCAGGATACATTACATCAATAAAAATGTAGTCATGAAACATGTTCGACATTAAAATACTAATTATTCACCGTTAAGAGATTGACCAATATCCAAATGGATACTCATTAAGTGGTAGATTTCAGAGAGGGTGGAGAAACATTGTACGAGAAGCATCAGAGACTGAAGTGGCGTTCCAAAAACATGCTCAGTCAAGTGGTGCCCAACTACAGGCTCCGTCAAGCGGTGCCTAACTACAGGCTCCGTTATGTGGTGCACAACTGCATGCTCCATCAAGTGGTGCCCAACTGCACGCTCCATCAAGTGGTGCCCAACTACAGGCTCTGTCACGTTTGCCCAAAAACAGGCTCCGTCAAGTGCTGCTCAACTACAGGCCCAGTCAAATGGTGCCCAACTACAGGCTCCGTCAAGTGGTGCCCAACTACAGGCTCTGTCAAGGGGTGCCCAACTACAAGCTCCGTCAAGTGGTGCCCAACTACACGCTACGTCAAGTGGTGCCAAACTACAGACTCCGTCAAGTGGTGCCCAACTACAGGCCCAGTCAAGTGGTGCCAAACTACAGGCTCCGTCAAGTGGTGCCCAACTAGTACTACAGGCTCCGTCAAGTGGTGCCCAACTACACGCTACGTCAAGTGGTGCCCAACTACAGGCCCAGTCAAGTGGTGCCCAACTACAGGCTCCGTCAAGTGGTGCCCAACTACAGGCTCCGTCAAGTTGTGCCCAACTAGTAATACAGGCTCAGTCAAGTGGTGCATAAATAAGAAAATCGCTTATCGATGGACGATATGTATGTGATGGATGGATGGTATGGATAAAATTATGTTATGGATGAATGTGTTTGATGTGGTCGATGTGATCGGTGTGATGTATGTGAAGGATGAGATGGATGCGATGGGTGCGATGGGTGTGATGAATGTGATATATGGGATGGATGGGTGGATGGGAATGGACACGCACAAACGCACGCACGCAAGGACGCACGCACACACGCACGCACGCACGCACGCACGCACGCACGCACGCACGCACGCACGCACGCACGCACGCACGCTCACACACACACACACACACACACACACACACACACACACACACACACACACACACACACACACACACACACATGAAGTGCATTGAGCTTTTTAAGGAAATTATATATATATATATATATATATATATATATATATATATATATATATATATATGTGATGATATGTATATGTATGTGATGGATGGATGGTATGGATATAATTATGTTATGGATGAATGTGTTTGATGTGGTCGATGTGATCATATATACATATACACATATAATTTCCTTAAAAAGCTCAATGCACTTCATGTGTGTGTGTGTGTGTGTGTGTGTGTGTGTGTGTGTGTGTGTGTGTGTGTGTGTGTGTGTGTGTGTGTGTTTGTGTGTATGTTTGTGTGTGTGTGTGTGTGTGTGTGTGTGTGTTTGTGTGCGTGCGTGCGTGCGTGCGTGCGTGCGTGCGTGCGTGCGTATGTGCGTGTGACCATATTCGGAAGGTTGTTTTATGCATTTGTTAACATTTAAAACTACGAGACCTTGCCTTCCATAACCACATACTAGTGTCGAATGCTGGCCACACATGGACGGAAACTAAACTTCAAGTCGGCTATCTATTTTTCCACATGAAAGAACATCCATTACCGAAATGGGTTTGTGAATATTATATTTTGTTGTGGAAGCCGGTAACTTAAATGCTTAATGTCAATTAATGTTGCACAACTACAACACATCCCATAGTGAAGTGAGGCATCATGTATAGTACTTTGAATAATTGCTACGCGACAAGATACACTGTGGCCATTAAATATTTGAATCAATATTTAGCTGCCGATGATTGGGAGTGTTGTTGAATTTCAAGTTCCGTTGCGTCCACTTGCGCCTGAATATCAATCCAGTCGCACGTGAAACATTTTTGGGAGCCCATCCTCCAAGTTGTCATTGGTCAAGATCCGACCAACGCTACGGATTGAAGGTAAATCGTCCATCTTTCTTACCCGTTGCGATGTGGTACCCGTGATGGTAGGGGTTGGTCATCAGTGGTCCTAGGAAATATATGGGTAGACAATATGTGCTTACTGGAATGTTACGGTGTTATAGTTGGGATGAACTAACTTTGGTCATCGTTATCGTAAGGGTGTCCTAACGGTGGTCATCGTTATCGTAAGGGTGTCCTAACCGTGGTAGTCGTTATCACAAGGGTGTCCTAACCGTAGTCGTCGTTATCGTAAGGGTGTCCTAACCGTGGTCGTCGTTATCGCAAGGGTGTCCTAACCGTAGTTGTCGTTATCGTAAGGGTGTCCTAACCATGGTCGTCGTTATCGCAAAGGTTTCCTAACCATATAATGGTAGTCGCAATAATGATTCTGCTTGTCCTTTCCTGATTTCGCCCATGACCTTCCTTTCATTGTTCCTTTGATTGTTCTATCCTTTAAATGGCTTCATTACTTTTATTTTATGTTCACGATACTGTAAGCATTCCTTTAAGAAAATATGTTTCTGTTAGATGTAAGTTATTTTATTATCATTTAGTCATTGATCATGCTATAGCAGTACGGGCTCTATGTAGAATGACAGAACATGTGTTCGCACATCAAGTTATATAGCAGATGGGCTCTATATAGAATGCCAGAACATGTGTTCTTACGTCAAGTGATATAGCAGAAGGGCTCTATATAGAATGGCAGAACATGTGTTCTTACGTCAAGTGATATAGCAGTAAGGGCTCTATATAGAATGGCAGAACATGTGTTCTTACGTCATGTGAAATAGCAGTACGGACTATATTTAGAATGGCAGAACATGTGTTCTTACGTCAAGTGATATAGCAGTACGCGCTCTATATATAATGGAAGGACATGTGTTCTTACGTCAAGTGATATAGCAGTACGGGCTCTGTGTAGAATGGTAAAACATGTGTTCTTACATCAAGTGATATAGCACTACGGGCTCTATATAGAATGGCAGAACATGTGTTCTTACATCAAATGATATAGAACTACGGGTTCTATATAGAATGGCAGAACATGTGTTCTTATTTCAAGTGATATAGCACTACGGGCTCTATATAAAATGGCAGAACATGCGTTCTTACGTCAAGTGATATAGCACTACGGGCTCTATATAGAATGGCAGAACATGTTTTCTTATATCAAGTGATATAGCACTACGGGCTGTGTGTAGAATGGCAGAACATGTATTCTTTCTTCAAGTGGTATAGCAGTACGGGCTGTGTGTACAATGGCAGAACATGTGTTCTTTCTTCAAGTGATATAGCAGTACGGGCTCTATATAGAATGGCAGAACATGTGTTCTTACGTCAAGTGATATAGCAGTACGGGCTCCATATAGAATGGCAGAATATGTGTTCTTACGTCAAGTCATATAGCAGTACGGGCTCTATATAGAATGGCAGAACATGTGTTTTTACTTCAAGTTATATACATTTCTAGGATAAAATGCTTTTCATGTTCCTCTCTTGATAACATTGTACCGGCCATCCGCGTTATCACAGATCCAAGATAATGAAACGTATGAACCTGCTAAGGAACAATCCCGTTAATTAGGTTGTTGCATGCTGGCGTAACATCCCGTTTATTAGGATGTGGCATGTTTGCGTAAATTGTTTTTCTTTGAATGACAATGTTTTATGTTTTCTTCATATTTAGAGACTGACATTTCTTCTATCATTCCTTGATTACTGTGGTAATGATAATGGTGTGCAAAACGTGGTCCTTAGTCCAAAGGTGGCCACATATTGATAGGAGTTGACCGCTACTGATGTTGTCTAAAGGTGGTACTTCGGTGGTACTATTCAACCTGCGATGGTCCATGTGATGTGACGGCACAGCCGGTAATATATCTACCTGGAATAAAAATGGTAAGGATTAATCAGTACATAATGTTGATTTGATTTTACAGGATGCCGCCCATCAAGGAGTCAACTCAACAAACTGTCGGGGCTAGCGCACCGTTGCATCTCCCCACACAGGGCGACGAATTAGATCCTGGGCTGGAGCAGGTCAGCGCGAATGCTTGTATCTCGGGGGTTGCTGCTTCGAATACGGCGCGTTGTGGATGGGAGACCGACATGGGGAAGCGCACGAGTGCTACCGAGCAGGGCATGAGTGCTACCGAGCAGCGTATGAGTGCTGCCGAACAGGGCATCAGCACTACCGAGCAGCGCATGAGGGCTACCGAGCAGTTCGGGCGCGAGACGCGGCGAGAGTTGCGTGAGCTCGGGCGCGAGACGCGGCGAGAGTTGGGTGAGCTCGGGCGCGAGACACGGCGAGAGTTGGGTGAGATACGAGAGTTGTTGCAGGCGGCCCTGCCGAATGCAGCAAACCTTGCTGCCGCGACCGCATCGTGCAGTCTGGAAGCTACCATGGCCACCATCAATACAGGTATTGTGGGTTGTTTGAATGTTCAGCGGATAGAAGCACGGGGTACTAAATTTGGTGTTGTCACCATATCGCTACATCTTCGTGTGTCAGAGAAAATAAGTGACAATTTAGCGTGTACGTTGAAATTCGATCATGTATCTACCATAGCATCAGCTATAAACGTAAAGCCACAAAGCTGTACGGCCTGGGGATGGAGGGAACCCGCTGTCCATGTCGGTTCCAGGCCCAATGCAGATATTACGATATTTCTGTGACATTCCTGATGTACATGTCAGTGTACCTGATGAGACCTGACCCCGGATCACCAACGTTGCTCAAATACATGCATAAAGTTAGGACTATTTCAGAACGTAATAGGCGAAGTTATGACGAGTAATTCCGATCAATATATAAAAATTGTTTTAATGCAGCTCAGCATCCGGTGCCGAGGGTAACGTCATAGGTGGGAACCCCCTTTCTCGAATCCTTCACCCAATAACTCACTCACTCACCACCGACACATCCACGCAAAAAAACTCAATCACACTCCAAACAACCCACAGCCCCACTCACTCACTCACTCACTCACTCACTCACTCACTCACTCACTCACTCACTCACTCACTCACTCACTCACTCACTCACTCACTCACTCACTCACTCACTCACTCACTCACTCACTCACTCACTCACTCACTCACTCACTCACTCACTCACGCACTCACTCACTCACTCACTCATTCATTCACTTATTCAATCAATGATATCGGCCACTGGAGTCGAACTCTCCACAATCCAACCCTCTGTCTCCAGACATCTATGTGCCTCAATGTCATGCTCAGCTATCTTGGCTCCAGTCCCACACCTTCCGTTAGTCGATAAATAACTGGTCTGCCTTTGTTTGCTCTCTCGTGTGCTTGTTGCCACAATATTGACCTTGCTGCCGTTTCATCGTTGCGTCTGTAGCAGTGCCAGGCAAATAATCGCCTCGTTTCTCGTATATTATCTATAACTTAGCTCATTACGCTGCAGAGCTCTATCTTAATCAACTGTTGCTGCCTGTGTCTGTTGAAAGCAGCTCGTATCATTCTTAGGCAACACCCGCCTAGTTGTTTTTGAGAGTTTTTGTCATTGTCCAAGGTGTGCATCCACAGCGGAACACAAACTCCGATGCTATGAACAAGCGCTGCTTCATTTATGCTTGATATTGCAGACTTTCATGTTTGGGCTAATTTGTTTTAGTACTTCCGTGCCAATGTCTTCCTGGTCTTGGTGTTTTGGTCGTTGTGCCGACCCAGTTATTTGAAGGCAACGAACTTCTCCAAATCAGATCCTTCCTTGGTAACGATAATGATATTTTGTTTAAGGTGGTACAACCATGAACTTGGTCTTTCCAGCATTAATTTTCAACCCAGTCCTCGCACGAGAAGACCTTGTGCCTGTGTGGCTTCTGAGAAAAAAATTATATCGTCTGCAAATTCAAAATATGTCATAGCCATTTTCGGTTTCTTCTTGTAAGTTGTAGTCCGAGTTCCTCGTCACGTCCGTCTATTGCTGGTCGCAGTGCATAGTGAATACAACGGAACCTAAATCTCTACTGCAATCTCAACTATCGTAGTGCATATCAATGACTATCACAAAAAGGAATGATGCGAGCGTGTCACCATGCAGAGCTACTGCTAGGATATCAAATAGCTAAATGTTCCCCTCAGGTGAAAGATCGCAGGTTACAAAGCAACGAACAACCTTTGGCACTATGCTCTCAGGAGGCTATCAATGTAACCGCCCTGGCTGTCGTTTCGTTAATGAATGCACATGGTGTGCTGGCAGCAATATATGGGTCAGATATCCCAATCCCAAGCCGGGAAGTCTTCAGACGCCATGCAACACAATATGAACATACCAGGATCGATTAATCGCTTCGCCAGTCTCGCCAGTAGCTATAAGTTGTCATCATGTAGTGGAAGGGTATGATCCTAATCGAAGTTATAATTTTAAAGGGCTTAATTCGATATTTGAAATGGAATGTTATTGTTTGAAAATTCAGGTATTCTGAACTTCTGAACATTAATACATCGTAAGAAGCCACCATTGACCATTGGCTGTTATCTACGACAGGTTTAATTCATAGTTTTCTCTTCTATAGTTAGTGAGTCCAGGACTTGTTAAATATCTACAACCTGTATGCTAACACCCGAAGAGGTTCTATCGCCATACTTTGATGTCAAAGCTTGAAACATATATGTAACATGTAACATGTCAATCTCAACTCAGCATATGTTTTATCTTTGTCTGCCCACTATTCACGTGTAACTATTATATGAAGAACAATATTTTTGATCACGATGTATTTGCTAAACCCCTGGAATTGCAGCATGCAATTGCAATTACGTTAATGTTAAGTTGCTAAAGGTTGATACATCTGTTGACAGCCTCGCCTAATAGGCCGGCGAGCGCACTTAAAAATGTTTTGCAATAGTGAAATGCCACCACATGCAATGCTGGTGATATATCACGCTTAAGTTGATAAATGCAAAATTGCAATGGTATCAGATCGATCGCTTTGTCGCACAACTCCGACGTTAGAACGAGGGACACATCAATTAAGTTAGTCTGCGTGATGAAACGACAATATCTGTCTCTACACATACAAAATAATATAAGTGATACCGTTGGATATTGCACGGATATAACCTGATGCACCTTGAACACCGAAATTTCGGTGTTGGGATGTAGTGTTCATATTGATCGCCATGTGGCGCCACGTTCATTAGCTTTGGTTATGCTGTTTGTGCCCGGATGAAAACAACACATGTGCGGACGTTTTGAGCCGTTTCACGAATCGATCCGTCAATTATTAGTATTTGTGCGAATTTTTTGAAAGTGACCGATATCTCGTCAACGTTTTACGATTTATGGTTATGATGACTATGAGCGGGCAATGCATCTTTTGGGTTTTACATCCGATAATTTGGATGTAAATGACATTAGTAGCGGACAAGACAACGACATCGATGTGTCAATGATGTGTTGTTACTGTATTCATAGTCTTGACGTAACATTTGACTCACATTTGCAGAATTACTGCATTTATATTCCTTGAATTTTTCATTTCTTTTCCATAAGTTATTATACTACAATACGTGCCCAGCCGGCATACAACGTCGGTATGACGTTGATTATTAGTTGTATATACGCTGCGACGTCGAACAACATAAATGCAACGTTTTCTCAGCGTCTGGTCATCGATGTCACAAGGACGTGGAAATTTGATGTCGCCACAACGTTGAAATCAAGTCGACAACCAAACCCAACGTCTTCACAACGTCTGGTTATCAACGTTATAAGGACGTGGAAATTTGACATCCATGCAACGTTGTAATCACATCGACAGTTCAACCAACTAGTTTCATCTATAAATACAGCTTTGTTACCACGTCTGGTCATCGACGTGATAACGACGTAGATATATATATATATATATATATATATATATATATATATATATATATATATATATATATATATATATATATATATATATATATATATATATGACGTTGGCACAACGTTGAAATCACGTCGACAACACAACCCAACGTCTTCACAACGTCTGGTTATCAACGTTATAAGGACGTGGAAATTTGACATCCATGCAACGTTGTAATCACATCGACAGTTCAACCAACTAGTTTCATCTATAAATACAGCTTTGTTACCACGTCTGGTCATCGACGTGATAACGACGTAGATATATATGACGTTGGCACAACGTTGAAATCACGTCGACAACACAACCCAACGTCTTTGCAACGTCTGGTCATCAACTTTAGTATGACGTGAAAAAATTACGTCCATACAACGTTGCAATCACGTCGACAGCCCAACCAACTAGGTACATATACATATAAATATGGCGTTTTACAATGTCTGATCATATACAACGTTATAACGACGTGGATATATGTGAAGTTGGCACAACGTTGAAATAACGTCGACAACGCCATTATAAGGTCATCACCATTATAAGGACTTGGACATTTGACGTTCATACAATTTTGTATTTGTTCAAGGTGCGAATGTTAACTATAACATCTCTATTCTCTAAGACAATACAACACGTGCGGTGTTAGATGCCTTAACTAAAATTACAAATAATAAGACCCTTTATATTTGTAATGGTAGGTAATTTAAGGCAGCTTTCACCACACATTTTGGTATTAAGTAAGGCAGCGGCATATCTACCGTATTCCAGCATGCATTGCGCGTGCCGCCATGCTGGCTAGAGTTCGAACGAACGAAATTGATGGAAGCGAAACAATCCACTGATATATGCGAGTAAGTGTCACCATCCGCTTTTATTTGTTGAACTGTTTAGTTTTATCGTTTGTACGGAACACACACGACCATAATGTTGTCTTTGGCGTGATGTATTTTGCATGCTTTCACCGATTTGAATCTGAGCACATTTTCCGACATATAGTCTATCGCAAAACTCGGTGTCGTCGCATCCCTCTTGTTTTCGATCATACCCTGCACTTGTTCCAGTGAAATGTAGTCATGTAGTATCATGTATAAATTGCACACTCTTATTATATAACTATCAAAGTCATTGCCATTGGAATAAAACTGCAGTATTTATAAATTGCATCGGGAATTTACCGGACAATAGAGCAGCCATTGCCCGTGGCCATGTTGACTGGCTGGGGCTTGTGCAGTGTGCTTTGTATTCGTTTCATCTGCCCTTCGTTGTAAATAGATGTGTCGGTTAATACCTTTATTTAATTCCTTTTAAGCGGGTGACCTGAAGAAGCAGACATGAACTGAAGCAGAGGTGGATGCAGCGCTCTCAGTGTAGCCGAAGTACGCACTCGACCAAAGACGTGGTGGTGAAGACTGAGGAACAACTAGACAGAATGGATTAACAGTGTTCTTGATAAATCTGAAGTCATACTTTTGCTTTTATTGGTAGTGTTTATTGTTAGTTAGGAAACTATAATTATTGTGTGATTTAATAAAAATGAGATCGTAAGGTTAGTTTGAAAATGTTTTGTCAGCCATGGGGTCCATTGAAATTTAAGTCAGCTTGCCATTATTACTTTTCGGATTTTAAGGTCGGCGCAGTTTAATGGATGATATGGTGTGAGCTTTCTTTGTTATCAAAATAAGTTGTAGTTCCTGCTCTAAATACACATTTATAATTGTGCCTCTTGTGTGTGTTAAGAATGTGTGGAAGCCACATACATAGTAGATCCCCCAAACACAACATAAAGGAGTATTTAACTTGCTTGTTGTGCATTGTTTCATTGAGCTGGTGTTTCTGAAGCCTTGAATTGGTCAGCTTACTGGTCTTGTCACATTGTTTCAATAATGGCTTAGCCATTGTCTGTACATTCTTTACAATTACCTGGCTGTTACCAGACAGATGTTGGGTAACATTCTATCAACTGAAATAGAACCAAACAAATCTGATTTGTTTGTACATTTGTAGTGATTGTACAGGAAATTAATAGACTAGCCTGCATTCAATGAAGCAATTCCAAAAAAGGTTCCAATTCCGATCGGCTCTTGAAAATACATTCCGAAATAGAATTGACCCCATATTTATGACAGCTGTTGTTTGCTGTTACAATTAACAATATGAAAGCACATAATAATTATGTCTGCTGCTGAATACTGGTTACTAGAGGAATTAATCTACATTGAATGTATTCCACTGGTTCAGGAATGTACACATTGCCAAATGAAACCATATTTGTTGTATCAGAACACAGTGAATATCTTTATTTTGTTAATGTTTGTTTTATTATCAAAACATAATATTTAATGACTGTTTTGAAAAAAAATTCTATTTAGTGATTAATGATCTCCTTGTGCTCTTTTTAATGTCTGCATGATGCTGAATACAACAAATTGGGCAAACAAGAGTGATGTAATGGTGTACATTGTATTCCATGGGTTCATTGATATACACATTGTTAAATAAAATGTCTCATGTACCGGAATAAGGTGAATATCTGTCTTTATTTTGTTCAAAACGTATTTAACGACCATGTTAATTGACTGTTTCGACGAAAAAGGTGTAACACCGGTGAGTCAGGCTCTTCTAGTACACGATTTATGCTACAGACCCACGTATACACGCCGACATGCATAGCATTGACGAAGGGAAACTAAAATTGTCATAGTAACACCTGTAAACAATTTTAGTTTATCAGAAAACAGTAACGATCTAATGTTGACACAACGTTGAAATCCAATCAATTTGCTACATTGTTGCAACGTTGAAACCTGACGTCGATCCAACTACTTTTCAACATTGCAACAACGTTGAAACCCAACGTCGATGCTACGTTGGAACTCGACGTCGATCCAACTTTCAAATCCAACTAGTTTTCAACATTGGTACAACGTGGAAACCCGACGTCGATACATCGTTGAAACCTGACGTAGATACAACTTTCAAATCCAACTAGTTTTCAATATTGTTATGACGTCGATACCCGACGTCGATACAACGTGGAAACCCGACGTCAATGCAACTTTCAAATCAACTAGTTTTCAATATTGGTACAACGTGGAAACCCGACGTCGATACATCTTTGAAACCCGACGTAGATACAACTTTCAAATCCAACTAGTTTCCGACATTGCTACACCGTGGTACCTGACGTTGAAACAACGTATTTTCAACGTCATTTTGCCTGCTGGGTGGTGTGCTCTATTATATATGTCAGTAGATTACATGTACCTACGAAACTTTCATTATTATGCATTTTGTGAACAGTTTTGTGTGCTTTATATGTATATATGCGATCAACCAAAATCATAGTACTTGCATGCTAATTGTAATATTTCACAGGCAGATGCAGATATTATTATAATTTATGTTGCTGGTCATAGAGGACATGTAGGCCTACCTTGCAGTACCAAACATGCCTCATTTTGTGCTTTATTGTGTCCATGAGTGACGAAATAAAACTAGATTTCGTATTTAATTTTTCACTTTGCGATTGTTTACATATGCTAATTATATGCTAATTAGCCACAGTTAATCATAACATTGATAGTGTTATTACCATTGGTAAGATAAATATTCTGTGATTCAGAATATGTATATATTGTAAGGGTTTTGATGAAGACTTTACATGTTACAGTGCATTTCATAATCCCATGGGTTGAAACAAAATCAACTCCCCCCAGAAATTCAGGGCTTAACAGGTGATAATTTAAAGCCCAACAACATACAACAATGTTCATAGAAAATTAATCCCCGCTTTGTAAGGGCACATGATTACTGCAGTGTAACGCCGTGTATGTTTTTTATTAGGCCCACATACATATCACTAAACAAGTGAGTATGTACATACAAGTATAGTTACAGCATCAATATAACACAAATATCAAATAAGGGGCCATTAGACTCCCATTAAGGTTAAGGAATGGCCGCTCTCACTGGAGCCACCATATGTACAATTAAGTACTTAGAGATTATACAAATGATAACATAATATAACAATACAATACTGAAATATTATAGGCTATATAACAGAACAAAACATTACAGAATAAATGATTTGGTATAGCTGGTTCATTGTTCAAGGCGGTGTTATTACATAATCATTCTCGTTAGCACATATAACAGTTTCTCATATTACGTAGCGATATATAAGTTTGCAAATAATAGTTTTTGCTATAGGTTACAAAACCCTGTAGACTGTGAATGTATATATTTGTTTTTCAATACATCAGGTACATTATTTATCGTGTGTGGCAAAATATATCTAAGCCTGTGCTTAGCAAATTCGTGTTGTACTCTGACTGTGTGTATATTGTATTACCCATGTGTGTTGAATTTGTGAATGCTACTGTTTTGATCAAGTGATAAGTGTTGAAGGTAGACAGGTAGTTTATTTTGTGTGGATTTATAATATATTTTTTATTATTATATTCTATATATATATTTAATGTTTTTAATAATTTAAGACTTTTAAACAATTGTTCAGTGCATTATATTTGCTTACACTTATAATTCTGACGACTGTATTTTTATTTATTTTTATTCTGTCACGTTTGTATCCGCAGGCAGTTATGCCATAATCTTTATGTTAAGAGGTAATAATCGTTTGAGTCTATTGAGAACACCTAAAATCATTCAACATGTATTTGAATTTTTTTCAATATGGCTTTTCCAGTTTAAATTTGTTTATTTGAACATTTTTCTTCTAGCCGTTTTGGAAAGCATACATTTAGTTGTGTACAGGTTAAGAGATAATTTGTTTTATTTTAGTCATTCATTGATTTTATGCAGTTCTATGTTGATAGAGAATTCTACATTTTCATTTCCTTCATGAGTTGAAAATGAGTCTAGGGTACTTGAGAGGGTGGTATCGGCGCGCAGTATAAAATTTCAATTTATGCTGGATTCAGCAAAGTAATTAATATATAATTATAATAAACAGCAGTGGGCCTAGAATCGAGCCCAGAGGTACACCTGTTGAAATATTCAGCATATTTAATTTGACGTCCTGTATTTCCACATGCTGTTTTTCGATATGTTAAATAATTTCTAATCAAACCTAAAGCTACTCCTCTCACGCCATAATATTATAATTTAGCTAGTAATATTAAATGGTCCAGGGTGCTTTTGAAAGGTCTAGGAAGATACTTATAGGTATTTCATGTGTGCCATTATTCTATAGGTTAATTCAGTGCAGCAAATTCAGTTGATTATTCCAGTATAAATCCATATTGGTTATCATACAAAAGTGTTTGTGTTTCAGAAAAGGAATATGGATGTAACTAATTTGTTCCATTACTTTTGAAAAAACCGGTAAGAGAGATATTGGTCTATAATTGCAAAATTGTGTATTTTAACTTTTTTACATATTGGAACTATCATGGCAATTTTTAATTTGTTTTGGAAGATACATGTAGTTAAAATTTGGCTTGTAATTTATGTTAATGAATTTATTAGATCAGGTTTAGCTAATTTTAATAATGGTGAAGAAACACCGTCAAAACCACACAAGTTAGATATGTTTTATTTATGGGATTGTGCATTTGTGTGGCTAGGTTTGGACCAATACTGATAAAACAATTATTAAATGTGTTTGATATGTCTGTCTTACCTCTAATGATTTCTTCATTACATGTAAATGATTTAGTGAAAGTTTTATTTGTGTGTGTTCTAGAATAATATTTTTGATAGGGTCCCACGTTTGTGTAATATTAGTTTTGGAAGGCAGGAAGGCTCATTTTCCTTTCTTCTTCCTTTCCTTTCACAAGCAAATACAACAATCACAGGCACTTTCCGACTAAACTCCCATCCTCTGTTCCTACGTATTTATTTTTACTGAAACGTGAGAATCATTGCCCGTTGCAATGAGTGACAGTTACATTGTTTTGTAATGCTTGCGATATATTTCTGTAACGTTTGCCGCTGTTCAGTTAACAAAAGAACATTCCATTGGCGATACGGTCATCCGAGTAGGATCGATTACATACTGGAAGGTCGCAATGATGAAACGTATACGTTTCTGGCGCCATCCACACTCAGTTGTCCCCACTCCGATTATTTTGTGACAAAGTGTACTTTCTTGTCGTTATGAAAGGCACTGCGAACCAGATGCAAGATTCCCAAACGCCGGACAACCCTTTGATAGTGAAGTCAATGCAGATCGATCAAGCCGGAGACGAGACGGGCGAGCGAAGCAAACAGTGGGTTCGCGCCATGAAGGGGTTTTGTGAAACAACCACATTTCACGGGCTGCGAAACGTTGCAGGGTCAACAAGCAACTCAGTTCGCAGGTGAGGCAGTTATAAGTGTCAAAGGATACCATTCAGATTAGACCTTGAAAACATCGACCATTGTCGACCTGACCAAGGCGTTTGACCTTGTTGATCGGACAGTTCTGTTCATCGTACTAATCAAAATAGACTGCAACCATTTTAGAGTTGACACAATCCTTACGCTCCAACATGCAAGAAAATGTTCAACATGAGGGTATCCGATTAAACAGTTTTCCTGTTAAAAATGGGGTTATTCAGGGGTGTTGTCAGGCAATTAGGACTGGAAACACGTCGAATTGCCCACTTGGTCACATCTTTCGTAAGGTTACTGGTGTAACTACCAGTGACTGAAACTTTCAAAAGGTCAATGAGAACGATGGTTCTGCGTTCCATAACACCATATCCGACATGTTCGTCTGATGCAGGATTCTCTGGATTACAATCGTGTTGATCAGCACCTTCGCATTCTTCTACCAGTGTCAACATTTAGGGCGACACTACTTGAGCTGCCCTGTCAGAACGACGACAACGATATTACGACAAGAACCTGTCGTCTTCCCTGCCGTCACCATTTGCAATCAAAACGCCTTCAGGTATCTCCTATCGCTGTTGTTTTCAATTTCGAAAAACTACTTTTATGCGTCTTTGATAATTGGAGAACATGTAGAGTGCGAAAAATTATGATGATGTTATCACATGTTATCACATATTAACATACACACACATCACATACGTACGCACACGCGCACGAATCTGCGCGCGCGCACTCGCACACACAGGCACACACACGCGCGCGCGCACACACACACACACACACACACACAGACACTCTCACAAACACCCACACGCACACACACAAACACACACACACACACACACACACACACACACACACACACACACACACACACACACACACACACACACACACACACACACACACATGACACTTGGTGGCGTTTCTTGCAGGCTTGTTACAGCAGTAGAGAAAGGTACTTACCGTTGGTTGAACGACATGTACACACAGAAAATCAACTCCACGTTCAACTATACAAAGTGGGGCGTCGGAAACCAATCGATGTATGATGTCTACCTACAACATGCACACCGCAAGGAAGATATGATTGCGTCGTGAGTGTGTTTATGTAGCTAGGTGACTCTTGCATGTGCGTTCAGCTGTATATTACGTACAATACTGACTATGGTGATACTGATAAAGATAATAATGGTGAGTATAATGATATACCCATATGTATATATATATATATATATATATATATATATATATATATATATATATATATATATATATATACGTATATTACGTACAATACTGACTATGGTGATACTGATAAAGATAATAATGGTGAGTATAATGATATACCCATATGTATATATATATATATATATATATATATATATATATATATAAATTATATGATATTTTTAAAGGTGTTTTTTTACATATGCCTCAGACGTTTCATCCCTCCCTCCCATCTAGTCAGCCCAACTGGTCTCCCACAATTCTGATTCCACCATGCCATATGCAGCAATTTCAGTGGATTTGAAACGGGTGCACGGACCTGAAAGGGAACTTAAGATGTCCTTTCTGTATATGTCCCCCTTGGGGGAAAATGCTATGCAATATTGTACCTTTATTTTAGTGACCATCACCCACCAAGCTTGATAAACGTCACGACATGGTAGTACGATATTTGTTTGTCGTTATTCCATGATCACCCTCACGTACACATTACTGTCTCATTAGTTGTCGGTGGAAGGGGACATCATGCAGTCAGGAAGATTTCCAGGAGACCGTGACTGATGCTGGAGTGTGCTACACGTTCAACGCCCGGAATAGCTCCACGATCAATGCAACAGGTAAATAACCCTATCTTCTGTAACATTAACAGTTGCCTTGCGTGGCCTGTAAACAACTTCATTTGACGACTAGCAAATGACACATAAAACAAAATGTGGATAATCGTTGCATAATCACACCTACAGTTCCAGTTTTATTAATCTGCTTACTTATTTGTTTCATCTGAATACACGAAGCATACAAAAAACTAGAAATGCATTGTTTTGTACTATATCAAATTGAATGTTGCAACGTAAAAACGATTGTTTTTGTGTAGGAGTGAAACATGGATTGCAACTGGTGTTGAACATGGAACAGTACGAGTACATGAAGGGTCCACACAATGCAGTGGGACTGAAGTTTCTTCTGCACCAACAAGATGCCATACCATTAATGCAGGACTTTGGCGACAACCTTCCAGCAGGAATGCACACATTTGTTGCAGTAAGCGTCTCGAAAGTAAGTTCCATCTTGGTTTGCTTTTAATGGTGGTACCAGACCCGTATACGAGAATATGTGTCCTTCCCCTCAGCTCTTTTTATAAAGCGGTGATGCTAGTTATTACACTGCTTCACCGCCCCGGCTGTTACCCCTTCCCTTTCTCCCTATTGACATGCTCCTCCTCCTTTCTCATATCACTTTTAACGCAGACTCTCCATCTTAAATCCGGACTGCTCCTTTTCCTGATGCGTTACGCTCTCACCGTCACTTCTCCCAATTCGGGTTCTTACTATACTTCCTGTTAGGCTGAACGTATCCCAATCTCTTCCATCACGTCATTCATCAACCTTCTTTGTTCCCGTAATTCTCTGGACCCAGTTGTTCTCGCAAATGTGTAGCTTCTGTTGTTGTTGCCTTGTCAGTGCCGCCGTCTCAAGACCACATAAGCCGGCGTTACACACACGCGCTCTTAATTTAGACTTTCAACTGTTGTGATATTGTTTTATTCTGACATGTTTTCTGTTTTATGTATGTAATGGTAAACCATTGTATGACATAAATTACCGTGCACACAGTATGACAAAGCAAGGCATACCATAGCTTACCATGGTCTACCACGGTTTACCATGATATACTATGGTATACCAAATTATATCATGATATATTTCCATAAGGGTTATGCACTTCGTATTAGTCTCCTGGATGCACAACACATCCAGTCTCCCTCTGTGCATCATGAATTAGCTTCAGGCCAACAAATAGCACACAATAAATAATACATCTTGATATGTTTGAGTCAGACATTTGCGGGAATTTATGCGGAAACGTTTTTAAACAAATTAATTAAACATGTGATAACAAGATGCAAAGACAACCAATGAAGCTGTGAGACGCATTCATAGGTTGGGCTTGTGTTGGTACTCGTAGCCATTCGTCGGTTGAATGTTGATATTGCAGGAGACCAACCTGCAGCCACCACACGGTGACTGTGTGAGACATATTCATAGGTTCGGTTTGTGTTGATACTCGTAATCATTCGTCGGTTGAATGTTGATATTGTAGGAAACCAACCTGCCGCCACCACACGGTGATTGTGTGAGACACAAAAAGCTGCGCTACTTCAGTCGTTACTCGCATGCAGCATGCTACAGGGAATGCATCACTGACTTCGTTGTCGAAACGTGCGGCTGCAGAGATTACTATATGCCACATTTCGCCAATACAGGTTAATAGTTCATTATGCTGTGTTATGATTACAAAAACACAACTACTTGCAACTACAATTAAGAATATCACGACAGGGGTTTACTACGAAAAACGTGTTGAATACACAACATCTTAGTTTAAATGGCCACGCCATATTCTTAGATAATCCTACGTCACGCGTGTTGAAGTCTAGCATAATTCGCCCGCCAAATAGAAAATATATTTGTATGCAGCTATTTATGTTCATGCCAATGCGATATAGCCATGCTGTTTGCGTCCAAACTCAACTTATGTAACATATGTTCGCATGCCTGCGTCTTGTGTCATTAATAACATTCTCCCTATTAAATATGATGGCTTGTTTATAATAAACTGGCGTGGAGCCTGAGCTAGTTTATGTAAATATCAGTCATAACTGGAAACATGTATGAGCGAAAAAATGGCATTCCATTTATTTAATACCGTATTAATAATAGGCATGGAATGCCAAAAAGCCCTTACATGGGAGTGACAATCACGTTACAATTGTCTACAAGTTCCATAGTAGGGGCGTAATGACAAAGTGGATTAACCATACACATAGAACTGTACAAGCGCTTATCTGTCGCACTGGTTTACACGTCAGCCCTCAGTCAACCGGATAAATTAACCGGAATATCCCACTTTTAGAAGATATTCACAGTAAATCACTGGATATATTCTTGATTTTAGTTGCACATGGCTAGTTTGTATTATATATTTTAGGTGCATAGCCCTAAAACAATGACTTTTGTTTCGCTTTAATACAACTGCATATTGCTGTGTTCAATAGCGGTGTCATGCTAATACATTAGTTTGTGATTTAGGTATTCCTATGCTACATGACTTAATACAATTAATATTGTATATTGCAAAGTGTAAAGCAAATAATAAATTGTTGCTAGCCTGCAACAATTCGTCAATTGTAAATATCACCCAATGCATTTGACACGTCAATGTAAAAAACTTAAACAAGTAAATGAATTACACACCGCCTTCTGCTGCGTTGTGCTCTCAGTAATTAGTTGTACTATTGATTACAGACGAACCGCCCGTGTGTAACGTCTCCCGATACATAAGCTGCCTGCTGCCAGCGATAGGTAAGTGGATATGGAAATATGACTGTTAGTCTGGTACCTTATCAACATATCTTGATGATATGGGTACATATCGGATAAAAGCACAACAGTTTATTTTCTGATTCCTTAGGATATTAACTGTAACTTTGATAAGAGTCAGCACATATTACGTGTGGGTCCATTAGTGTTCATACCCCATTAGTCTCTGGTGCACGGTGAGTTGCAATATCATGTGGCACGGAATATCTGCATTCCCAAACGATGTTTGAGAAGTGAAACAAATATCGATTGTACGTATCGTCGTTTTTTAATGTGTAAACAACTTGCGCACAAATATATACGTTTTCGGCTGTGCATCTCCTGGTTATTACTTTCGATTGTCATTAGTCGGCGAAATAGTCGTTTACAAATAATTTAGAATTTGTAGAATTAGATATGTTGTTCAATATGGTAACTTGCAAATATCGTAAGCAAATTAGCTTTGTACTGTTGATGTCCGTGTTCAAACCTAGTGTACGTGGACTACTGGTACTAGCCTAGCAGTAAGATCGCGAGTGCCTATTTTGTCATAATATACATATTATATTATTTTATTGCCACGTTTATTTACATTACTTCTGATCATTTTGGGCCGGTTTACAACGCTCTGTAGGTGCAGATATTGATTTTCTGGCCAAAGTGTGGCCCAACTCTGTAAGGCAGCAGCAAGTGCCAGTTTGGTTAAACAATTACAATTAAGTTAAACTTGTAACAATTCAACCAAATTAAACTGATATTTTGCTACTGGCATTATTCCTGTTCAATTTGCCTGTCATTTTGTAAGTTCACGAATATTCTGGCATTTGTGCCCTGGTCAAAGCATTCACCCACCATGTAAAGTTGCGAGAACTGTTGTAACCCTTTAACCAAATTAAATTGGTTGTCTTGCAATTAGGACATTTATTGACATTGGTCCTGGTAATGGTAATGGTCTTTAGGATAGGGGAATTGTTTGGCGAGGATATCAATACCAGCACCAGTAAGAGTTACAAAAACATAACCATTTGTAACTACAATTAAGAATATCACGCCAGTGGTTTAAGTGTGAAACATTAGTTGAACGTATATCATCTTAATTTCATGGGCTTTCATACTGCTAGATAACCCTACGTCATGTCGAAATCTATCAAAATTCGTCCGCCAAATGAAAATATATTTGTATACACCTATTCCTATGTTTGACAATAAAATATGACCATGCTATTTCCTCTCAAGAGTGGCTCCATACCCCCACGGTACCCTACATGTCTATGGATATGTATGCACCACTAATCCAGGTTTCAAGAACGCGAAACCTCTACAATGTTGGCAGCTTGAAGTAGGGAAAGGCAGTGTTTGTTGAGCCATTTTTCATTCTTTTTGATCCATAGAGCACAATCATATTCATAAGTAAAATTTTTTTATTATCATAAACTATGGTTATTAGCGAATCATCTTAAACCAAAAATAGGTTATGTAGCACGCATATATAATTATATGTAACTGGTTCAAATATGGTTGGTAAACTGGCTCAACTAACACTTAGTGTGGGGTAAGTTGAGGTACAGTGCAGCGTAAGTTTGATTAAATGCTTCATTTGTATAATTTACGTAGGTCTTGTACTAACATTTCTAACTCAGCCAACACATCTACCCAATGGGTACAACACGTCTCTGACAAGTCTGTCAAGCACACTTAATTAATATAGACCAATCGCAACCAGTGTAACTAACTTGTAAAATGTTGCCTTGTCGATATCCGGTATCCCAATTTGCTTGCTCGGAAAATTTAATTACTTGATGTATTTTGGGGTAAAAAAACATTCATGTTCGTTCCATATCCCTACTCAACTAACCCGACATTAAGATTTTTAAATTAAATTCTACTAAATGCGCGAAGTAATGTAATTCGTCTTCTTCCCTGTGCGTAATTAAAATATTAAGTAACCCTGTCGCTCCACTAACACTGCCTTCCCGTAACAATCTCGCGTGGACTCTTGATTTTGAGCGACTCACGCAATTAAAAAGTTCACATAACAATAATTATCTAACTGGAACTACAAGGGTGCTGCGCGTGTTACTACGGTGTACGTAACATTTTAAAGCGAGGTTTGTCTTTCAGAAATATTTAACGAAACCCTATCTAACACGTGCGAGTGCCCGAAAGCGTGTGATGAAGTGCTTTACACAACGTCCATGAGCTATGCGTCCGCCAACCAGAACCACGAAAACCGATTCGATTTGTCTGAAACATTCCTCAAGAAAGCGGGGAAGAACTTGAACGAATCGCTCGACACGAAGGAGCGTATATTGCCAGACAGACGGCGAGCTAACATAGAGGAGGCTGAACGAGTTGTACGTGAGTTACCACAAGCGATAACGTATGAAGAACTTAATAGACGTCGCACGTTTTATTCCATTCTACACGAAAATAAGGTATTAGCGGAATCACGAGGCGTTTACACTTTTATAAGCATGGGATTGGACAAAATGCAGGAAGTCTTACAAAGGGATTTTATTGCCGTTTGGGACAGCATGCATCCTTATGATTGCATGTCTGATTCGTTCGAGCTCACTCAAATAGTAAACAATTCAGCCAAAGTTAGTGAAGAAAAACCTTGGCGAGCAGCCGTACAGCTGCATCTAGAAGAAAAGCTCATCGCTTCTAAAAGAGCTTCATACAATCTAGACCGAGTGCACGACGCTTACTGTAACGCTGCCCTTTTGGTAAACAACATGGTTACACCGAATGGCAGTTACGACTCGCTCTATCTAACTGAAACATTGTTCCCCAAAACCACTGAAATAAATCAGACGTACACTCGACTCGGTAGACACATTAAGAAATATATGGAAAACATTGATGGGTTGCTTCGTAGCTACATCGCCGATGGTCACGTAGCAGAAATAATGTTAAATTGCAACGAGATCTTGCAAGTTTCATTCGAATACGAGAGGGACATGAAAGTGTACGAGTCGCTCGTCATTCGACAACCTCTTCAGCGTGTTATAGATGAAAATAATCAATTTAAAGAAATAAAAAAAAAATATTTCTATAGCGAAATAGATCTATATAGAGATCTGACAGGTTATGAATGGAATAACTTTGCCATTATCTTGGCAAACCGGCGTCAGTACGACCGCACACATGCGTATGAAACAATTGGTTCATACTTGGAGAACTTGAAGAATGAAAGAAACGTCAGTAAACTATCCCTTGCCGCCGTGTTTACGTCAGACAAAATACTGAAACTGGTTGACAAATATCAAGTATCGGTTAGGAGATCACAAGACAATATCCGTAAATTGATTGCCGTTATGAAGGAAATGATACTTGACTTGTGCCTGAGCTATGTGTACCCATTTAAATCTACATTGTTGGGCCAATGGCTAACTAAACAGAACGACCACTACAATAGAATTTCCGATTACGAGAAAGCTGCCATGGAAAGGTATTTCATGCCTACCATTAACAGTTCAATCTATCGGAGGTTGCTACGACACGATAAGAGTCAAGGTTTGGAATGCTACCGTGCAGTCAGAGAAGTCACACCGTCATACAACTTCACGACTCTCTCGCTACGGCAGCTAACAGCGTTCAAGAACAAGCTGGACTCTTTCCTTCGAAAGTCTCGATTGGACGGAACTTTTTTCAAGTAAGTTAGTGTCGTGTAAACCATTGCGCTTCTGCATATAGTTACGAACAGCAAATACAAACCTTTTCAATTCAACCAACAAACAAACAACACGCATGGTTACGCATTAAAAATGACTCGGGTGAACTTGTTCGTGCATTGTATTACATATTGTGTAGCTGTAGCTTTACATGTGCATAAATATGTGAGTCTCCAAAATATCATGGTCAGATCCAGCCAAAATAGTCCAGAAGAATTCAGTATATTTTTGACAAAACCTGGATATTTCGGATAAAAAGCGAATTTGAATAAAATCATAATTAATGCTGTTAGCATGTTGTTGTTGCTCTCCTCTTTATCCCTGAAGTACTGTGTGAGGCTGGCACCGATACTGGTCGACGATTTTTGTCCCCCATTCCTCTTCGTCTCTGATCCCGTTTAACTACCGTCTGCACCACCAGTCTCCACTCCCCATATACCTCGCTCTAGTTCCCCACTTCCCATATACCTCGCTCTGGTTCTCCACTCCCCATATCCCTCGCTCTAGTTCTCCACTCCCCATCCCTCCTGCCAAATATATCTTCACACACTCCTCCAAACGCTGTCTCGGTATTATTTTCTCCTTCTACCCTCCACTGTAATAGCATCAGCAATAGATGGTAGTATCGCACGTATTTACATACAATCAAAGGATGTTTACGAGAACTAGATCAGGGAATGTTGGATGTATTACTTCTTCTTGTTTGTAACATAATATTGACTAGGCGCCAATGGCTAAACATTCACTTCCATTTAATTTGGCATGGTGACAAAGGTTTGCTCATTAGTTTTTTTTATGATAGTCTGACCCTTGGTGGTCATCAACAAGGTGTTAGTTCAACAATAAGCAGAGCTGTGCCATTTCTTTATCACCCACCCTGTAACTAGCGAGTGTATTTATCACCCACCCTGTAACTAGCGAGTGTCTTTATCACCCACCCTGTAACTAGCGAGTGTCTTTATCACCCACCATGTAAGTGTTTTTTTTGTTAATAAAAAATACACAATTATAATGTTTTAGCCAAATTGATTTGGGATTTTGCTATTGTGATATCCATCGACAATAACTCCGGTCATGTTGAGCTATTGGCAAAATACACACGTTCGTTTATCGTTTATCGTTTGTCGTAATGAATCAGACATTCACACCTTCGACTAAATGTGTTTCAGTGCCAACTTTCTGGAGCTGAATATCTACATGCGCGACCTGCGTGTCCAGGAATACGAGCAGCTTGAGGCCTATACTCTCATTGATTTACTAAGTAAGGCTCATTTGTATTGTTAAATGTCTAAGAAACTAAGAAAACCTCAGTTGTGTTGTTGACAGATCATCGTCACAGTCCAGTCGGCTTTGCTGTTAAAAAGTCACAGGAGATTGTAAGACACCCTTTAAAATATACTATTCTGCAATTATAGTAGTCAAAGATAGGTACATAATTCCGCAACATCATAGCTGAGTTCACGGAATTTTTTTGCTCAAAGAAAGTACGCGATGCTGTTAAATATAATTACCAGAATCACACCTTATTATTTCATGGTTCTTGCTGCCAATATATATATATATATATATATATATATATATATATATATATATATATATATATATATATATATATATATATATATATATATATATATATATATATGTAACACAATATCTTTTTTACATTTGGTATTGATATAGTTTGAAAGATGAGACTAGGTTTAAAATTAATGGCATTATATAATGTTTTCTGGGCTGTGTGTTCAATATCTGGTGGAACCTCTTCTAGCAGAAACAACCTCCTTGACCCTCATGGGCGTTGATTCTACACGTTTGCACAGTTTCTCTTGCATTAGTTCTGCCAGGCTTAATATTGTCCCAGAAGATGCGTAAAGAACTTGGTTTGCTGCTGTGCACCTCCAGTTTAAGGTTTCGCCACATTTTTTCGATTGGGTTCAAATCCGGAGACTGGGTCAGCCAGTCCATCACTGTGAATCCTTTCTGTTGCAAAAAGTCATCACTATATTCGCTTTTTGGCAGGAGCATTGACTTGCTGAGTCATTTTACATACTGGACCTGGCCCAATATCCCATCAACCCTGTGAAGGAATCCGACACATCTACCACTAAAACATCCCCATACAATCAATTTTCCACCACCAAACTTATAGGCCATATATATATATATATATATATATATATATATATATATATATATATATATATATATATACATATATATATATACATACATACATACAGCTCAATTAAAGATAAATGGCGCTCTCTCTCTCTCTCTCTCTCTCTATATATATATATATATATATATATATATATATATATATATATATATATATATAGTGAGCGTCACTTATCTTTAATTGAGCTGTAAAGATAAATGGCGCTCTCTCTCTCTCTCTCTCTCTCTCTCTCTATATATATATATATATATATATATATATATATATATATATATATATATATATATATATATATATATAGTGAGCGCCATTTATCTTTAATTGAGCTGTCCTATGAACAGTAACAAGAACCTGGCAAAACGGTTCCGAATTGGTTCTGATTAAACAGAAGTTAAATTACAGAAATAGGCAGCCCTATCAATGTTGATGTTTTGAGGCATCCGCAGACGTTCACAATAATATATTATGTTGTGAAGTGACAGACTTTTACACCACACGGGGAAGAGATTAATAGTTGCTCATGCGTGTTACAGGTGACATCGGGGGTTCGATGGGGCTGCTCATTGGCGCGAGCGTCATCACCCTCTTCGAAGCAGTAGACACCTTCGTGATCACATTGACCAGTTGGCGGCGTAGGAAGAATAGGCGACAACGGCGATCACTGAAAAAGGAGACGGAGAACTGTGAACTGTGAAAAAATTGTCCAAAAACGGACATGTACATCAAATACAATCTTGCAGGACTTAACATGGAGTCTACATGTCTAAGAATGGCTAATGTCAGTGCTCCCCAGGGGACCCGGGCGTTTTCGGGCTAAGACGCTAGATTTTTTAGCAAAAGTTGAGCTGTTTAATGCCTCCCCAAAACGTTGAGTGCGACCGAAAATAACATGGCTGTGGTCAAGCATCACCGAATCACGCCCAAGCTGCCGGCATTGCTGCTGGATGGGGTACACCTCAGCGATGAGGGCCTCAATAGGTATTACTGTTCCTTGCGTACAGTCATTGTAGTGGGTTTGAAGTATCAATAGTTGACGTTTCCTTTGTAGTGAGCTCGTTCCAATCGATTCAAAACATGATCTTTATAATGGCGGTGCTCCTATATTTAGTCAGGCAAGCAGCTCGGCTTCTTGGCTTTGCCCTTTGTTTGCTCGGCTACAGCGGCCTCTAATTAGCATAGCCCTTAATGAGGGCAGGGTCGAAGTCGAATTATTCGCACAGAACAAAACAATTTGGCTTTGGGCTAAATTACTGCATAATTACTGTAGGTACATTTGCTAGGTGTCAGCACAAAAAAATTACATGGATTAGGCGTGGCATGTTATTTTATTGTTGATGCTTTAGTGACTGTTGAATGTACAATGCTATATAGTTAGGGGCTTGATTAGGTTTTCCAATACGGTCCTTACACGATACGATGTCAGACAAAATATTTACATGCTGAGTTCACGATATATATATACGATGCCTTCTATGCATTCCCTGGTGCAGCAGTATACGTGTGGCTGTATTGACAATTTACAGAATTGAATAAATGTTGTGAAAAGAATTCGGATTGATAATATGAATCTATATAATTTAGAACATTCATGGCATCACAAAGTGATTGATCAGTTCTCTCACGTTTCAAGCATTATAGGCAAACAACAATTCACTTGACCAATACACTGCAGTAACGTAGTGCTTTGTTCCTATTTTCTGTGAACAAGAAATTTAATTGCTTTTATGTATCATGCATTGCCGTTATTTCCATGCCGAACTACTGCACCATATTATATTGGTTGTGGTGGTAGGCTAAATGATGCTTGAGGCTCGAAAGGACATTTCAGCATGGTTTGAATTTCTGCAGAATTTTAACGGTCAGTTGTCGTTTTTTGCTACTAACTGGACATCATCAGATGTGCTGTCTCTTACAACAGATGCAAGTGGTTTTGTATTCGGAGCTGTCATTGGTGACTCTTGGTTTCAGGGACATTTCCCCCCTGTGACTCCAAACACATTTCCGTTAAAGAGCTCTTACCAATCGTACTGACTGTCTGGCGATGGGGACCAGTGTCGATTAATCAAAGGGTTTTGTTCTTTTCAGACAAAACAGCCGTGGGGGCGGTGACCAATAAGCAACATGCCAGTGACCCACAACTAATGTGTTTAGTTCGCCAACTCGTGGTTGCATGTCTTTCTTATAACATATGTTTCCCCGCCAAGCACATCCCTGGAAAATTCACTGTTGTTGCGGATTTTATCTCACGGTTGCAGGTCGAACGCGTATGTCTCGTTCAGCCCGGCCTGTAATTCATATTCTGTGGCTACCCTGGCACGCAACGCCCTGAGTACCATGGAGATTTCCCTTGCACTGAGCAGTGATCGCCGTTACGAGGCTAACTGTAACAGGATTGCAGCATTTTTGCCAACACTAGATAGAAAACGGCAAAACTTGCCCGGCTCCCCATACGCAATAATAATTGTTGTGCAGCATCTCAAGGAGGAAGGGAAAGCACCCAGCACTATTAAAACTTACCTGTCGATCATTGCAGAAAGGCAAAACGCATGTATCTACCCTAAGCCCACAGTGGATTATGTGTTCTAAATACTGTTAAGGGAGCGGCGCGTTTACGTCCTCACGTTGACCAGCGCCAACCTAGTTTCTCATGAGTAGGGCCCTCTTTTTTCGCTTTGCTAATAAGTTGCCAATCCAAAAAACTGCATTTGCTAAGTACTTTATGACAGTCATTGCTCGCACCGAGTTAGCAATTAAGAAAATATATCGTCGTGGTAATAGAATAGGGGCAGCCACATGGGCAGCAATGTCAGGTTTCTGTTCCGAACAAATTAAGACCATTGGACGCTGGCATTCTGACTCCTACCAGAAATATTACATACAGATACTGCCCCCGACTGTTTCTGTTTGATATCGACAACCATACACAGCCAGCCCCATGACGCCTGCAGGTGATGATTGCTCCATCGAAGGGCCATAGCGGGACGACCGCAACAACGTTGTGATCGCAATGTAACGGGAGACAACAACAGGACGTGCCGTGTTGAGAAAAACTACGGGACGTACAGTGTTGTGCACAACTACGGGAAGTGCAGTGATGAGGACAACTACGGGACGTCCAGTGTTGTGCACAACTACGGGACGTGCAGTGATGAGCATAACTACGGGTCGTGCAGTGATAAGCACAACTACGGGTCGTGCAGTGATGATCGCAACAATGTGACCCAGTAGACGAACATGATGCAGCAGTGATGAACGTGACCCGGCATTGACGAGTGCAACAACGTGTCGGTGACGAGCGCAACTTGTATTGACATTCATTCGCTTCCTCAGAGGCAGCAACTTGAACTTCGGCACAGCATAGTAGGCCGACCAAAACCGTTGATAGAGGGATGGTCGTGAGGCGACTTATCTGTTAGCGGAGGAAAGGTAGTAACGCAGTAAGGCAACTCACCTTCTGTTGGCAGAGGGGGGAGCCGTGAGGCGACTTATCTGTCAGCTGAGGAAAGGTAGTAAGGCAACTCACCTTCTGTTGGCAGATGGGGGAGCCGTGAGGCGACTTATCTGTCAGCTGAGGACAGGTAGTAAGGCAACTCACCTTCTGTTGGCAGAGGGGGGAGCCGTTAGGCGAATCATCTCTATGTCGGCGGAGGGTGGGTAGCTAGGCAATGTTTCTTCTGTTTGGTAGAGGAAGGGTCGTGAGGCAGCTTATTCATTTGTTGGTAAGGGATCGGTTGTAGTCAGGGCTGACCCGACCTACTGTGCCAGCTAGTTCAGCATGCATGGATTACTTTGTGGATGAACCCCAACTTGAGGGTTTAATTGGGCTGTGCCCATCAATTAATATGAATGTTAAACAAAACCACTACAATATTCGGTATAGAGTATTGCCATTATTGATTATCCTTTTGTTCTGGCTTTGGCCAATAAGCGTGCAGCCCTTTAGCGGGGGATGGGGTCCCAATTCGCAAGCAAATAGGGCCTGGGGGGATTACTTAACCCGCTTGTGCGTGTATTGTTGTGTGAATTTTAAATAGTATTGCTGTAGCTGGTACTGTGCTTGTGCATTCTTAATTAAGTATGTTTTTTTTGTAAATTGTTATGCTGGAACATTATATAACAGCAACAATGTTTTTGGTCACACTTTTATGGCTAACATGTACCAATCTGTCTTCAATACTGATGTAGTTATCGAGACTATTTATTTCTGACTGTGCACCCTATGTTTGAGGCATTTTACATTTAATGCGGTGTCCACAGTTGCAATTACGATATGAAATATCACCTCCAAATAAATTGGACGAATTGCCCATTTTCAACCTACATAGGAGTTGAATTTTGTTCCACACAAACTAAGACAAGTTTACACGTCCCCGGTATTAACCAAATACACCGGGGATTCATGAGTAATGGAACTGCTTAGGCACACGAAAATTCATACACGAAACAACGTTGAATTTACATTGTTCAGATGGTACTAAGGACTACTCTCTTAGAATTTATATGACTTTTAGTGGATATGTAGCATGACTTGACTAATATGAGTGAAACAAAGAAGGAAGATAACATCAGAAAAAAGACAGTGGAAAAGACAAGAACAAAGGCATGGTGGTTCTTCCAAATGTCCAAGGATTATCCGAACCCACATCACGGATCATGCAGAAATACAATGTGAATACAGCAACACCATCAAGAGGTCACTAGTAAGACCAAAGGACAAAGTTGAACCACAAAAGATGTGTGAAGGGGTGTATTCAATAATTTGTAAGAACTGTAATGCCAAATACATCGCAGAAACGAAACTTAATCAGCGATTGCAGATCACATGACTCAACATAATCACACAGTAGAATGGGCGGGGGCCAAATTTATAGACTGAGAGTCGGACTGGATAACAAGAGGCATCAAATAAGCGATATGGATAAGGAAAACCAAAGACAGCATGAATCGAGATGAGGCCCGATACCGACTCTCACATATCTACGGTAATCTCCTGAAGGGCGACCCAGGGCGCGGCCGCGGGGGGGGGGGGCACACATCAGAGTGACGTCTGGGAAGAATTACTACCGTGTCGCCATCTAGCGGTAGTCGTCTGAAGAAGATTGCTGATAGCAATCGAAAGGTCACGAGAAAAAAAGGTCATCTGACTGTGAAATAAGTAAAACTATTACTCAACTTGACTAAGATTTCAAAATATCTAACAAAAAAGAGGCGTCCACAATGATCCATGGAAAATACATCGCCTTTGAGCGCCTAACACACATTTAATCATAAACCAAATGCCCTAACACAATGACTGCTTTGCCATCAGAAACCTCATCAAGCTTTGCATTTGTAAATCGTCTCCAATACTCCTGTGGAATTTGAACCTGCTCGTAGCACGATATGGCATCCTGTGAACTACAGACGCCGCCGCACCTCCGCGCTGGATACAACTACGAAACATTAGGACCAATTCGCTCTGGAAGTAACCTTCCGTCAGACTGTACAGGAAAAAGTTGATGGCGTGATTGACAGGTGCATCGTGCAGTGGATAACAAAGTACAAAGTGGATGGCGGCATTGGCCAGTAGTTATCGATGACGACGAACACATTACCGTGAACGATACCGACGATGAACGCCAGCGATACGCCCAGGCACATGAATGTCGTGGGCGTCACGGAGTCTCCTATAATTGCCCAGATGCTGACAACTAGCACTGCCAATGGCACGGCGGTGGTAGCAACGAGGTTAATCCATGATCGATAATCGTTCATGTAATGCAGGTCGAGCGACACTATGAGGCAAACGACGTCGCCCGATCTGAAGATGGCCGGAGCGGATATGATAACAACGTGGATGTTCTTAAAAAAGGTAGGCACTAACAGCGACACGCACAATGCGGCGGCATTGTTCGGCGTACACAGCCGTAGGTTGAGTAAAGCGGGAAGCGGATGGCGACCCAACACTCGGCAGTGAACGCGACAATGGTCCACATAGACGTGTTTACAAGCACGTGGTGTATTTTTGAGATTGCATGACATGCCCTTATACTCGCATCATCCAGCCACAAGCCCCAAGCGCAGAGAGGGTAGACCGCCACCATCAACACCAAACTGTCCCCGGCGGCCAGGGCGGTCAAGTAGACGTTCGCCGAGGTCCGCACGAGTCCGTTCCGCCCCTGCACGACCAACTCGAACGTATTACCGCCGAGTCCGTCAGGCAATCAGTGGCCAGACATACACCAACAAACTGGAAGTTAAATCGTCACGAATGTGGCTTTCAATAAAGTCATCCGTGTTATTTTCGTTAGTTGTCACCGCGTCCTCCAGAACCGACGACACCGTCGACAACTGAACTGTTTGAATTTGAGGACCTGTCGCATATATTTCCCCTACGGCTGTTTCGATGATTTAACGACGACGCCTGAACTTGAACATTTATTCCACAACATATTTATTCAACGATATTCTTTGTTGTTCTGTTTAGCGGAGTCTTTATCCGTCTTCTTACTTATCCTACCCTTCTTTGTTCCGACATATTGACCATGCATTTATTAAATTCAGCTACATACTATGACAAGGCAAACATGATTTCTGAATTGGTTGAAATTAAAGATTGTAACAATGACGATGTCTTAAATAAGGAAGAATGTAATGCTGTGATTTCATATATCAGCACAATATAATTTGTTTTCTAGCTGCTATTTCTAACTTGCAATGTGTTTAATATGTACATGCTTGTGGATCATGAGTCCGAATAAAGATGATAATAATAACAATAATACAATTTTTAGCAGCGCAGCTAATGTGTTGGGAGTATTTACAAAAATAGCTTCCCTGAACGACCATGGTAAAGCGCTTAAAGTTACCTTTTTTCACGATGGAACGCATCACGTGGGCTTGATGGTTATTTAGAGCGTTTACTCTCAAATCTGCGAAGACTGGGTTCGCGCAGGGAACTAGTGCAGTCGAACAATACATGTGAGAACGATTTATTTATCTAGCCACCGAAAATACATTATGCAAATTACTTCGAACTGGTCGATGCCCCCTCGTCTCGATTCAGGGGGTTACCAACTCATGCCATCTGGCGAGCAGAAGAATACCTAGTCAACCCAGAATTCAGTTTAACAAGATTTAACAAGATTTGCCATCCAAGCCAAAGGCCCAGATGGCAAGTGGACAAGGAAGCCATTGGCTTATCGAGAGTCCAACAATGTTCTTCTACTTATAACCCGCCCTCCTGAGATATGTGTCAACCTTGTTTTTAAACATATTCACGCTGCTAGCAGTTACACAATCTGTAGACAATTTGTTCCATTCATTTATTGTCCTCTGTGAGAACGAGTGCTTCCTGATGTCCAATCTACATTGATCCTTTACTAATTTTACCTCATGTCCTCTAGTTCTGCTATCCTTCTTGAGTGAGAAAAACATATTTCTATCAATATTTTCATACCCATTCAATATCTTAAAAACTTCAATCTGATCTCCTCTTAACCTCCTTGTCTCTAGAGTTGTTAAACCACATTCTTTCAGGCGTTCTTCATAACTAAGGTCTCTTAGTTCTGGAATCATTTTAGTTGCTCTCCTTTGTATGCGTTCAAGGGTATCTATATCCTTCTTACGATATGGTCTCCATGCTTGTATACAGTATTCTAAATGAGGTCTAACTATTGCTTTATAAAGAGGTATAATTAACTTTTTTCCCTTGTATGTTATGTTTCTTCTAATCAATCCAAGAATTTGATTACCCTTTGAAGCTGCAATACCACACTGCTCTGAAACTTTCATATCAGCGCTTATTTTAACCCCTAAGTAATTTTCTTTTACAGTAGTACCCACAGCAGTATATCCCATTTTATAGTTTACATTCAAGTTCCAATGTCCTGTATGTAGGCATTTACATTTCCCAAAATTGAACAGCATCTGCCATTTCTCAGACCATTTCACTAATCTGTCTAAATCGTTTTGTAAATGTTGTTTTTCACCATCAGTATTAACCTTTCTAAACAGTTTTGTGTCATCCGCAAATCTGAGTATGTTACTTGTTATACTGTCGTCCAAGTCATTGATATAAATTAAGAATAATATAGGTCCTAATACTGATCCTTGAGGTACCCCACTCAAAACCGATTTCCAATTTGAAACTTCTCCATCTACTACAACTCGTTGTCTTCTGTCAGTCAGCCATTGTTCTATCCAGTCAGATATGCTATCCCCGATACCATGGGCTTTTAATTTAAGTAGTAATCTTTGATGTGGCACTTTGTCAAAAGTTTTCTGAAAATCTAAGTAGATAATATCTACTGGCGATCCCACGTCTATCCACTTAGTGATTTCTTCAAAAAACATAACATATTTATTAAGCATGACCTCGCTTTAAGGAATCCATGTTGAGATGAATTTAATAATTTATGCTTAACGAGGAAATCCACCATATGGTCTTTAATTAACCTTTCTAATAATATACAAATCACTGACGTTAAACTCACTGGTCTGTAATTCTCTGACTTATTTCTCGAACCCTTTTTAAATAATGGTATGATGTTTGCTTCTTTCCATTCAAACGGAACAACTCCCTCTTTTAATGACAAGTTGAATACTCTTGCAAGTGTTATACTGATTTGTTCTACTGTTTCCATTAGTAATTTTGGAGGAATCCCATCCACTCCCGGTGGTTTTTTTTATCCTTCATTGCCTTTATTTTCTTAGCTACCAATTCTGGAGTTACAACTAACGGACCTAAATAGTCAGATTTAGCCCCCTGAAATTTAGCATCAGCAACTGGTAATGAACTAATATCTTCTTTGGTAAACACTGAACTGAAGTAACCATTTAGGTCTTCCGCCATTAAAAACCCCTGTGATATTATATTTCCAGCACTGTCTTCTAGAGGTCCAACCTTGTCTTGAACGTTTTGTTTACTCCTGACATATGCATAAAAACTCTTGCTGTAATTTTTTATGTTACATGCTAGTTTTTGCTCATAGTTTCTTTTAGATTGTCTGATTTCAGTTGTAGCTGCATTAAGTGCCTCTTTGTATTTTGAATAGTCTTCGTCCTTTCTGGTACGCCTATAAACATAGTTTGTTTTAGCATTATTTTTCTAATAGCCTCTTTTGACAAGTGTTTCTTTCTACACCGTTTTCCTTGTTTTTGGAAGGGAACACATTTATCGATGATACTCTCAATTTCATATTTTAGAATATTCCAACATTCAATTGCGGTCTTATTCATCAGCATGTTATTCCAATCTAGCTTTGCTAAGTATTTTCTCATATCTTTGTAGTTACCTTTGTGGAAGTTTCTCTTGTATGTTTTCTTATTTTTACTTTCTGATTTTACATTGATGTCAAAATGTATTTGATTATGGTCACTATTACCCAATGGTTCAAATATTTTTACATTGTCCACTAATTCTTTTTGTGATGACAAAACTATATCTAATACATTTTCTCCCCTGGTTGGTTATAGTACGTGCTGAGTAAGAAAGCTATCCTGGATTAAAAATAGAAATTGTTGGTCCTCAATCCCAGTGCTCTCTAGAGAATTCCATGTATGTGTCCATGGTTAAAATCTCCCATTATGATACATTCCCCTTTACTAACTTCCTTTATAGCGTTTTTATTTTTGTGTTGTCCTCTTCGTTTATGTTTGAACTTCGGTAAACTAATCCAATAGTTAATTATGAATTTCCTGAAACAATTTTTCACCAAACAGCTTCATCGCAATCTGCTTCCCTTTCTAGTTTTATTTCATAAGCCTGAATAGATTCTTTAACATATAAAATAACTCCCCCGCCCCTTCTTCCTATTCGATCTTTCCTAAACATTACATATTCTGTTAGTCCTAATTCAGCATCTGTTATATCTATGTTGGCCCATGATTCAGTTATACCAATTATGTGAGGGTCAACATATTCTACCATAATGTTTAATTCGTTTTTATTATTTACTATGCTCCTTGCATTTAAACATACGCATCTATAACCTTTTTCAGAGATGTTTTTCGGATGATTTGATATTGGTTTATCTGTGCTAGTGGCTTCTTGTTCTGCTTGAGACACCTCTAGGTAACCCCCCTGCACTTCTAGTTTAAAGAATGTTTACTTCCAAAAATAGTTGTCATTGTACCCAAGTCACTATCTACTGCTGCTGAAAGTTTGTCCGCGAATTCTGCCGCCCCCTTTCCACTTAAATGAAGCCCATCCTTCATGTACATATCAGCCCTCCCAACAAAACTTCTCCATAAATCCACAAATCCAACTTTCTCTTCCCTACATAGCTTCTGGACTAACATGTTAATTGCCATCCCCCGACAATTTCGATATTTGTGACCCCTCCTGCCCATTACAGGTAAAATCCCTGACAGTATTACCTGCTCAACCCGCGTCTGTTTTAGTGTTCTGACCAACTGCCTATATTTCCTAACTATGGAAGTTGTACCCTCCCTCTCCACGTTATTTGTCCCTACGTGTACTAAAACAGATCCACCCTTACCCGAGCCTGTATGAATATTTTCAGGAATATATGCATATTCTGTGAAATAACGTACACAGACTGATAAGTAGGGTATTTACTAATGGAGGCAACTCTATCGGTATTTACGTTTGCGTATCTCGGCGCGATACGTATGGATAACAACGTGACCGACAAACTCACTATAGAATGAAGACAATGTTAGCAAAATACACTTGCCTCTTTTTTAGTGTGTTGTCACCAGGTAAGTGATACATGTTGTCAACAGGTAAGTAATGCATGTTGTCATCAGGTAAGTGATGTATGTTGTCACCAGGTAAGTGATGCATGTTGTCACCAGGTAAGTGATGCATGTTGTCACCAGGTAAGTGATGTATGTTGTCACCAGGTAAGTGATGCATGTTGTCACCATGTAAGTGATGTATGTCGTCACCAGGTAAGTGATGTATAATTTTCTGGAGACGAGCCTCGTTGTCGTCCTCCTCTTGCTGTAGACCCAGGGCCCGGTTAATTGGGAAGACGCTGTACTTCTGATTGGCCAACTGCAGCAATGCCACAAGGACATCCTTTAGTTCATTCAACTGTGTAATTTAGGTTTAATAACACATTTTCCAGTGGAACGGCCATTATTTGTGCTGACTACCATGATAAGGGAAAATATTACAGCGCTTTGTCTTCTATCCAGCACTTGATTGCAACAACAATGTCCAAGCGCAGTGGAAGGACAATTTCTGGCCATCTTCATAGTAAAGTTCATACAGAGGAAAAAACCTAGGTACCTGTGTATATTGTGGCTAAGAAATAAGGCAACTATGTAAAGTTGTGTGCGTACAGTACACGGTAGACCTAACATTATATGAACGACTAAGTAGAGATGTTGCTGATAGACAGACCAGCTCGCTGATGTAGTGCTACAGGACTGTGTAGTCGTTGGGCCGTGTCTCGTCCATATGGATGAAGAAGAAGACATACGCCCACTGGTTGTGTTCCTCTTTCACGTGACGCTCAAAGCCCTGAAATATATGTCACACATATATATATATTGAAAATGCAACATCCCCAAAGGCTTGACAGTTTCACAAACTGTATGTTTCCTCCATAAGGATAAAAACCTGTGCTGTCATTTTTGTATTGCATTCCAATTGTTTTCTATTATCTTCTTCTGGACTTTTTAATTTCATTTGTAGCTGTATGTGCATTTATGAAAAAGGCACAAATATGTGTAAAATAAGATAAACTGGCGAGGAGTCAGTGGGCTGGACGTGTGGCAAGAATGGAAGGGAACAGGTGATGAAGAGAGCAGATGCATTCCGAGTGGAGGGTAGAAAGAGAAGAGGTAAACCGATACTGAGATTGGATGACTGTACTTAGACAGATTTGGTGGTAGTGGGAGGTGAGTGGGAGGTGAGTGGGAGGGGAGTGGGAGGGGAGTGGGAGGGGAGGAAAAGAGCGAGGGACTAGAGCTGATATGTGTAACTATAAACTACACTTCCGTGATGTGTAAATACATTAAAACAAGTTAGAACCGAGGTGACTAGAACCGAGGTGAGCATTGAAGACTATAACTGAGGTGAGCACTGAAGACTAGAACCGAAGTGAGCACTGAATACTACAACCGAGGTGAGCACTGAAGACTAGAACCGGGGTGAGCACTGAAGACTAGAACCGAGGTGAGAACTGACGACTAGAACCGAGGTGAGCACTGAATACTATAACTGAGTTGAGCACTGAATACTAGAACCGAGGTGAGCACTGAAGACTAGAACCGAGGTGAGCACTGAAGACTAGAACCGGGGTGAGCACTGAAGACTAGAACCGAGATGAGCATTGAACACTAGAACCGAGGTGCAAACAAAATAACTTACACTTCCGTGTTGTTCGAAGTTGTAGCTGCTACGACTACAGATGAAACAGTTATTATGCATGTTACTCTCAATCTGCCACTGTCAATAGAAAGTAACTCTCAGCACCAGCAACAGCATTCAATATCAGCTGGCTCCGTGAAAATGTCAGTTTCCCTGCCGCATGGTAAACATTTGGGGGATGTGCAGACTCTGTCAAATGTTAGAAAATATATATACGTTATATGTAGACATATATCTATCATAGTAGAACATAAAGAGTAAAGAACTCCTTAAAAGCTGCAGTATCAAAAGCAAATAACATATAAAATTACAATACTGGGCATTACCTGGCTCTTGGAATGTTCTAGTATGAAATTTGTTCATGTTTAGTTGTACTAATGTTAAAAGTGTGAACCAAATGCTTTGTTCACCTATTAATGTTATACCGTTGGTCACAAGACGTATATGTAAGCGGTGTATTCATAACGTCTTTATTAGTATAACAATACAAAGCAACCTATCAATGACGCTAAGTCTAAAATGTTAGTTCAATATATTCTACAATTAAGTGAAAATATTTATAATACTGCTAATTTTAAATTACAAGGCGATGATGGCATTATTAAAAATAACTGGCGGTTAGGAGTCAACCGTTCTACGCGGACATGTCTAGACACGTTCGAGTGGAGACAGCGTTGGTAAGCAGCCCTGTTAGTGGTGGAGCACAACAACGTGACTGGTGCACATAGCGGGTATAAATAGGTGTGGGTTGCTGTATCCTTAACTGTAATTATCACCATACACCTAACTATACACTTACCATTAATTCTCACCATATCCATAACTGTAATTGTCAACATTCAATTAACTGTTATTATCACCATACCTCTAACAGTTCCTTTAATTATAAATATCATCATACTCCTAATGTACCATTAACTCTAATTCTCACTGTACCTACAACTGTATTTTTAGTTGTATTTCTATAATCATATAATCACTACACCCCCATTAAACAGTTATGATACATATTCAATACACATTATGTTCATGTTTCTCACTGTCTCTGCATACATTTGTATAATTTATTATAGTCTCCAGCCTTCCTTTCTAATTCTCACTGTCTCAGCAAACATTTAGTTTTATGACACTGTCTCCAGCCTGCCGTACTGTTTCTCACCATCCCAAAACACATTTATTTTTTTATGACACTCTCCAGCCTGTCTGGCTGTTTCTCACCATTTCAGCATACATTTATGTACTTTATAAACATGTATCTAGCCTGCCTCTCAGCATACATTTGTATAGTTTATAACACTGTCTCCAGCGTGCATTCCTTTTCCCACGTCTCATCACACATTTATTTATTTTCTGACACAGTATCCAACCTGCCTTGCTATTTCTCACCATATCAACATACATATATGTATTTATAACACTGTCTCAGCATACATTTATTTAGTTTATGACACTATATCTAGCCTGCGTTACTGTTTATCAATGTCTTAGCATACATTTCGTTAGTTTATGACACTATCTCAAGCCTGCGTTACTGTTTCTCACCGTATCAGCATATATATGTACTTTATTATACTGTATCCAGCCTGCCTTGCCTAAATTCACCGTCTCAGCATATATTTGTATAACTGATGACACTTTCTGCAGCCTGCCTTTCTATTTATCACCTTCTCAGTATACATGTGTGTATTTTATGACACTGTATCCAACCTGTCTTGATAGTTATCACAGTATCAGCATGCATTTCTATACTTGATGAGAGTGTCACCAGCCTGCATTTCTGTATCTCACCGTCTCAGCGCATATTTCTATATTTTAAGACTCTGTCTCCAGCCTGCCTTGCTGTTTCTCACCATCTCTGCATACATTTCTGCTAGAATACATAGTCACTGTACCCACGGTACACTGCTAGAATACATAGTAACTGCCTCTTAATTGTATATTTAACGATACCCATAAATGTAACCCGAACTGTAATTCACACACTACTCCTAACTGTAATTCTCACAATACTGCTAACTGTACCCATCATCTAGCAGTGGTCACCAAGCAGGGGTCAATGTTCTTTTTAATGGGTGGTCATCTAGTTAGATGGGTAAACACATTCAGTAGCCTAAACGTTTACATACCTCATGATGCAACCATGACCATCAACACCACCATCACAACCACTACCACCACCACCACCACAACCAATACCACAACAACCACAGTTACTACACTCCCAGTACACAGTCAGAATACTTGGTCACTACACCCTCAGTACATATCTAGAATGCATAGAATACATAGTAACTACAACCTCAGTACATTGCTAGAATACAAAATAGTCCGTATCTCCATCACACAGCTATAAGACACAGTCACTGCACCCTCAGTATAAATCTAGAATGTATAGTCACTAGACTTTCAGTACACAACAAGTTTACAAAATCGTAGCTATAATACATAGTCACTACAAATCCAGTATACAGTTAGAATACATAGTTAGTGCTAGAATACATACAAACACAATATTGGCACAAATCACTGTCTACCTGTATCACTTGTTACACCTATTGCACTTCGTTTTGGAAGTGTCGTGGTTAGTGCATCCACTTTACATGTCCAGATCAAGCACGTGTTAACGAACAACAACGCGAAACTAAAGTGTGTATGTTTAAACGTCTTTATTCTCGCCAATTCCGCTTTGAGAATTTATGAATTATTGGTCATGATTGGCTATTGTATCAATTGTTTCTTCAAAGGAGACTCCAATGCCCCAAACAGTAGGGCATGTCCCTTTGGACAGTCCGCGGTGCTGATCTGTGCCGTGATGGCATATTCGTCTGGTGTTCCTCCGGCATCAATACACAATTATTGGCCATAAATTATGCACCGTCCCAAATACCGGCTAAATATGCTTATGAAGGAATGCACATGCACACAGGGCATGTTTCGAGCAATGCCACCATTGCTATTAACAAGTTGCTCTGCCAATCTCTCTACAAAAGTATCTACTGTACACAACAGGTATTGTTAATTTCAGCAGGCTCACTTGAGTTCTACGGCGATGATCGTCGCTTTCTAGTTTATTGGACGACCGTTCAGTTTTATAAGGCATTATAATATGTAATAACTTTAATCTAGTTAATTTACCTTTGTTTCCGCTGTCTTCGTTTCGTGTGATACGCCTGTGTGGCGAAAGGAAGGCGTGTCCGCATCAAATGATTAAACGAGCGGTATAAAGCCGCAGCACGACTAACTTTGGCCCACACTGGCGTATTGGGCAAGAGGACAAAGAGTCATGCCACACACTTGACTTTGGGATTATATTTTTTGTACACAACCAGTTGCGCCAATATATTGCAACGTAGCCAAATGATGGGTGACTGAGAATGTTCCCATTTAGCCCTCTTTCCGAGATATTTATATACATACAACTCACACAATAAGTCAACACGTGGACAGTAATTACCATAGGTTTTAGTTTTCTGAACAGCCACGGCAACGTATTGTCGCTGCTGACAGGACGAAGCTACCTGGGGGCTTTGTGAAAGCGGCGAGGTGCGGAACCGACTTATTAGCATTCCGGAGGACATAACTTTGGTCTGAGCACCGGACATCGGTTTGGCGTGAAGTCTGGTAGACAGGGAATGAGACACGCACGAACGTAGACTGCGTTTTGTTTGCCTTAAGGAACTTAGACAAACAGCCGATTCAGCGCTTGCTTAGTGACAGTGGCATCTGCTAGGTGAGTTCCCGATGCTCGAAGCAAGAGTTTCGGAGCAGATGCTAATTTGAAGTAATACAAAGTTCATTCGGACGCAAGCAATGGCGGAATGTTGCCTTAGGGTGGCATGCTGATGCAACCGTGTAGTTGAAGTGTGCGATTTGTTGTGCTCGTTTGGACTAAGTTAAATGGTTTTCTGGCACAAGGCTATGCCACCCCCGCTGCGCGCATTTTAATTACCGTATAATTTGTATTCATGATCGGGCATGCCATCTTGTTAAATACAATTCTCCTTCGTCACATTACAGGAAATCCATTAAAACTGAAAATTATTTGCTTCCAAGGGTGATGATACGAGCAAATCTGTGTTCTTCCCAAATACGACCTGGTTATTTAATCAAAGTAACAATTCACACACATCTCTATAAATAGCAATATATCCACTTATCAAGACAATTCAAATTTATTGTAACTATTTACCATCAATGCAAAGCAGAGCAAATCCGTATGTAATAATATAACTGAACTATAGGGATCTTAGCAATAAAGCACGAAAACAGTGTGCATGTGTAGAAGTATTCGTGAATGTGATGCACGCTCTTCAGTCTTCAGTTCATTAATGCATACAGCCTCTTCTGGAGAACATTAATTACAATTAATTAATGCATGTGTTACATCATGCATTAATTAATGCATGATTTTAACAAGGTTGCCATTCCAAACAACAAGTTTGCTGATGGCAAGTGGACAAGGAATCCATTGGCTTATTAATAATCCAACAATTTTTTCATATATGTGTAGCCCGCCCTTATCAATTCTATTTTTAAACATATTCACACTACTAGCACTAACACAATAATTTGGCAGTTTGTTCCACTCATTTATCATCCTCTGTGTGAAAGAGTACTTTCTCATGTCCAAAATACAGTGCTCCTTAACTAATGCTGCTTTATGTCCTCTGGTTCTGCTGCCTTCTTTAAGTTTGAAGAACATATTCCTGTCAACATCCTCATAACCATTCACTATTTTAAACACTTCTATTTGGTCTCCTCTTAGTCTACTGGTCTCTAGTGTTGGCAAACCACATTTAATAAGCGACTAAGGTCTCTCAATTCTGGAATCATTTTAGTTGCTCTTCGTTGTATTTTTTCATGTTTGTCTATGTCCTTTTTACGATATGGTCTGCATGATTGAATACAATATTCCAAATGTGGTCTAACTATTGTTTGTACAGGGGTACAATTAGCTCTTTCTCCTTATACATGATAGTTCTCCTAATTAGCCCTATAATTTGATTTCCTTTCGAAGCAGCAGTACCACATTGCTCTGACATTTTCATGTCAGCACTAAATGTTACACCTAAATATTTTTTGTGTGTGGTTCTACCTAGTACAGCATCCCCAATTTTATATTCTTCATTCATGTTTCCATGTCCTATGTGTATACATTTACACTTCCCAAAATTGAATAACATTTGCCATTTTTCTGACCATTTAACTAATTTATCTAGATCACCCTGTAAACTTTGTTTATCTGCATCATTAGTAACCTTTCTGAATAATTTTGTGTCATCTGCAAATGTTAGTACTTTGCTAGATATATCATCTTCCAAATAACTTTTATATATTAAAAACAGTATGGGCCTAATGATGTAACATGTTATATATTAGGATCGTTATGTAATATACATTGTGTCTTGTCTTGTGTTAAAATAATTCCAAATTGCAGCACCGCTAATTATCTTACATGCAGGCTCATTATTAAAATCATGCTTCTTTTTTCCAATGATGCCAAGCTACGAACATCACAGCATTTAACATTCCATGGTGGCGCACCCTGTCGGATTTATGGAATACACGTGGACTGATGGAGGCAGAAATGTTCGCACATGGATTATCCGACTGTCTAACAATGTCTCGCGGTCGAACAATTGCAAATATAAGATAACTTCACAGGTAAATATATTGGGCATATGGCATGTTTCAGTAAATCCACTAAAATAGAGCAAGCCGTGACAATCTGTACGATTTCTGAGCAGAATTGAGAATTGACCTGTATTCCAAATGTAAACAAACAGATTGGAGTTAGACCGCAATTGTTTTCTTCATGTGTGTGTTTGTTTGTGTGTGTGTGTGTGTGTGTGTGTGTGTGTGTGTGCATGTTAGTGTGTGTGTGTGTGTGTGTGTGTGTGTGTGTGTGTGTGTGTGTGTGTGTGTGTGTATGTGTGTGTGTGTGTGTGTGTGTGTGTGTGTGTGTGTGTGTGTGTGTGTGTGTGTGTGTGTGTGTGTGTGTGTGTGTGTGTGTGTGTGTGTGTGTGTGTGTGTGTGTGTGTGTGTGTGTGTGTGTGCGTGTGTGTGTGCGTGTGTGTTTTTCTTTGTGTGTTAATTTTTGTCCCATATGAAAATATACCATGGTAAATGCATGGTATACCATGGTGTTTTGAAACAGGTAAACCATGGCAAACCATGGTAAATCATGGCAAACCATGGTAAATCATGGTAAACCATGTAAATACCATGGTATACTATGGAATACCATGGTATACATTTTCATAAGTGTAACACAACACCTTGCATCCGCAATGGGTAGACTACAGTGCAACAAATTGCCGAACGTTGAAGCATGGGTTTAATTACGACCTTTGGGCATCTGTTAGCAGGACATATATATTTTGTACTAACTACCCCATTGAAAAGTCTTTGGGGTAAAATAAGCATGTTTTGAAATATGAATTACATATTTACTGGGTTATAATTCATTGTAATTATATTATTTCATAATATGATGTGTGATATATGCGATGTTGTAGACAACTTTATCAAAATGTACTGTGGCGCACACTGTCTAATACATCAACTAGAAGTCACTCACAAGAAGGGATAGCCTTCATCAGCACACGACAATGCGTCATACCATTGCCTCGTAAAATTGTATATGTAGTCAAGCAGAGCAGTAAACCGACTTAGGGCGTAGCCGCGATGAAAAATGTTTTATTGCTAGTTCTCAAATGACCAATGTGTTAAGGTGTTCATACAAACCATGTACTTAAGCACCTATATACCAAATAAAACGAAATATGGGTTAATCGGCTTCGGAAAACAAATATTTATTTCAATTCAAACAATTAAAAGTTCGCACCATAGTAATGATAACATATTAAATGTGCCTGTACGTGTGTGCGTGTGCATGTGCCTGTGTGTGTATGTGTGTGCCTGTGCAAAATACCAACTTTACTGAATCATGCAATTGGATGGTTCGAAATTAATTAGTATATTTTGGTCTGCTTGTGTGTATATGTCTGTATATGTGTGTGTATACGTGTGTGTGTGTGTGTGTGTGTGTGTGTGTGTGTGTGAGTGTGTGTGTGTGTTTGTGTGTGTATGTGTGTGTGTGTGTGTGATGTGGGTGTGTGTATGTACCAGTGCCTGTGTGTTGTGTGTATACGTATGTGTATACATATGTGTGTATGTGTATGCTATGAGAAAACACATAGGAATAAGACTCTTACGATATGGCAGCGGCAAACCACATAACATACATGGTGTGTGCGTGTGTGCGTGCGTGCGTGCGTTTGAGTGTGTGTGTGTGTGTGTGTGTGTGTGTGAGTGTGTGTGTGTGTGTGTGTGTGTGTGTGTGTGAGTGTGTGTGTGTGTGTGTGTGTGTGTGTGTGTGTGTGTGTGTGTGTGTGTGTGTGTGTGTGTGTGTGTGTGTGTGTGTGTGTGTGTGTGTGTGTGTGTGTGTGTGTGTGTGTGTGTGTGTGTGTGTGTGTGTGTGTGTGTGTGTGTGTGTGTGCAAAATACCAACTTTACTGAATCATGCAATTGGATGGTTCGAAATTAATTAGTATATTTTGGTCTGCTTGTGTGTAAATGTCTGTATATGTGTGTGTATACGTGTGTGTGTGTGTGTGTGTGTGTGTGTGTGTGTGTGAGTGTGTGTGTGTGTTTGTGTGTGTATGTGTGTGTGTGTGTGTGGTGTGGGTGTGTGTATGTACCAGTGCCTGTGTGTTGTGTGTATACGTATGTGTATACATATGTGTGTATGTGTATGCTATGAGAAAACACATAGGAATAAGACTCTTACGATATGGCAGCGGCAAACCACATAACATACATGGTGTGTGCGTGTGTGCGTGCGTGCGTGCGTTTGAGTGTGTGTGTGTGTGTGAGTGTGTGTGTGTGTGTGTGTGTGTGTGTGTGTGTGTGTGTGTGTGTGTGTGTGTGTGTGTGTGTGTGTGTGTGTGTGTGTGTGTGTGTGTGTGTGTGTGTGTGTGTGTGTGTGTGTGTGTGTGTGTGTGTGTGTGTGTGTGTGTGTGTGTGTGTGTGTGTGTGACTGTCTTTATGTCTTTGAGTGTATATGTGTGTGTGGGACCGAACCAGACACGTGTTAACCTACAATAACGCGAAACTAAAGTATGTGTGTTTAAACGTAATGTCTCTCGCCAATTCCGCTTTGAGCTTTAATCATATATCGGTCAAAACTTACCATTGTTTCAACTGGTTTACTGGGGGAGACTCCAATACCCCAAACAGTATGGGTATGCCCCACTTTGGTCAGTTCGCGGTGCTGCTCTGCGCCGAGATATCTTAGTCGTATGGCGCTCCTCCAACATATATGCAAAAGTTTGGGCCCCACAAATTCTGCCCTGTCCCACATACCGGCTAAATCCGCCTATGAAGGAACGCACATACACATAGGGAATATTTCGAGGAATGACACCGTCACTATTCACAAGATGCAGTACCAGTCTCTTTATACCAGTATCCACTGTGCGTCACAGGCATTTTTAATTGCAGCAGGCTCACTTGAGTTGTATGGCGATAATCGCCGCTTTGCGGCTTAATGTACAATCGCTCGGCTTTATAAGGCAAACTAATCTACTGAAAAAGTTTAATTGACTTTTGTTTCTGCTGTCTCCTTCTTGAGTAACCCGCCGATATGACGAACGACAGACGTTTTCGCATCAAGTGATTAACCGAGCGGCACAAAACCGAAACACGACTAACTTGTGCCCACAGTGGCGTATTGGGGAAGAGGAAAAAGAGCCATGCCGCACACCTGGCTATGGGATAAGAATTGTTCGTACATAACCTGTTACGCCACTATATTGTGGCGTAGCCAAATAATAGGTGACTTAGAATGTTCCCATTGGGCCTCTTTCCGAGATCTTCAAGACACCATCTCGCATCCGCTATGGGTAGGCTACAGTGCAACAAATCGCCGAAAGTTGAAGCATGCGTTTAATTGCGACTTTGGGCATCTGTTAACAGGACGTATATATTTAGAAGTAACTACCTCACTGAACAATTATTTGAATAAAATACCATGATTTTCATATCATAATTACAAAATTATTCATTGTATTTAAATTATTGCTTAATATGATGTGTGTAATATACGGTGTCGTGCACGGCTTCAAACCATTGTACTTTGGCGCACACAGTCGAACAAGTCAAGTCACTAACAAAAACGGCTAACATTTATCAACACATAACTGTGCGTTAGGCCATTGTGTCGTAAAATGTCATATGTTGTCGAGCACAGCAGTAGACAGGCCTTGGGCGTAGCCACGCTGAAAACTGTTTATTGCTAATGCTCAAATTACCAACGCTTTAAGGTGTTAATAAAACCATGCAATTGAGAACCTATATACCAAATAATATAGATACATATGGGATCACCGGACTTGGACAGCCAGCATTTATTTCAGGCATTTAAAAAGTTCGCGTTGTAGTTTTAATAATATATCAATTAATGTGCCTCTGTGCGTATGTGTGTGTGTGTGTGTGTGTGTGTGTGTGTGTGTGTGTGTGTGTGTGTGTGTGTGTGTGTGTGTGTGTGTGTGTGTGTGTGTATGTGTGTGTGTGTGAGTGTGTGTGTGTGTGTGTGTTTGTGTGTGTGTGTGTGTGTCTGTACTAGCTGCCAACTGAGGACCTGCATGTGTTTACACACCCTTCAACTGGGGACTCCCAGACAACTGGGGACCTCAGGCCACGTCCTCAGTTGTGTTTTTGTATTAATGGGTACAGAAACGTTGTTTGAGTTGAGTTAGACTAAAATTAGTAAAGTTCTTATTTGACAGTTTCGATGAGTTTCGTGTGTTATCTGTGTGTGTGCACCTCGACGATTTCAAAGCTCCCGCTATACTTTCATCACACACAAACTCGTTGTGCGCATGCGCTAGCAAAGCCGCGGGCATTTCCGGAGTTTTCGTGTCGTGGAAGCAATTACTCGGCAACAGTTACACGTGAGTATTCTACAGTCTGACGTTATATATTCACTATTTTTAAAGCCTCTGTACTTTTCTATAAGGTTGAGGAATTTTGTAGTGTAAATGTAGTCTGGCAAAAGCATACATTCATTTAGTATATTGTGTTTTTTCGGTCCAAATAGTGCAACCGCGATGAGCGAAAATATAAGCCGCTAGCGTTTACTGAAGAAGACGGTAATGTGTCGCGGCGCTTTAAGAGATATGATCACTTCCGTCTTGCAATTGAAAATCTTTTAATCGTCCAATAGTCAATAAAGGTTAGTTATCATTTTATTTCTGGCCTAAAGCTAAGACATCAAATGCGATGTAATTTTAGAGGAAACAAGACTCCTCTTTATGACTTTATTTTTCTCTTGTACAGCTTATTTTAATACGATTTTCCTTACACACACACACACATATATATATATATAATGTGTGTGTAAGGAAAAGCGTATTAAAAATGTATAAGCTGTACAAAATATTTTATTTTCCCAATCATGCATATTTAAAATCTAAATATGCATGTCACTTGGTGAATCACTATGGAGTGATCTTAGGAATCATTTCTACTTTTATGTACATTTACTAGACTCAGTACTAAGGTATATGTTTCAGGATGCATTACTGTTGCAATTCTGTAAGTAATAAATTTTAGCGACCATCAATATATTCAGTTACAACATTAAATCTGTTTCTGCATTTCCCGTGTATGTGATGCCACATTAAACGGTAGCATATCTAATAAGAATGTACGTAATGATTTGTGTTTGACGTACGTGGTTTGATCTTCTTTAATCTAGTGGCAACATGAGGCGAAGGCGCCAAAAGCGGCAGACACCTCTCCAGGAGGCGGAGAAATGCTGCACAACAGGCGTCAATGTTTTGCAGCATTTCACTGTTGAATACATTGATTCTGAAATTGGTATGTACAGCAGCCTAGAAAAGCATGCTGACACAAACATATTGATTTACATTGTTTAATTATAACTTTTTGCTTATTTTTAAAACATTCACTTGTATTATTTTGTTTTTATTATGTTTGGCTGGTGTCACATGGCACAAGATTGAAGTTTATAAAGGCTGCACTGCTATTCACAATGTTATTACAGGTGTTTTAGTTTTACATTGATCTGATACTTTTTAATGCTGCATATCAGTACTCTTGACGCAATATGATATCTGGGTACTAGTATGTGATTTATGAGACATTGAGAGTGATTTATTCAAACAGTGCGCTTATAGAATGTATGCGAAACTGAAATATCAGATGCAACACCTGTTTTACACTTGTGGATTATTTAAATAACAACAAAGTATTTTAAACCTACATGATAACTGTTGAAACATTAGTACCATAAATTATAAATGAATGGCAAAATATAGAAAGACTGGACTACCGGAGGTAACCTTTACAAAGGCATTATGTGGTATATCTTGTTCTTATTTTCTAGGTCATGGTGTTTTCGCAAAATGCAACTTTGACAAAGGAGACTTTCTTCTACACTATCAAGGAGAACTTCTTTCATACAAGAAAGCTTTAAGCCAAGAGAAGATGTATTCTGCAGAAGAGCGAGCATTCATGTACTACTTCAAGAACAGTCAGAGTGGGTGTACAATGTGGTGAGCTTGCCTTTTCACTGTAAAAATATGCCCCTCATGGACCAGTGTATGTTTGTAAATACCTAAGCATTCTGAGACATTTTTATACTATGAGAAATATATATGTTATGATATATACATGAATGCTAGAATATATGTTGATGAATATCTTAGCTGCTTCCAACTATGCATTAAAGTATAGCTTATGTAAATGTTCTGGAAAGTTTATGGAGTTGAATATAATGGTCAACAGTTTATAATAGGATATATGTAATGACAACTCTACAAGTATTTGTCCATGTAAATGCCTAATACTACATATTTTTCAGTGTTGATGCAGCTCTTGATCCGTTCGATTTGAACATTACAAGAATGGTTAATCATGCATCCAGTCCTCCACTTCAGAACTGTAACATGGTAATTGTGATGTGTCCATCTGGCTGCCCAAACCTATGTCTCTTTGCATCAAGAGACATTCGTGCTGCCGAGGAACTGCGCTATGATTATGGAGGTGGACGCTCTCCACGGCAAAAAAAGACTGAAACAAGAATTTCAACTGGAAAACGACATAAATCAACTTACGATGATGATTCTGTTGTATCAAATAGTTACTCTAGTGCCATATATCGCGATGAATCAGATGAGGATTACAATCCTTTAGAAGATGAAAGTGCATCAGTTGACTTGGAGGGCAACGGAGATACATCAGAAATAGAAGAAGATCATTGTGAAAGTAGGTTGTCAGATGAATTGTCTGAAGTTTGTCCCATGTATAATAAGGCCAGCAGTAGTACGGAAACAATCACTGGATGCCACTCAGTTAGTAGCAGTACATCAGTTCACCAGGAAGACAAACTCTACGTGCAGCAGTCTGTGGTGGGTGGTGAAAAACGACAGCTGAAGAACCACAGTTGTCTATATTGTGAAAAGCAAATTTCCAAAATGGCAAGACATTTGGAACAAGTACATGCAGATGAGTTGGAAGTAGCAAAAGTGCTAAATCTTACTAAAAAATCAAAAGAAAGAAGGGCAGCTTGGGCAGCCTTGGTTAACAAAGGTGACTTTAATCACAATTACAGCGTGATTGAAAATGGATCCGGCTGCATTATTCCAAGATACAGAGCCAGACCAACTCAATTGTCACAAACTAGTGATTATGTACCTTGTGAATACTGCTGGGCTATGTATGTCAAAACAGACTTGTGGAAACACCAGAAGACCTGTCCACTGAACGAAAATGTCCATGATAAAGCAAAACGTAACGAACCCATTAAAAATGGGAAACTTCTTCTGCCACTGAAAGTGAAGAGCAGAGCTCTGTATGCTAACATTCTGCTTCACATGGTGGATGATGAAGTGAGATATACAATAGAAAGTGACCCTTTGTTAACAGCATACGGAGTTCGGCTGTATGAAAAATATGGTCATGAAATTCACAATCGCAGTTACATAGCCAACAAACTGAGAGAGCTTGGAAGACTGATTTTAAGCATCAGGAAGATCACCAGTACAAAAACAGATTTGGAAAGTTGCATTGAGCCCGTTAATTGGGAACTGCTCCTTCAGGGGGTTAGAGAAGTTGCTGGTTATGATGAAAAGAACCACAGTTATAAGACTCCTTCTCTGCCACTGAAACTTGGAGCCAGTTTGATGAAGTGTGCCAAGCTTCTTCAGTCAACAGGCCTGATTGAAAGCAATGATGAGAAAATAAAGAAGGCTCAAGCATTTCTGGACCTATATGCCAGTGAATGAGTGACAGAATTAGCACGGTGTCTCGGTCAACTTTGAGAGAAAACCAGTACAACAGACCACGCCTCTTGCCTTTGATTGAAGATGTTGTAAAGTTGCAGAAGCACTTATCTGGGAAAATTGAAGAGAAATTGTCGGAAATGGCTCAGGACGTAAACACCTATGTTGACATAGTTCAGCTTTCTTTGGCACAAGTGATCTTGTTTAACAGGAGGAGGAGTGGGGAAGCAGAGCGTATGAAATTGTCTGACTATGAAACAGCAGTAAAAAACAAAACAGAGCCTTCAAGGGAAGTTCAGAAATCTCTCTCAAAGTTTGAAGTTCATTTGTGTAAAAGTCATACCAGAGTAGAAACCAAAGGCAAACGAGGAAGGCGAGTTCCTGTGCTTCTAACCCGGCGTATGCTGGCAGCAATACAGGCTCTGATCATGAAAAGAGAACTTGCTGGAGTTCAGTCTGATTTCCTGTTTGCTAGACCCGGTGTCGCAGCTATGCCGTACAGAGGGCATGATTGTCTTCGAAGGTATGCTAAAGAATGTGGTGCAAATCGCCCAGAACTTATGACGTCAACAAATCTGCGCAAACAACTGGCAACAGTGTGTCAGGTACTCAGTCTAAGTGAAAACAGTCAAGACATCCTCGCCAACTTTCTGGGCCACGACATCAGGATCCATCGCTCCTTCTACAGACTGCCTGACAACCTTCTTGAAGCAGCCAAGGTTACAAAGGTGCTTCATGCGGTTAACGAAGGGGAGATTGCAAAGTGGAAAGATAAAGACTTCGATGAAATAGACTTTGACCCAGAGGGTTAGTTTATAGTTTTTACTGGAAAAGTTACTGTTTTATTTAGATGGCATAGAAAAGTTAATAATTTATGAAGGGGAGATTGCAAAGTGAAAAGATAAAAACTTCAATGAAATAAGTGAAAAGATAAAGACTTTGACCCAGAGGCCTTATTTTATTTACTGAAAAAAGTTACTGTTCTGTTAAGATGGTTTAGGGAAGTTATAATTACTTTATATCAAGATTAGCTGACTACATGACTGTGTTCTTTGTAAAAAAATTAAGAGTAGTTTGACTGAAGTGTTAATCAATACTGTTGTAAGCTTAGAACCCAGCCGACTCTCTGCAAGATATTTGGTCAATTGTATTTTGCAGAGACTGTTCAAGCTGAACAGTCGGGTGAAGAGGATGATGACACAGAGGATGACTCAGCTGACACCTTGACGAAAAATCAGGATTTGGAATCTGATGATGGTATGCTTTTAAGATATGTAAACATATTGTTTAGTATCCATACATGTGCTGTCAGGTTAAGGTTTTATTTGAAAAATTTATGCGTGGATAACTCATAAAATGTAGTGTAACAGTATTGCATGCCATTGTAATGAAGTTTTTAAGTTTACTTATAAGGTAATGACTGCTTGGGGAAAACAGTGTTCAAATTTTCGATATACTCGGTTTATTTATTCGTTTTATCTTTCGTTGTCTTGCTTTCAGACATGGACTGCACACCAGAGAGCCCTGGAATGAAACATCCAAGGAATAGGCAAAAGTCAAAGAAAACCGGTACTATTTATTTATTATAAGAGGACATATGGCAGCTAGAATGATGTTTTATGAAAAACAAACTTACTCAACATGTGTTTCCTCCTTATTCCAATATTTTTGTATGTTTAATATAAATAAAGTTCACTTTTATAATAGTGACTTACCTCTAAATTTTTTTCATGGTGAAAGCTTTCTTCTAGCAAGTAATCAATGCTGTTATTCAATCTTTGATGGCCATTTACCCAAAAAAATGACATTTTGGCAATGAGAAAGTTCAACACCCTGGAATTTAAAATGATATTGTCATCTCGTTTGGATTGTTGTGTCTGCCTGCAAATTCACCAAAAATGTCCTTAAAAATTTGGTTTTGTGCAATATCTTGGGGGTAGTGAATAAAAATGTGTTGACAAATGTTAAATTTAGAATATCATAACTTTTAAAATTTAGAAGAAGGAAAATATTCATAATGTTGGAATTTTTTTAGAGGAATTCTCGAGTTAACTAAGCCAATGATGATTGTGAAAGTATTATGATAAAACATCCACTACTTATGTGTTGTAATTTTTTAAGAGGGGCTATAATTCCGTCATATGGCAGCTGTTTTGTTTGTTGCCATGGCATGAAAATTTGCAATATATTTTTTACTAGAAAAAACTAACTTTACACTTTGGGCGTAAAAAATTGCACTGTGCAAAAAAATCCTATCCAGCTTCCATATATCCCCTTAATTAAATATATTTAAAAAGGGTAGTATTTAAAAAAAAAAATTTGGGGTACTTTCCCATGCTTAAAGGTCATATGTTTTTTGTCCCTAAAACCGAACTTAAAACTTATTGTGCTTATCATAGCAGAGCACTCGTTGATGTGTCGTAGCAGATATCTTGGTGGCAGAGTGGTTAGCACACCTGCAAACTCCGATCACGAGGGTTATGCCTGGCCACAACTAAACAGTTCAATATATGTAAACACTGCTCTTTCCATTGTAATGCAGATGATCGTTTTAATATCAGTCATGTCTCTCTCTCAGGAGATGAGCTCAGGGTTGTTCCATTTTAATTCGTTGGTGGGGGTCACTATAATTCCAAATTCATTGGTGGGGTACCAATTATTTGCAATTCTGTGGTGGGGTATTCTCCGAATTTCTACATTCCGCATATGGGTTCTGAATGTAGGGTCCTGGCGTATTATTTCCTCTGTCAGAAATAATTTTGGTCACTTCTGATGATACCAAATTATAACATAGGTATACAGTGTGCATCAATATAGTTACTCATTGATTTTGTAATGTGAGTGCTACTAATTCAAGTCCACCTCCACATTTTAACGGAATAGCCCTCACCAAAAGACTAACTGAGTGCGATGTTGCACTATATAAGAAATTTATTTTTTATTAAATAATTAATAATAAGTTCAACTGTTTTGCAAAAATAGTTTTAAAATGTTTTCTTTAAACAAGCCTTAGAATGTATTCTCAATATTTGTAGATAGCAATACATTTGTATTCTTATTCAAGTACATTCATGGTTCTGTGAAAATTTCTTTTGCATAGGACACAGCACTGTGAGGAAAAAGCCTTGGTCACACGAGGAGAAGTCAGCAGTAGAGAAACACTTGAGCAGATTCATCACAATGATGAAGGTGCCAGGAAAGAAGGCTTGTGCGGAGGCAGTGGAACTGGAATCAGCATTACAGTGCCGGTCTTGGGAAGCAGTCAAATATTATGTGTACAATTGTATTCAGATGAAGAAGAAAAAATTAAGGAAGTGAATGATTTTTGTAGAAGGCCGCAAAAGAGACAATAGGAAGACCTATATATTCCTCTTATATTGTGTGTTAGGCGTGTAGCCAAGTCATTTATGCATTGCATAGACATGTATGCATTTTGGAACCATGCACATTTCTATTAATGACTGTTGCGTGCATCATTTGTGCTATTCATATTTGCATTTTCTACCAAGTGTTGGCTTCGTAGTTTGTACCAAAATTAATTCGTTTCAAGTATATTTCTGCATGGCTCATACAAGACAAAATGGTTGATAGCCAGTAATTGTAAAGAATAAAAATGATGAACCTGTTAACAAAACTGTGTGTCTTGTATATAGGAAGTAGATTTGATACATATGAAGGTTATATATAGTGTAACGTCATTGGTTTCATGCAGCAGTAACAATTGAGATATATATAGTAAAGTAGAATAGCATATTCTCAAGCACCACATATAATTCGACAACCAGGTACATCTGATTTTCCTAGGGCGATGTATATGTGTACCCACATTAACACCACACAGTAGATTTTTCCATGAAAAGCGCACCATATGAAATCAATCTAGGAAGTCTTCAGTAAGGAGCATGTATGGTTTCTTCTTTGCGAATGTGTATGTAAAGTCGTCGGTTGGGAAGTGACTGCAGGGATCCTCGTTAACAAGTGTCTCTGGTGAAGTATTTGCTTGGGAGCACATGTAGCGGTTCGCAGTTTCAAGGGTTTATGGGAAATTTTCGGTTGAGAGTGTGTTGTAAGGTCCTCAGTTGCAAGTGTGTATGGGAAGTCCTCAGTTGAGAGAGTGTGTGTGACAGGTTCTCAGTTGCAGGTGTACAGTCATATCATTATTGTGTCTTCTAAAGCAAGCTTGTCAGTATGATCCACAATGTCTATAATACCAATTAAAACAAATTAGAGTTAAATATTTTTACAAACTTTGTTTTTATTAGCTTATTAATTGGGTCCCCAGTTGCAGGTGTGCTGTCACAAGTACTCACTTGGCACCTTGTACACGTATGGTGTGTGTGTGTGTGTGTGTGTGTGTGTGTGTGTGTGTGTGTGTGTGTGTGTGTGTGTGTGTGTGTGTGTGTGTGTGTGTGTGTGTGTGTGTGTGAGACAGAGAGAGATATATAGAGAGAGTGTGTGTTTGTGTTTGTGTGTGTGTGTGTGTGTGTGTGTGTGTGTGTGTGTGTGTGTGTGTGTGTGTGTGTGTGTGTGTGTGTGTGTGTGTTTACGTCTGTATTTATGTGTGTATGCTTGCGTGCCACAATGTGTATTTGGGTGTATGTGTTTATGTGTGTACGTGTGTGTTTGTTTGCCTGTGTATGTGTGTCTAAGTGGGTATGTGTTTGTTTGTGTGTGTTTGTGTGTTTTTGTATGTTTGTCAGTGTATACATATGCATTGTTCTAGCTTCACTGAATCATTTACTGGGCTGAGGTTGTATGTGTGTGTGTGTGTGTGTGTGTGTGTGTGTGTGTGTGTGTGTGTGTGTGTGTGTGTATATATATATATATATATAGAGAGAGAGAGAGAGCCAGTGAATTGTGTTAACCTGCTCTTCCCTTTTTTATAACAATAAAGACACAATGCTATAGCATACACAAAGATCATCCGTAAATTATACGAATTGTGTTTTTTTATGGAAGTCATCAAAGTGTATGCAGTGTTTTGATGGTGTAATTAGTACTGTGTCAAACGACTACGCATTATAGTATTTGTGTTTAATTATATTGACATTATTATATTACGTTATTAGCTTAGCAAGGAGCACCGAAAAAAGTAAGGATATGTTTTATATAAAGCTGCGCCATTCTGTTAATTAATACTACGCCACTAGTGCTTGCAGTATAGCAATATATTCACTTACCAAATGAAAATATATGTGTAAACCAATAGTACAACGCTTGACAATAGAATATGGCCATGCGGTTTGCGTCTAACTCCATTTTATCCCTACGATTGGTGTTTTTTACATTACATGCATTTTTGTTTGTTTGTTGATGATTTCAAAATGAGTCATGTGTCGAGCCCAAGTTATCATAACAAAAACAATGAATGGAACGACAGTAACAACAACAACAACAAAAACAACAACAACAACAAAAACAACACCAACGACAACATCAGCAGTTTTCAATTGTCTTGGCCAAGTTGTGTCCACACAGCTTGGTTGAAGTGTAGTAATTTGTGTCCAATAGCAATACTGTCCTGTTAGGTATAGTGTTCAGTGTACAATCGATGCAAATATTCATCTCCGAAAAGTGTTAGCCTTCTTGAAAATACAGTGTGAGGAGTTTCAATGTCATTGTTACCGCTAGACTGTCAGATGTTTACTTACTACACCAAACCATCAAACGGTCGTACGAAATGTGTATGGCAAGAATGGCAAAGAGTGATAAAAAACATGTCTTGTCTGCCATCCACAATAGTGAACACTGGGAGAAGCTGCTTTAAATTAACAATAGTTGAAAATGTGCTGCTAATGTCACATGTATAATTGTTTATCTGTGGACAGCTGATCATTCTTTAGAGATATAAACCGATCCGTCAGAAATAAAGTATTTTAATTGGATTGGAAGTATTAATGTTATGCAGCCCCTGTAACCACATGTAAAAGTTTACGTTATAACGCAGATGGATATTTCTACCACAGTTCTCGTTGATCAGATTAATACTCCTCTTCAAATACTAGTATAAACTGTTGAATTTCAGCACATGTACTAGGTTATTAATCAGAGTTTAAAGGAGTAACCAGTTCCATTACACCACAACGACAATTTTCTTACAATCCTTGTCAATTAGTTCAATGAGTTTCTTACCTGGATGTATATATTGTACCAAATGTGTACAATTTCAAATAATTATGCTTAAAACACAACTATTACACTGCAACCACTGTTCAGTATACCAGTACCAGTTTTTTTCTAAACTGTAACATTGAAGCGTTTCAGTTATTTTATTGTTGGTGATTCATCAAAACTTACTGCATCAATCGCATTATACAGAAACGTCAGAAACTTATACTATAACATACATCTTCATGCCACTGAATCCATGTGTAGACATTTACGTTACAATGCAGATGAATATTGCTACCATACTTCCCGTTGATCAGATAAACCCTCCACCCTTCCTGTCCCCCTCCGATGAAGGGACACCATCACTGCAACTTTCTTTCAAAGTAAATAATAATAAATCAACGTCCTTGATTCACCAATGCTAAATCATGAATCCAGCACATTGCGGCCTCCAACACCGTTAATTTTCTTAAAGAGAATCATACTTTAAATGAGATTGGTAGCTTAGTTGGAAGTATCTACTGCACTAAACATATATTTAAATGTATCTACGCTTCATGTTTTAATCATGTAAACAAGATGAATGATACTAGCATTAACTCAATATATTTACTGCATATACTATAAATGTAAAGGTTAATACTCTTAAATTACAATATTTATCTTCTTTCATTAAATTGCGCGGTGGCTCCGTGACAGTGCTTTTGACATTCGGTCGAGGGGACGGGGGTTTGAAACCTCCTATTGCCGTTTCGAGACTTGGACAATTTCGTTCACTCAACATTGTCTTTGCTTTCTGAAAATACAATAAAAGCCGTTCGTCTTGTTTACCTGGTGACTATGTCATAATCCATGCAGATAAATGGATACACATATATCGCGGACTCACTAATTCTAGAGTAGGACCTTATGAAAGTGAAATAAATAAATATATCAATGGTTTTAACAGAGAAACTGATTTAATTATTATTAATTTGACATTTAGCTGCAATATTTTGTTCTTTTCTTTTAGAAGCGTTTTTATTTAATGCAAGGATGTAATGCAACATACAGCCATATCGCACCGCGACAGGCTGCCCAGCTTGTATTGCTAAATGTTGTATTATTAAGATGTATTGCCTGTGTTCGTGTATGTTGTTCTATTATAAACTACGCATGGTAATAATACGCTTTGTTCAATGTACAAGTAATGTCAATAAATGATACTGATTTGTCAGGAGAACGTTCGGTGAGAGTCTAATGTCGGTTGTGAAAGCCCAGCACCCGGTGAACGTATTCTAGTTACTAAGTGCTGCATTCAGTAAAAAAAACAGGTGAATTCTTCTAAAGAAACACGAACAATAGTCAATATGACGAGAACAATATGCAAATACATCATTGTTAAAAAATCATTACAACTGTTTTCGCTAAGTAGTCATGTTGGTTAGAATAATACAAGTTAATAGCGGGTATCTTTCAGTCAGTTAAACGATATTAGAAGCTGTACGTTGTTTGGTCGTTCAAAGTACATGGCGCTTTCAAGTATTCCACGGTCGCTCTACGGCAGGTGTCATGCTGTCTGTGTCAAACTTGAGACGGAATCTCTGTTGGAGCTCACTCAACACTCGGTTGGCTGAAATAAAAAATGTGACTTTCTACAAAAAAAACCTGTGAAGAGAGAGAATTTGAGAAGTAGTATTTGCCAAATTAAATGTCGGCGCGTGAATAGACAAGACCTGGGATGGAGGAACGGAGGGAGTGATGTAAGGAGAGGGAGGGAGGAGAGAGGGTGGGAGTGAGAGAGGGAAGGACGTGTACCTGGCAATATACAGTGGTGTAAAAAAGCCTATAGCCCAGTATCTTCAGCGTGGCTGATTGCTTCCCCCAGAAGTCGAGTTGTTGCTGGAAGGAACATGTCTGGAAGGCGTCGAGTGTAACGTCTGCCAGAGGGTGGAGTGGAAGGTCTGTCAGGGGGTGGAGTGTACAATCTGGTTGGGGTGGAGTGTAATATCTGACAGGGTTTGAGTGTAAGGTATGCCAGAGGGTGGAGTGTAAGGTATGCCAGTGGTTGAAATGTAAGGTATGCTAAGGGGTGGAATGTAAGGTCTGCCAGGGGCGGAGTGTAAGGTCTGGTAAGGGGTGGAGTATAAGGTCTTCCAGGGGGTGAAGTGTAAGGTCTTGGAAGCTGCTATTTAAAATGGCATCTTCGGTAAGAATCCCTAAATCGAAGTTGCGCTCGTACTCGCTGTGTTTCTGTTATTGTGAACGGTGACTTGGATGGTACGACGCGGCGGTTGATGTGGTTTTTTGATGGATACGTGTGTTTACAAGGAACGGCCACTGCAGTTCGTGGTATGTAATTTAGACCATGCAGCATCGTTTAAAGTAACATGACATTTTACAATATTACTATGTCAACTAAGGCGTTGTTTGTGGGAAATGTGCAAACTAACTTTGTTATTTGAAAGAAGCAAACTACAGCGCTTAACAAAACCACGGATGACACAATTAGCTCTTTAATAGAATCAGAATGGCAGGGACAGAATAATTTTCTATTGACATAGTGTTAACTTGCACAACTTAACACGTTTGATTTTTGTCCGGGCTTATTAGATTCAGATACATGAAGAAAAATGTTTTTCTTTATAGAACGAAATAACAGGGTTTTTTATTTGAAAAAAAAACGTGTATTTTTGTCTATAGGTCAATGTTAGTCCTCGCGAGATTGATGTAACTACGTTGCGATTTTCTTCTTAATAAGATCATTTGTTAATCGAGAATACCAATTAAATAAAATGTCGCAGTTCCTCAATTCGAATTTTGCTAGCCTCATGTCAAATTCTTTTAACGAAAAATCAAACCTAGTATCCACATCAAAATACCAGCTCGTTTCTGGAACTATTTTGTGTATTTTATTGAGTAATTGTCAGACAAACTATTAAATCACTAAATATTTGGAGTAGAAGTGCTAATTGGTAAATTTAATAAATATATCATGTGATCGCGGAGTGCGTTGTAGTTTGGTTCATTTAAATAACAAAGTTAATTTGCCCTATAATATTCCCGGCACAACATTATAGTTGAGATGGCAATATTGTAAAACATAATATTACTTTAAACGATGCTGTACATTAACTAAATTACATACCACGAATTGCACTGGCCGTTCCTTGTAAACACACGCATCCATCAAAATGTCACATCAACCGCCGCTGCGTACAATCCAAGTCACCGTTCACAATGACAGAAAAACTGTCAGTACGTAGGCAACCTCAATTAAGGTTCTTACTGAAGACGAAATTTTTTTAGATAGGTGTTTCCAAGATTATGCCAATTAACGAACTGTTTTATATTGGTATTCTGCGCAATTTGCTCATATAGCTTTTAATGTGTTAATGTTACTTTATACATTTTGTATCAAAATAACATACTATTTTAATGAGAAATTGTTATGACATTGGTTTAATGCGTAATACAAATCAGTTCTTATATAGCGCAGTATGTAGGAACGTTCTAAAGGCTTTATATTACATCCCCTTACAGACCTGTTCCTTCCAGCACCAACTCGACTTCTCGGGGAAATAATCGGCCACGCTAAAGTTACTGCGCGATATGTATTATATACACCACTATATATTGCCAGATACTCTTTAATACATCAGAGTGAACTGGGACAACGTGGATAAAAAAGCCCAATTATAATGCCGACAACCACTTTCAGTAAAGCCAATTGAGGATTTTATGGTGTTTCCCTCAATAAATATGACTTAAATTATAAACAATGACAACGATATCGTGAATGTTGTCAACATGCATTGATGAGACTTACAGTAGATGTCATATTTCATGTTTATAAAATCACATAAAGGAATGGATAATAGGTGTCAGAGAGTATAATAGATGTCATATTTCATATTTCTAAAATCACATAAAGGAATGGATAATAGGTGTAAGATAGTATGTACATGAGTTCATCATGACTGGACACATGAGTAAATAATAACTAACCATTACTAGAAGACAAAAACTAAATGATGTATGATTAATACTATTTTGACTGACGGAAGCATGGATGTACTAGAAAATAAGAAAATATAAGTAAATAGGAATAAATGTTAAAAATTACCCATTAGTAAGCTCCAGACAATTGTTACTATCGATGCACTGTTCTCTATGTACAACCAACGTGTGGTGCAACATCCATGGTGCAACAACCGTCAATTGTAGAGAGACTTATTGCAATAATGTGTCATGATTTTCGATTTAATGTGGTGGGCGTCACAGGTATTTAAGTGAGGTGACCAAAACACAAAATGTAAGCCCATTTGTTATTCATATGATATTGAGTCACGTGACATCGCAGTTATAAAGGCGTTGCGCGCAAAGTAAAGTACTCACTGAGCAACAGCGCAAACATACAGACGAGCAGTATCCAGGTACGTGACAAGTTGACATTTTAACTAATTTCAATTATATAACAATATATTGTTTTTTCTTACATTAACTTGCTTCTAAACACTTTTACAGTATTAAATTTGTTCATATAGAGTAATATTCTAAGACATTATATATCAGTATAGGATAGATTGTAACTTTTCTAACTGATTCTGATTGAGGGTAAATAGTAATATATGTTTATTTAATACACAAATGTATTAAAAAAAAATTGTCATTCGTGCAAACATACATACATGCATGTATATATATATATATATATATATATATATATATATATATATATATATATATATATATATATATATATTTATATATATATTTATTTATATATATATATATATATATATATATATATATATATATATGTATATATATACATACATGCCTACATACATGCATATATACATACATACATACATACATACATGTATGCATAAATGCATACATACATATACATTCAAACACTCACGCACACAAGCACGCTCCCACATACGCACAAACACAGTCACGCGCACACGCACGCACACAAACGCACGAGCACACGCACGCACGCACGCACGCACGCACACAAACGCACGCACGCACGCACGCACGCACACACACACACACACACACACACACACACACACACACACACACACACACACACACACACACACACACACACACGATGCTAACTCGATGTTATTCCTCTTGTTTCGTAGGTAACAATTGTACAAGTCAAATGGCGAATGTGCGTGGACTGCTGGTGTTGAGCCTCGTGTGCTTGCTGCTCTGTCAGGTAATGTTGAAAGTATTTTTCCATTTGTTTAGAAAGTACGAAATTATGCACATTTAATTTAAAGTATATATGTTTCAATACCTGTTCAGTAGATTTACCTGCTTGTTAGGAGGATGTGCCACGTTATGGAATGCCTAGTAAAGCATTTGCGAGAATCGCAGTATTACCAGTGTTCGCCACATGTGCGTATTCTTTGTTCTTAAGCATAAACTACACACATTAGACGAATACATTTCAACAACGTGCACTGCGAGTGCATATAATATCACCGTGTGTTTTTATTGTTTAGATGATGTCACTGAGCGAAACTTGCGGTAAAAAGACGTAAGTGATATAAATGAAGTGAGCCGATTACCACCAGTCATACATAAAATATATGTGACACTTGCCGTCAAGCGATCATTAACGGAACCTATTATGGTGTCATATTGCAACTATTTCGGATAAATAATAGGAATATCATATTAACTGCCTGCATTTAATATCGCATCCGCATATGTCTATACCACAAACACGTTCTCCTCGTTTTATGTACGCATATATAATTGTGGTCTGGACAATTGTATTGTTGTTGTTTATTGGTGTTTTGTGTTCTTCTCCAGGTGTACAGAGCCTAATTGCGCCACTTTCTGCTGTCCTGGAGATACTATTTGCCTCTCCAGCTGCAAGTGTGGTTTTGGGCGTCATTATTATCAAGTAAGCATCACATTTGAACGTACTGCTTAATGAGTCGTTAAAGTTTTTAATAAGGATTACATTGTTTTTTATATATTTATATATATTTCGAGTCATTGCATGTTCCGATCATATTTTGTTTGGAACCACCTATGGTTAGTATAATGCTAGGGGGCGCCATAGTCCGCCTCTGTATACTGCATTCACGTTGTCTACAACCCTTCCTTCCTCCACCTCCTCTCCCTTCCTTCCTCTCTCACTCTCCCTCCCTCCATCTCTCATCCTACCCTGTCTCCGCCCTCCTTTTCTTCCTCTCTCCCTTCCACCTTTCGTCAATACCTGGTCATGTCTATTCACAACTGACGTTGATTTGCCATAGGCCAATATTGAAAGTTGCCAAATTGGGCAAAGTGCCGAAATATAATTTTGCAAATACTATTTATAAAATTTTCAAATTCACTCTCTTCACACGGTATTGTTTTTTTATACAACGTCACATTTTTTTTATTTCAGACATTGGAGTGTTGAGGGAGATGCAGCAGAGAGATTCCTTCCCATGTCTGCCGCAAACAGCATGACACCTGTGTAGCGCCCGTGTAGTACATGAAAGCGTCGTGTACTTCGTACGACCAAACAACGTACAACTTCTACTAATATCGTATAACTCAAATATACCGCAACTAACATGTATTATTCTAGCCAATATGATTATACAGCAAAAACAGTTGTGATTATATTTCGAAATTATTCATTTGTCCTTTTTTAACATATGTTTCTCGTCACTTTAAAGTTTCTTTCACTGACTGTGGTTCATATTTCTTTAGAATAATTAACCTGTTTGTACTGAATGCAGCACTTAGTAAGCAGAATACGTACACAGTGTGCTGGGCTTGCACAAACGACATCAGACACTCACCGTAGATTCTCCTGACAAACCAGCATTGTCTGTTGACAGTACTTGTACTTTGATGCAAAGGGTTTTGTTACCATGTGTAATTTACTATTGAACAGCATGCATGATCCATGGCATATATATTAATAATACAGTATTTAATAACATAAGCTGGATAGTCTAGCGCGGTGCAACATGTATGTGAGTTGAATTATATCCTTGCAAAAAGCAATGACAAATTTTGCAGCTAAAACTCATATACATAATAGTGTAATCAGTTTCTGCCTGAAAACAATTGATGAACTTATTTATTTCAGTCCCAAAAGGTCCTACTGTAGAGATAGTGAGTCCGCGATTTATTTGTTTGTCTGCATGGCGTATGATATAGACACCAGGTAGAAAGGACCAGCGACTGTAACTTCATAAAAGACAAAGATAGTTTTGGGTGAACGAAATTGCCCAAGTCTCGAAACGGCAATGGCAAGTTTCGAAATTCCTTACCCTCGACGGAATGTCCAATGTCCACATGGACACCGCACAATTTAATTAATGAAGATAAATATTGTAATTTAAGAGTATTTAGCTATACATTTATATTATGTGCAATACATGTACTGAGTTAATATCAATGTAATTCATAACATCATCTCAAGTGATATATTGACAATTTTCCAGCTCAAATGAAGAACGTCTTGGCATCGTCTTAAGAGTATTGGTAAAGCTTCTTCGGAACATCAAATGGAATGTCAGTGATAAAATCAATCAGGTCAAATGTTAAATTAATTTGGTCAAATATCAAATCAATTAAGCTAAATGTCAAACAATAAGATATAATTAATTAGGCCAAATTTCGTGTGATGGGTAGTATCGTGTTATTAACCGGTGCGCAGGTGGGAGTAGTATGTAGGAGCATCTCAATCCTTAAAATTTAGCAGATTTTGGGTAAGCTTCTGATTGGTCGAAATTTGAAATGGAGCGTTCTGATTGGTCGAGAGCAATTCACCACCAGGGGCGCCAAGGGGTAATCCCCTATTATCGCTCAAAATGAACAGGTTTTGGGTAAGCATATGATTGGTCGATAACAGTCTCATCGCCAGAGGGCGCCACGGGTCACCCCCTATTATCGCCCCTGGGGCTCTGTTTTGCGGTAATATTGTCGCCAGGGGGCGCTAAGGGTCAAGTGTGTCGATGGCTCTTATTCGTTGAGAGCAGACACGCCACACCTTTTGTGGTGATGCTGTCACCAGGGGGCGTTACGGTCCAATTGTGTCGACGGATCTGACTGGTCGAGAGCCGTCACGTGACCTTTGATGTAACACCTCCTCATTTGCATATCACGTTACCTTTCTTTGGAGGCTGCCATGATTGGTCGAGAGCAGTTTCACCACCAGGGGGCACCACGTGTTATCCCCTATTATCGCTGAAATGTTGAGATTTGGGGGCTAATTCTGATTTGTCGAGAGCAGTCATATCACTCCTTTGCGTTGATACTGTCGCTATGGGGCTCTATATGTCAAGTGTCGACGTCACGATTCCTCATTTGCATATCACGTGACCCCTCTATGGAGGCTGCCATCTTGTTTTGATGCCGTGTTGTTTTGCATTGATACAGTCACCAGGAGGCGCTTCTACTAGTCAAATGTGTCGACGGTTCTGATTTGTCGAGAGCAGTCACGTGACTTATGATGTCACAGCTCTTCATTTGCATCTCACATGACCTCTCTATGGAGGCTGTCATCTTGTTTTGCTGCCATCTTGTTTTGCGGTGATACGATTACCAGACGGCGCTGCGGGACAAGGTCGAAGGTCTAAGGTTGCCGACCTGTTGCGTTGATATAATTGCCAGTTAGGGCTAGATTTAGTAACCCTTATGGAAAATTCGAGAAAAAAACTGATAAACTGTAGGAATAATTGTCATATAGGTTTAGCGTTAGTAACCCTAATGAAAGGTCAAAGGTCAAATTGTAGGAATTATGGATAAACTGTAGGAATTAAGGGTAAACTGTCGGAATTATGGGTAAACTGTAGGAGGTATGGGTAATTGTAGGCCTTATATATAAACTGTAGGAGGTATGGGTAAATTGTAGGAATTATGGATAAATTGTGGGAGTTAAGGGTAAACTGTAGGAATTATGGGTAAACTTTAGGAGTTATGGGTAACCTGTAGGAATTATGGGTAAACAGTAGGAGTTATGGGTAAGCTGTAGGAATTATGGGTAAACTGTAGGAGGTATGGGTAATTGTAGGCCTTATAGGTAAACTGTAGGAGGTATGGATAAATTTTAGGAATTATGGGTAAACTGAAGGAATTATGGGTTAACTGTAGGATTTATGGGTAAACCGTAGGAGGTATGGTAAATTGTAGTTATAGGTAAACTGTATGAATTATGGGTAAATTGTATAAGGTATGGGTAAATTGTAGGATTTATGGATAAACTATAGGAGGTATGGGTAAGTTGTAGGAATTACGGATAAACTGCAGGAGCAAAGGGTAAACTGTATTAATTAATGGTAAACTGTAGGAGTTATGGGTAAACTGTAGGAATAATGGGTAAACTGTAGGAGTAATGGGTAAACTGTAGGAGGTATGGTAAATTGTAGTTATAGGTAAACTGTAGGAATTAAAAGTAAACTGTTGGAGATATGAGTAAATTGTAGGAATGATGGGTAAATTGTAGGAATGATGGGTAAATTGTAGGAATTATGGGTAAACTGTAGGAGGTATGGTAAATTGTAGTTATAGGTAAACTGTATGAATTATGGGTAAACTGTAGGAAGTATGGGTAAATTGTAGGAATTATGGATTAGGCGTAGGAGTTAAGTGTAAACTGTAGGAATTATGGGTAAACTGTACGAGGTATGGTAAATTGTAGTTATAGGTAAACTGTAGGAATTAAAAGTAAACTGTAGGAGATATGAGTAAATTGTAGGAATGATGGGTACATTGTAGGAATTATGGGTAAACTGTAGGAGTTATGAGTAAACTGTAGGAATTATGGCGGAAAATTGCAAATTGGAAGTTCTCCACTCCACTCCACTCCACACCTGCGAAGTTAATGGAAGTTGTGTGAAGTTGTATGAAGTTGTGCAAAGTTGTACGAAGTTGTGTGAAGTTTGCGAGTTGGACGTCTGCAAGTTGGAAGTTTGTGCTTTGGAAGTTTGCAAATTGGAAGTTTGCTTCACCGCACACACATGTTTTGAAAGTTTATGTTATAACAGAATTATGGATAAACTGTAGGAGTTATCGGTAAACTGTAGGAATTATGGGCAAACTGTAGGAGTTATGGGTAACCTGTAGGAATTATGTGTAAACTGTAGGAGGTATGGGTAAACTGTAGGAATTATGGGTAAACTGTAGGAGTTGTGTATAAACTGTAGGAGCTATGGTTAAACTGTAGGAATTATGGGTCAATTGTAGGAGTTATAGGTAAACTGTAGGAATTATGGGTAAACTGAAGGAGGTATGGGTAAACTGTAGGAATTATGGGTAAACTGTAGGAGTTATGGGTAAACTGTAGGAATTATGGCGGAAAATTACAAATTGGAAGTTCTCCACTCCACACCTGCGAAGTTAGTTGAAGTTGTGTGAAGTTGTGTGAAGTGGTGCAAAGTTGTACGAAGTTGTGTGAAGTTTGCGAGTTGGAAGTCTGCAAGTTGGAAGTTTGTGCTTTGGAAGTTTGCAAATTGGAAGTTTGCTTCACCGCACACGCATGTTTTGAAAGTTTGTGTTATAAAAAAAGTATAGATAAACTGTACCAGTTATGATTAAACTGTAGGAATTATGGGTAACCTGTAGGAATTATGGGTAAACTGTAGGAGGTATGGGTAACCTGTAGGAATTATTGGTAAACTGTAGGAGTTATGGGTAACATGTAGGAATTATGGGTAAACTGTAGGAGATATGGATAAACTGTTGGAATTATGGGTCAATTGTATTAATTATGGGTAAACTGTAGGAGGTATGGGTAAATTGTCCACATTGTAAATATTACCAGTGTTTGTCTCTTAATCGCACCCTTTGGGCGCGTCAGGGTTTTCAAAACATATTCACATTGTCAATATTACCAGTGTTCGGCGAGGTCAAAAGGTCAAGGTCAACAAAAACACACCGGCGTTTTCTTGAACGTTCGAACGAAGTCATGGAATTTTCCATAAACACCGCTAGGTCAAAATGTCAAAAGGTCAAGTTCAAACCAGTTTTCCCGCGAAATGTGTCTAGACACATTGAAATTTCATGCGTCTCGACGTACCACATTTCTCACACACCTATTTATATTTAATTTTGTCTATACTGTCAATCTACGGGGAAAATAAAAAAAAATGCAAACTTTCAACATCCAAAAACGTCCAATTTGCAAACTTTCAACTAGGTACGGGTAAATTGTAAGAGTTATATATAAACTGTTGGAAGTTTGTGCTTTGGAAGTTTGCAAATTGGAAGTTTGCTTCACCGCACACACATGTTTTGAAAGTTAATGTTATGAAAGTTTGTATGTTGGAAGTTTGCTTCACCGCACACACATGTTTTGGAAGTTTGTGTCATGAAAATTTGTAAGTTGGAAGTTTGTGATGTGAAAAGTTCACGTTTTGAAAGTTTATGTTATGAAAGTTTGTAAGTTGGAAGTTTGCTTCACTGCACACACATGTTTTGAAAGTTTGTGATGTGAAAAATTTGTAAGTTGGAAGTTTGTGATGTGAAAAGTTCATGTTTTGAAAGTTTATGTTATGAAATTTGTAAGTTGGAAGTTTGCTTCACCGCACTCTCATTTTGTGTGAAGTTTGCGAGTTGGAAATCTGCAAGTTGGAAGTTTGTGCTTTGGAAATTTGGAAATTGGAAGTTTTTATATTCCACTGGTGACGGACTTAGTTTTATATTCACACGGCACCCAAGAAAATGCACACAAAAATAAAATAAAAAAGGTTTCTCCTTGCAAAAATGTTACATTAATAGCAAACAATTTTGCTATTTGTTAGTATAATTCTAGCATTTAGCTCCTTTTTCCACAGGGAAAACAATTGTTTTTGCACTACACCATTATGGGTATTGTAATTAGGAGACGCGGGTTTTATTATTTTATATACTACACTAGTGAAGGTCTTAGATTTGAATTTGTTTTTGTATACACTCGGCACCCAAGAAAATGCACACACAAAAAATAAAATAAAAAAGGTTTCTCGTTGCTATTTTAGTTAGTATAGTTCTAGAATTTAGATATTTTTATCTAATGATTCATTCACTATAGAAAATATATCAACCGTTATGTTGCAACACTTCTTAGTTTACTATTGCTCTCATTTAACATATGAATTGTATTATTAGACAAATTAGGAATTGTTCTTAGCACAATGATAGGTATTAAGAACACTTCAGACACTGGTATTGCACATTTCATCGAAATCATCTAGACTATAAAATAAAAAGGATATTTTGCAAAAAAAAATTGTTTTACTAGACCCCGTTGGGATAGATCTATTTTGAATAGATCCTCTAAAACTTTCGGGGGGACCCACGGTCATACATAGTTTGGTGATATTGTCACATAAAAATAAGTGAGTTAAAGGCATGTAATGCCTAAAGGGACCTACGGACCTACAAGTTCATAACACAGGTAAGACAGATATATACCAAGTACACTGCATATTGCCAGTGCATTTCCGACCACCACAGGTAGTATTTCGGAAGCGAAAACTCCATGTATATTTGTAGGCTAACACTTTAAACTTAACTGGTAATTGTATAACTACAAAATGTCGGTGACCTTTGACCTTTGACCTTTCATTAGGGTTACTAACCCTAACCCTAACTGACAATTATTCCTACATTATACCAGTTTTTTTTCCTCGAATTTTCCATTAGGGTTACTAACCCTAACCCTAACCAGCAATTATATCAACGCAAAAGGTCGATAACCTTTGACCTTCGACCTTGCTCCACAGCGACGTCTAGTAATCGTATCAGCGCAAAACAAAATGGCAGCAAAACAAGATGGCAATCTCCATAGAGACTTCACGTGATATGCACATGAATAGCTGTGACGTCATAAGTCACGTGACTGCTCTCGACCAATCAGAAACGTCGACACATTTGACTCGTAGCAGCGCTTCGTGGTGATTGTATCAATGCAAAACAAAATGGCAGCAAAACAACATGGCAGCCTCCATAGTGGGGTCATGTGATATGCAAATGAGCTGTGACGCTATAAGTTACGTGACTGCTTTCGACCAACCAGAACCTTCGACACAATTGAACCGCAGCGCCCACTGGCGACGGTTTCACCACAAAAGGGTGCAATGTTTGCTAATTTATGAACTGTGATTGCATAGGTCACGTGACGGCTCTCGACCAATCAGAACCATCGACAGTATCAATGTAAAGGAGTGACGTGATTGCTCTCGACCAATCAGAATATATCAACATTTGAGCGAGAACAGGGGGTGAAAATTGGCGCCCCCTGGTGGTGAAAATGCTCTCGACCAATCAAGGCATCCTACATAGAGAGGTCACGTGATATGCAAATGAGGAGGTATGGCGTCATAGGTCACGTGACGGCTCTCGACCAATCAGATCCGTCGACACAATTGAAACGTAGCGCCCCCTGGTGACAGTGTTACCGCAAATGAGTGGCGTGACTGCTCTCAACCAATAAGAGTCGTCGACACACTTGACCAGTAGCGCCCCTGTCGACAACATTACCGCAAAACAGTGCCCCAGGGGCGATAATAGGGGATGACCCATGGTGCCCCTGGCGGTGAGACTGTTCTCGACCTATCAGAACGCTCCATTTCAAAGTTCGAACAATCAGAAGCTTACCCAAAATCAGCCCATTTTTAAGGATTGAGATGCCCCTACATACTACTGGTTGGCATGTTCAATCGACGAGATGGCACCCGGTGGAAGCATTCGTTCACCTGCATCGTTGCCGGTCTGACGGGGTAAGGTAGTATCACTTTCGTTACGCGATTACTGCGCGATTACGCGATTACTTCGCTAAGATAGAATCGCCACCCGATAAACTGTCGTGGTGTTGCGGGGAATGACAACAACGCTTATTGAAACAGTGCCAAACTTGAACTTCGAAGAAGGCTTACCGAATGCATCGTTGTTCGACCGAAATACGAAGAACTCGGTGGACATTGACATCCTCATGGCGAAAACGGACGGTAGGGTCGCGAACTTGTTAACTAGAAAGAGTCATCACGCCGACACATCCGTTCCCTAATTCGTGCAGAGCCTGTTCCCAAAAATAAGGAGAATCGCTCCATCAGAATGAAATCGTAATATATGGGGCTGTTCACGAACCCGCGTAATGGCCTGACAGATGTACCCAGGTCGCGTGAAATTCGTGCAAGAATCGTTCAAAGACGCGACGTCGGTTCCGTGCGGCAATCTGTTGATCGATCTGAAACAGGAAACACACAAAGAGCTGCGACTTCGCACTGCCATCTTTCCAGATGACGCCGTTCAGTACATCTACCTGACGAGGACTTAAAAGAACAGTCGAGGCACTCGGGTCGGCATTTACGAAATGTCGGAGTGCTTGAAAAGACACTTGTTGTATCTGCTGAAGAACGCGAAATTGAATTGAAGTCATCATCGCCAACGCCGACAGCGATCTAATCTGTAGTATCGCTAGTGCGTGTATAACATTATAAAAGGGAACGTTCGATTAACGCCGAGGCAGAAGGCAAAGCTATGACGGTAGAGAATGCAACTCAGAACATTGGCGAAGAAAGGAACTTGTGTGGCATGTCAGATAGCGATCATTAGCGTACATACTCCACAAATTGCTACATTAGATCAAACACACTATGAAAGTGGCCTTGGTGGACCTGTTGGACCTCCGACCGCAACCGCCTACATGCATTTTCGAAAACATCATTCGAAGTATCGACGACGAAATGAAAGCGATCACCACATCAAGATATACGCGCGCAACAACCGACACGAGTGACCATTGTGAACGACGGGGCGACGCAAAAAGAAACTTGCCGCAGGAGTAGCAGGGTCGGCAGCTGTAGATCGTGTAGAAGCCGATATCGCCGACAGAAACCCCTGAGTAAGAAAGCCAAGTGATCGGTGGAAATACTTAAAGCCGAACCCAAATCGGAAAGGAACAATCGAGTCGAATTCGTGTGCGACGGCATGGTTGTGACCGGAAGCAACATGGTGGACCTCGTTAACGATGTTCTGTGAAAAAGAAATAAGCATGTGCCGACGGGGTGGCATCCATTCGCGCGACACCTCAAGCGTCTCAACGTACGGAATGATCTGGCCGGCCACCCGGATCGGTGGCAATGCATGCATCTAGCCGAGTAGTCACGTCGATCTGCCGAACGAACGAGCCGCAGCCGCCACCGGCAATCATCACTACCATACCGTTGGGAATCTATTTAAAGGTCGCAAAAGTGTATCGTGGACGTGGGAGTAGATAGTGTTGTTTGCCGAGGGATGTACACCGTCGCGCGCGTGTAGACAATCAACCGAAATATTCGCAACCACCTCCACCACAATTATCAAAACCTCCACCACTACCACCACCACATCCACCAACATCACCACCACCGCTAGGCCTTGAATAAAAAAAACTGTATTTTTCAGTTTCCCTATACCCTTAGTGAGAGAGACGCACACACGCACGCACAAACACACACACGCACGCACGCACGCACGCACGCACGCACACACACACACACACGCCAAGGATGTTCAGTGGTTTGCCGGTGCCACATCGTAAGAGTCTTATTCCTCTGTGTTATCGCAAAGTTGTCAATCATCATTCTTACTTGGATGATATTCATAGCGATCACGGTCATATGTGATTTTCTTATGTTTTGTCCCTTTATCGACCGGCTGTCAACCACCCATACATATTCATGTTACCTTGAGTCACCAGTCAGTTGTTGTACGCGTATCTCTGATTGAACCTGTCCGACCAGTTTGCTTTCCTGTTTATTTTTTTCTGCATACACTTTTAAACTGATTCTATTTTTGTAGAAATTGCTAGTCTCTCCTTCTGCAGGACACACACCATCAATGTGGATATCAACTATTTTCCTACTGGCAGGTTGTAGCGAACGACTCGCACGGTTCAGTGGTCTCTGTTTAATTTAGCGTTCTTTCATGTATTCCCCTGCATGGCTTCTCGAACTTCCTGGTTTTGGGTTGAAACAAATAGTGTCTGTCAGAAGACAAATGCTGACGAGGAACAATCCAGGCGCTCAGCCGGACGCAAACACAGCCGAGGCTATAACCAGTCGAAAATATAGAGTTTAATGTGAATGGTCGTTATTTTATTAAAACATATCAACTTGATACTAATTGCAATAACATACACGTGTTATGTGCAGGCAGTTTCTCAATTGACGAAGTGTTCCCCGTGAAGACGTTCCTCTTGTGAGTGGAAACGTGATGAACGCGGAAAAAAGGCATTACATTTAAAAATTATCTTCCCGCTAAAGCGGATTTTCAAATGTGTTGTAAAGTTTGTTTCTTCAAAATACATTATCAAGGAACATATATAAAAATGGCTGAATATGGCGGCGATATTTACTTGTGACGTCAGAGTGACACTTATGTGCGAGGTGCACGCTTTTGAAAATAAAATCGCCCAGTTACAATTAGTTACAGATAAAGGTGTGTTGCAAATTTAACACTCTCTCCCCAATACATGCTTATATTTCCACATAACAACGAAGTCAGCATGAAGATCAGCTCGAAAGATGTTCTCATAAAGAAGATATATGCAGACGATCTGGCCATAATAGCAGAAAGCAAACAAGAGCTACTGGAAGTGTTGGAGGAAGGGGTGTTCGAGAAGCACGGACTGTGAATGAGCCTACAGAAGACATAATTTATTTTTTTATAGTTGGACAAAAGAGAGAGGAGTTGAACATCAGGTTTTAACAAGATTTAACAAGATTGTCAGCCCAAACAATAAGTTCAAGATGACAAGCAGACAAGGAAGCCATTGGTTTATCGAGAGTCCAACAATGTTCTATCTATGTATAGCCCGCCCTTAGCAAATATATGTCAATTATATTTTTAAACATATTCACACTACTAGCATTAACACAATCATTTGGCAGTTTGTTCCATTAATGTATTACCCTCTGTGAGAAATATTACTTTCTCCTGTTCAACCTACACTGCTCCTTAACTAAAGCTGTTTTGTGCCGTCTGCCTTCTTTAAGTTTGAAGAACATATTCCTATCAACATGTTCCTAATCGTTCACTATTTTAAACATTAATATTTGGTCTCCTCTTAGTCTCCTGGTCTCTAGTTTTGTCAAACCACATTTTAATAAGCGACTTTCGTAACTAAGGTATCTCAATTCTGGAATCATCTTAGTTGCTCCTCGTCAAATTCTTTCTATCTTGTCTATGATCTTTTTACGTTACGGCCGCTTGAATATATTATTCCAAATGTGGTCTGACTATTGCCTTGTACAGGGTTACTTTTAGCTTTTTCTCCTGATACATGATAGTTCTCCTAATTAGCCCTATAATTTTATTTCCTTTCGAAGCAGAAACCCCACATTTCTCTGAAACTTTCATGTCAGCACTAAATGTTACTCCTAAGTCCTTTTCTTGTGTGGTTCTACCTAGTACAGTATCCCCCATTTTATATTCTTCGACCATGTTTTCATGTACTATGTGTATACATTTACACGTCCCAACATTTCTCTGACCATTTAACTAATTTATCTAGATAATCCTGTAAACTTTGTTTATCTGTATTATTAATAACCTTTCTGAATAATTTTGTGTCATCTGCAAATTGTAGTACTTTGCTAGATAGGTCATCTTCAAAATAATTTATATATATATATATATATATATATATATATATATATATATATATATATATATATATATATATATATATATATATATATATATATATTAAAAACAGTATAGGGCCTAATACTTATCCATGAGGTATCCCACTCAAAACCGATTTCCATTTGGAAATCTCACCATCTACGATTACTCTCTGTTTTATGTGTGTAAACCACTTTTATATCCACTTGATTACATCTTTACCTATACCATGGACTTTTAGTTTAAGTAACAATCTTTGATGTTGCACTTTATGGAAAGCTTTCTGAAAATCTAAGTAGACAACATCCACTTGTGACCCGTCATCTACCCTCTTTGTAATTTCTTCCAAAAAACATAAGACACTGGTTAGACATGACCTTTCTTTTAGGAACCCATGTTGAGATGTATTAATTAATTTATGTTTTACAAGGAATTCCACCATGTGGTATATAATTAATGTTTCGAGTAATTTACATACAACTGATGTTAAACTCACTTGTCCATAATGTTCTGGTTTGTTCCTCGATCCCTTCTTAAATAGCGGCGTAATGTTTGCTTCTTTCCATTATGAAGGAATATTAGTGGTGTATTAATTTGCTCAACCATTTCCATAGGCAGTTTTGGTGGTATCCCATCTACTCCAGGTGATTTATTATCTTTCATCTTCTTAATTTTCTTTGCTATCATTTCAGGTTTTAGAAATAACTGCCCTAAATGTTCTGATTTATTGCCCTCAAATTTAGAAAATGGAACTGAAAGTGAGCTGATATCTTATGTTGTAAAAACTGAGCTGAAATACTAATTCAGGACCTCTGCCATTTGAAACCAGTCTGAAATTATGTTTCCCCTGTTATTTTCCAGTGGTCCAACCTTATCTCGAACTTTATGTTTACTCCTTGCATAAGCATAGCAACTCTTGCTGTAATTTTTTTATATTACCTGCCAATTTTTTTTCAAATATTCTTTTATATTTTCTAATTTATGTTGTAGCTAGGTTATGAACCTCTATGTAATTTGCATAGTCTTCATCCTTTCTGGTACGCCTATAAATTCTCCACATAGTTTGCTTAAACACTATTTTTCTAATAGCTTCTTTTGATAAGTATTTTAGAATATCCCACCATTCAATTGCAGTCTTATTCATCAGCATGTCATTCCAATCTAGCTTTGCTGGATGGTAAGGAGATCAAGCAAGTGGATGGTTTTTGTGTAACTTGGGGAATGGTTACTGAGGATGGGCATTCAGAGGCAGAAGTGCAACGTCGGACACAAGCGGGAGCGAATGCTTGGAGAAAGGTAGAGGGAGTCATGTTCGACAGACACAATTTTTAAAAGTTGGAAGGGAAAGTCCTGAGAACATGTGTTACACCAGCATGTCTGTATGGTATGGAGACAGTGACGTTGTCAGAACAACAACAACAACAGCGGAAGCTGAAAGTTTGTGACAACAACCGGATTGCACGAATAACAAAAACAAAAATTGTGGACAAAAGAAGGATGAACGACCTAGGAAAGAAGTTGGGATGCAATGCAGCCTAATAGTAAGATTAGTGAGAAGCAGGATGGGATGGGCATGCCACTTGGTAAGAATTGATGCAATAAAACAAGCAAAGAGAGCAGAGGTGAAAAAAAAACCAAGGACACGGAAAAAGGGGAAGAACACTGCAGAGATGGGAAGACTGCGAGACATGACATGAGAAGATCGCGGATGGATGAAAGATGGAGAGAGGGGGCGGTCGATAGAAAATTATGTAAAAAAAACCCAGAAAGAGTGGCAGTAGTATGTGTGCACCTTTGAGACATAAAAAATGAGCAGATTTTGGAGCTCATTCTGATTGGTCGAAATGTCAAATGGAACGTTCTGATTGGTCGTGCGCTTATTGCCGCCACGGGCGCCACGTGAAAATACCCAATTATCGCTTAAATGAGCAGATTTTGGACCACTTTCTGATTGGTCGAGAGCAGTTTCACCACCACAGGGCGCCACGTGAAAATCCCCTATTATCGCCCTGACGGATCTGATTGGTCGAGAGCAGTCACGTCACCCTTTTGCGGTCATACGGTTGGTGATCTGTCTATGAAAGCTGCCTTGTTTTGCTGCCATGTTGTTTTGCGATGATACGGTCACCAGAGGCGCTACGGGTCAAGGTCAACTGCGCTTTCTGCGCACCAGACTTATCTTGACATCGACGCCGTTGATCAGGAATTAATCTTGCAGAAACAGATCCACGTGTAGACGACCCATCACGTCGAAGACCCGACTCCGTACGATGTTCGCTCGTCGAGCCACGAACCCTGCGTTAGCCGCGGGTCCGTCGACTATCTCGACGGCATCCATGCGAGTGGCCGTGTCCTTGTGCCACAGTTGACCCTTTAGCTGCGTGTCCTTAGCATCGGTGCCGTAACTCAGCAGCGTCTCTATGTAGGCACGACACGCGTACGTGTTGGTCGAAGGGGTCACGAGCGTACCGTTCAGGTAGACGTCGACTTGACTGAACAGTGAATGCAGCCAGTTATTCACTGGTCCCACGGGAAGGGCCGAGAGGAGATCGTCCCCGTCGGCTCGCGTGACCTTCACCTGGACGTGTAGCATCGTGTTGGCGAGATCTAGATAATCGTCTCCCGATCCGGGTATCAGGAATTATATCGGTCCACCCGAGTCCAGAGAGGCCATGGGCTGATGTTCTACTATGCGACTGTCGACGATGCTGTTCTGAGTCGGGGGTACAGTAAAGAGATCCAGTTCGCTCTTGACCCCCTCGCACGACTGTCTATGTACGAAAGTCATAGTCGTTGTCGTCGAATATGTCGGCTTCACGTTTCTTGAACGTCTGTCTCTTGCGCTGTCTCGTCGCTGTAGTGCCTCCTTTCTTGGCAGACGTTTTTTTTATACGTTTACGAGGTCGCACGCCATGTATCAAAATATCACGCAGCATCATAGTCTTACCGCTATCCGTGACGCGGCGTTTGGCAGCACGTTTTATGCTCTGTCCAGACAAGACGTCGTCGGCGATGCGCACGCCGGTCTTCAACGCTCCCTTTCCCAAAGCCACTGCACCTCTCTTTATGAGTGGCATGGCGCTGCGCAGCAGACCTTCGAACAGACTACCTAGTCCGTGACCCCGTTGGTACGGGGCACCGGCGAAGTAGGATAGAGCACCATCCGCCTGACGCGCGTAATAGTCTTTGTAATTCATCTGCAGAACAGTCCGGTCCTACGCCGTCGAAAATGAAGCGTCACCGTCACTCTACCGTACTCGAATGGTATGCGTCGTCCGGTGTCGTTTCTTATATCCATCTCGATCGAGTGGAAGTGCGAGTACAACACAGGTACATTAGTGAATCGATCGGATACCGTGGCGCCGTGACTTCCGCTAACCGAGAGGGCTCGCAACAAAGGAACGAGACTGTCACCGACTATGCGAGACGCCACGACGTCTGTATAGACGTAGATGGTATCGAATCCTTGATCCATGTGCACCACGTTTTCAGCCTCTTTACGATAGGTGTACGAACCGTCGGGAGTTTCTTCGAATGGCAAAACCACGCTAGTCGACGGCGTGAGAACGATGTCCGTTCCACCTAGTCTCGGGTAAACGTGCATGCGTGTCATGTCTGCTGCTGGTGGTCTGCTGACCACCGAAGGTTCGAATCCTAACATTCTTACCAGCGCGCTGTGGTAAGGTACAGTGAAGTATGTGCTCGGTGTCATGTGCAACGTCATTTTTTGAGTGATGGAATTGTAGCTCAATTTTGCCCGTGTCTTTTCCGCCCACATAAGACTCAGTCCCTTGTTGACATGATTCACCAATGTCACAGGGCCTTTGTAATATCCACACTTATCCTTGCACTCGGTGTTTGAACCACAGGTTCGTGCTCGTTGAGGAAGAATCAGATGTCTTCCACTCCGACGTTGTACCAAGTATGTGGGTACTGTATCTCTGCCAACCCACACTCCCACTCGCCAGTCAGATCGATACGTTGAGGCAAGTCCGTGATGTAATGAGCCAACGTATTGTCGGGATAAATCTTCATGGAAGCGTTGCTAGGTAGCGTCAGGTAGAAATCATTCGTCATGACGTCTCAAAGTGGGATTGGGCAACAGTTAACCCAACGAACTACTCAATAGAGCCGTCCACAGATTATAATTCTCGTGATCTGTCGTCAGGTTGTAAATACTTATCAGGATGACCGTGTACAAGACGACGACCTGACACAGAAACACTATCTCCTCTCAGGGACACACGGTACCGAACAGATGCCAAGGAGTGCTGTCTTTCTCGCTCTGTGCGTCAGTACTGTCCTCTTCTTCTATGACGGCAGTGGTGGCGGCGGCGGTGGTGAAGTCCTCTGTCATCGACTCGTCTGTTATCGTCCGAATGAAGTGACGTCAGACGCGCCGCTAGACTTTATAGCGAACGAGAGCCATGGCATCGACCCAGCTGTTGAACTTGGAGGGGTAGCCGTACCATTTCACCAAAGCCTCCGCTCGTCTACCCACCTTGCGGCGCTGCAGTACCGATTCAACGCGGTACACTTTATCGATGGGCACCGACACCTTTTGCAGCTCTGGTTCGTAGAAGGTGCCGTCCAGCACTTCGCCGAGATCGTCGATCAATCGGTACACGGGTGGATCGGAGGGGTGAACCTCGTGTATGGTGAACATCTCTTCGCCCCAATTCGCCGTGTAGCCTTTTTCGAACAGTCTCTTGAACTTACTGATGCGCACGCGATTCGACACACGGAACTTGGGCACGCCCTTACCGTCGTGACCGTACAGACGCTGCCAAACCTCTTCTTGATTCTTTGCGTTCACCTGTGACGGAGTCATGCCGATGCTGCGGTGGTGGGTGTTGTTGTACGAGTGCACAAAGTCCTGAAGGACGTCGATGAATCGCCACGACTGGTGTTTCGTGAAGTATCGCCACATACGCGTCTTCAACGTTCTATTAAATCTTTCGTCGATTCTCGCTTTCGTCTCCGCGTTGTGAGTGGAGAAGTGGTGGATGCCGTACTTATTCAACAGAGCCTGAACGGACAGATTCAGAAATTCGAGTCCTTGAACTGTCTGCAACGTGTTTGGCCAGCCTTCGGTGAACGTGCTTTTCAGCGCCGTCACCAACGATGCTGCGGATTTGTTCTTCAGCGGAACGCACCAAGCCACTTTCGTGAAGACGTCGATCACCGTGAGGAGAAAGGTTATACCGTCGTTGTCGGTTTTCAAATTAGACAGGTCGACGATATCGGCCTGCCACTGTTGACGAGGACCTCCCACGACGACGCATCGTCTCCTGAAATGACGTCTCGCCGGTTTGTGTAGGGTATAGGCGTCCTGTTCCGACAACCATTCTTCGACGATTTTCCTCGGCACGCGCGTGACGCGTCGCAAGGCATCGACACCTCCGTAACTTGACATTCTTTTCGGGTCGAAGTAGACCCTCTTCAGTCGTTTATTCCTCGACGCCATTAAAATAGTTCCGATGCGTTGACAGTGGTGATGACGTTGACTGCGTAGCACGGGTCTTGACGTAAAGCAGAACAGACGCTACCACGACCACAACGATGACGAACGACTGAAAGTCTAGTGAAACCATATCTCAAATAGTATGATATATCGAGCGATAGTGTCTGCGATCAATTAAAGTCCACCGCAAAGTAGCGCTACAAAGACGGAACGGTACGCGTCATGTGGATCGCTCGACATCGCAGCGAACACTGTGCTATGGACAGGTATCGCACCGCCTTAAAAGTCTTCCCAACTAGTCAATGACGTCAAAGTCTTGTGTCGTTGTCGTCGTTCTGAGGGTGGAGTGGGCATGGAATGCTCCATTCGACTACGTCGACGAGCGAGGTGTGTCCAACTGAGTGATCTCCGTGCACTACTCGCACCAGCACGAGTTTGACGAGACGGAGTGGCTGTCGTCGTCGCCTGACGTATGTAGGCTCTCCTGGAGGCATTACCGATCAACTCCATGGGTAGGTTGATGGTACGTCTATGTCGACGGCATCAATGCGAGTGGCCGTGTCGTTGTGCCCCAGTTGACCCGTTAGCTGAGTGTCCTTGGCATCGGTGCCGTAACTCAACAGCGTCTCTATGTAGGCATGATACGCGTACGTGTTGGTCGAAGGGGTCACGAGCGTACCGTTCAGGTAGACGTCGACTTGACTGAACAGCGAATATAGCCAGTTATTCACTGGTCCCACGGGAAGGGCTAAGAGGAGATCGTCCCCATCAGCTCGCGTCACCTTCACCTGCACGTGTAGCATCGTGTTGGCGAGGTCTATGTAATCGTCTCCCGATCCGGGTATCAGGAATTATATTGGTCCACCCGGTGTCGTTTCTTTTAACCATCTCGATCGAGTGGAAGTGCGAATGCAACACAGGTACGTAGTGAATGTTAGTGAATCGAACAGATACCGTGGCGCCGTAACTTCCGCTAACCGAGAGGGCTCGCAACAAAGGGGCGAGACTGTCACCGACTATGCGAGACTCCACGACGTCTGTATAGACGTAGATGGTATCGAACCCTTGATCCATGTCCACCACGTTTTCGGCCTCTTTACGATAGGTGTACGAACCGTCGGGAGTTTCTTCGGGTGGAAAAACAACGGCGTGAGACCGATGTCCGTTCCACCTTTCTAGGGTGAACGTGCGTGCGTGTTATGTCTGCTGCTGGTGGACTGCTGACCACCGAAGGTTCGAATCCTAACATTCTTACCAGCGCGCTGTTGTGAGGTACAGTGAAATCGGTGCTCGGTGTCATGTGCAACGTCATTTGTTTTAGTGATGGAATTGTAGCTCAAATTTGCCCGTGTCTTATCCGTCCACATACGACTCTGTTCTTGTTGACATTATTCATCAATGTCACAGGACCTTTGTAATATCCAGCACTTATCTTTGCACTCGGTATTTGACCCATTGGTTCTTGCTCGTTGAGGAAGAATATTCGTACAATACGTCGTCGGCGATGCGCACGCCGGTCTTCAACGCTCCCTTTCCCAAAGCCACGTCACCTCTCTTGATGAGTGGCATGGCGGTGCGCACAGACTGCCTAGACCGTGACCCCGCTGGTACTGGGCACTGGCGAAGTAGGGCAGTACACCACCCGCCTGACGAGCATAATACTCGTTGTAATTTATATTCAGAACAATCCGGTCCTGCGCCGTACTCGAATGGCACGAGTCGTCCTGTGTCGTCTCTTATATTGATCTCGATCGACTTGAAGTGTGCGTACAACAGAGGCACGTATTGGATGTATGTGAACCTAACAGATACCTTAGCTCCGTGACTTCCGCTAACCGGGAGGTCCCGCAACAAAGGGGCGAGACTGTCACCGACTATGCGAGACTCCACAACGCCCGTGTATATGTAGGTGGTATCGAACCCTTGAGTCATGTCCACTATGTCGTCAGGTTGTAAATGTTTATCAAGATGACCGTGTACAAGACGATGACTTGACACAGAAAGAGCATTTCCTCTTTAGGACACACGTTGCCGAACATATACCAAGGAGTGCTGTCGGTGTCACTCTGAGCTTCAGTACTGTCCTCTGCTGCTGCTACGTTCTCTCGTTCCTCTTCTATGACGGTGGTGGTGGTGAAGTCTTCTGTTGTCGTTTCTTCTGCCATCCTTCGAATTAAGTGTCGACAGACGCGCGGCTAGTCTTTATATTGGAGTGGACGACCGCTTTGGCATCGATCCAGCTGTTGAATTTGGAGGGGTAGCCGCACCATTTCACCAAAGCCTCCGTTCTTCTGCCTACCTTGCAGCGCTGTAATACCGGTTCCACGTTTTACACTTTAACGGCGGGTACCGACAACTTCTGCGGTCCACGCAATATCTCTTTTGAGATGCTCCATGAAACGTCTGGCTTTGGCCTGCATGGTCTTGGGAATGGTGTCCACGACGTCGGCCTCTATTCCGCTACTAGACGCTCCTACTGCTCCCTCCGTCGCCGCCCCCGGCCCCGTCCCCTGACGCTGCTGCAGACATGGACGCGTTCACCGCGACCAGGCGTACCGGTTCCTTGACGTGTTTATCGGACAAGACGTTGCGCCTTTGCAACTCCTGATTATACAGTGTTACATTGGTCCTGTCGTAGAGGTACTTTCTATCGAGGACGACCACATCCGTCGGAGGTGGGGGCGGTGGTGGTGAACGAAGTGTGTCCACCAAGGCCATCTTGCGGGCGTGTTCCATCTCTTTCTACCTCTTGAGCAGCACCTCTCGGAGCAAGGGTAGAAAGAACTAACTTGCCAACGGCGCTAGGAAGGACAATAGAAAGCCTCCGCTATGATCCTCATCGACCTACTTTTGCAGTAAGATGCGTCGTCTCCTGGCGGCGAGCGTTCGTCTCTGAGACAAACATCATATCATTATTTAAAAAGAGTTCAATAAATAAGTAAGAGAATTACAGACCAGTGAGTTTAACATAAGTGATTTGTAAATTCTTATAAAGGTTAATTAAAGATCATATGGTGGACTTCCTCGTTAAGGATAAATTATTAAATTCATCTCAACATGGATTCCTTACAGCGAGGTCATGCTTAACAAATATGTTTTTGGAAGAAATCACTAAGTAGATAGACGTGGGATCGCCAGTAGATATTATCTACCTAGATTTTCAGAAAACTTTTGACAAAGTGCCACATCAAAGATTACTACTTAAATTAAGAACCCATGGTATCGGGGATAACTGACTGGATAGAACAATGGCTGACTGACAGAAGACAACGAGTTGTAGTAGATGGAAAAGTTTCAAATTGGAAATCGGTTTTGAGTAGGATACCTCAAGGATCAGTATTAGGACCTATATTATTCTTAATATATATCAATGAATTGGACGACAGTATAAAAATTAACGTACTGAAATTTACGGATGACACACGACAGTTTAGAAAGGTTAATACTGATGGTGATCAACCACATTTACAAAACGATCTAGACAGATTAGTGAAATGGTCTGACAAACGACAGATGTTGTCCAATTTTGGGAAATGTAAATGCCTACATACAGGACAGGAACTTGGGTATAAACTATAAAATGGGAGATAAAAACTCTACAGACAAGGAGGTTAAGCGGAGATCAGATTGAAGTTTTTAAGATATTGAATGGGTATGAAACTATTGATAGAAATATGTTTTTCTCACTCAAGAAGGATAGCAGAAATAGAGGATATGAGGTAAAATTAGTAAAGGGTCAATGCATATTGGATATCAGGAAGCATTCGTTCGCATAAAGGATAATAAATGAATGGAACCAATAGTCTACAGATTGTGTAACTGCTAGCAGCGTGAATATGTTTAAAACAAAGTTGACACATATTTCAGGAGGGCGGGTTATAAGTAAATTAACATTGTTGGACACTCGATAAGCAAATGGCTTCCTTGTCCACTTCCCATATGCGCATTTGGCTTAGATGGCAAATCTTGATAAATCTTGTTAAAACTCGCATCATTTCGTCCTGTATTTACACAAACGTCGTCTCTGTATTTCGATCAATGGAATGTTACATTTTAATATGGTGTAGGCACACTCGGCCAGTTCACACAGCAGATCGGCGTCGGCGTTGGCGATGATGGCTCTTCTCAGTTTGGAACTCTTGCATCTGTTCAGAGCGTGTATTTTCATGATACGTCTCTTCAACAGGTCAGACGTGGTGCTAATGAAGAGAAAAAACACACATGTAGTCTTTTCATACCTTCGGTAGGTACACGTACTGAACACAGTCGTCTGGAAAGATGGTCGTGCGCAGATGCATATCCTCGGGCGTATCCTGATTGAGTGAACAAGGTCCTGACACGTTCGTCTGTTTCCGCCATGAGACCCTCTATGATGATGAGGTTCCTTGTAGCCGAGTCGAACATGATTGCACTCGGTAACCCTTCATCGAACCGCACGTCGATTAAGTTAAGTATCTTGTCATTCTCCGTAACACCGCATGATCTGTTTGGGAGGTGGATCGATCATCGCAGCAGCGTGATGCAGCATACGCGTAACGAAAGTACTTTTGCCACATCCTGTCGGTCCGTCGACGATGCACGTGAAAGGGTGTTTCCACCGTGCGTTCATGGTCACTTATGAAAGACGACCAGAGTGCATCGCCTTTTGTACATGTCCCCCAGGCCAGTGCTCACCCCGTCCTCGTGCACCACGCGTTTGGCGTAGAAGTAGGTGATGACCGCCCGTTCCTGCACATACGTCAAAACGGTCGCCTGACGCACCCAGAACCCGCGGTTCTTTCCACTTCCGCTCCGACGGTTGGTGAGCATCTCCAGGAACGCGTCGGTGTTGATGTTGTTGTGACGTTTGCTCAGCCTTTTGGTGCTGTATTTGTCGGTGGGTCCGAAACAATAGTACGTCTTGGTACACAACCCCACGAATCCGCCACCGGACCACTCCACCTTGAACAGACCCGGTGTCCTCTTATCGTGCGCTCTGCGCGCCTTACACCACGCCTCGTCGCTGACCCACGGCATATTGGAAAGTCAACGGTGCAGGTACTCGTTCCGATGTTCGTTTCAACATTCGGACGACAGCCATTCGGAGCGGTGCTGGAAGTAATGTTCTCGTAGTTCCAGGGTCAGGATCTGTTGCGACGTCGTCGTCCACCGCGCGTGTCGTCGTCGCGGAAATGCAGCATCCAGACACTTTTTCACGGCCAGATCTCTTCTCATCTCTTTCCACTCGCATTCCCACAGCTCGACGACTTTGACAGAGTGACGTAGGTAGGCGGTGTTCTTTCGAGTCTCGGCGAGTAGTTGAGCCATGGGTTTCCCATTGATGGCGTTCACCTATTGTCGGGTGCACAAGTGATCCTGAAAAAAAACATCCCTGGAACTTATACGCTGTGTTCGTCTCACTGCACCACCTGTCCTCCGGAAGTTTGCCTATTCTCTTCTCTCTACCATTGATCTGATGTCGTATGGCGCGTCCCGTGCGTTGGGTTCACAAATAAACCATTCCGCAGCCATCTGTCAGAACATCTGCGCCTATTCGGGGCGGAAGTCGTTCTCTTCCCGTCGTCGCGTGTACCATCCCATAGGCATGTCTTGTATGACCGACCACAAGTACAGTGCGTTCGCATCGTATCCCACGATCGACCGACTCGGACGAACGATCTCTCCGTACTCGTTCTGATGTAGTGTGGTGACCCATTACTCGTGATAGCGGTGAAAAATGAGCGAAGGTCGGCCAAACACTTGACCTTTGACAAGGTGATGAAAACCTTTATTCTTCTCGTTGAAGATTGTAAAGAAGGTCTTCTCTGCAAGGCCGTTGAACAGGTAGAGCAAGGTCAGACCAGATACGCTGAGGCCCTGCTTGAACATGATTATTTCAGCTGATCCGTCGAAGGACACATGAAAGTGTCTCTTCTTCTATATATTTGTCTTACTGGTCCTTCTCTTTTTCGTGTATGATAAGATATGTTCCTATGGTAATGGTTACAACGTTATGTTTCTCTACTCACTACGGGTTCTCTTTCGACTACGGAGGGGTGTCACTCGCAGGAATTCAACAAAAACAACACGTGCCATTCCTTTTGTCACTTTATAAAATGTAATAAATATGTTGTGTTGTGTAAAGTTATTTTTTAAGGATATATAATACATTTCATCTTCTAATACTAAGTGTGTGTGTGTGTGTGTGTGTGTGTGTGTGTGTGTGTGTGTGTGCGTGCGTGCGTGCGTGCGTGCGTGCGTGCGTGCGTGCGTGCGTGCGTGCGTGCGTGCGTGCGTGCGTGCGTGTTTTGTTGTGTGTGTGTGTGTGTGTGTGTGTGTGTGTGTGTGTGTGTGTGTGTGTGTGTGTGTGTGTGTGTTCACATGAGCCATGTATACAGCGTTCGGGTATTATTGTGATGATATGGTGTTGCTGACTTCGCGGTTCATTGCTTCTTCCACGAACATGGTGGATTGGGATGATCGTAGAGATGCCAATTGCATTGTTGCGCAGTCTATCATCCCCACGCAGTCTTCAATTGTTGAAGATGATATGATGAGTGGTAGAAGTGGGGCTGATATTGATGATGATGATGATGATGTCATTAGGCGAACGGATAGAGTCGATGACGGAGACAACGTCCGGTTTTCGACATTATGACACGACAGTTGTGGAGACGACATCTGTTTTTCTACATGTAGACACGGCGGTGGTGGTAGGATGTCTACGTTACTGGAGTGAAGGCGGTGAATTGTAATCAACCTGTGACGCAGGTCGATCTGACGTAGCCGATGGACGATACGTTGTGTCCTCGTCCTATCGGTCATGAACGTCTCAACCACTGACATTATTTGTTCGTCATCACACGCCTGCCTTATGTGACACCGGTTAGTCGATATCGATATAAAAAGAGAATAGACACATGAACCTACCAATTCCAGTTCTGACACGGTGTAATTGACATACGTTTCTTGAAGCTGACCGTGACACGGACCTCCCACCTTGTCAGTCGGACAGTAGGACGCACAGGGAGAACATTTACACGGGAACACGTTGCCATTGGTGAACATAACTATAATACCAATTCCCGTCGGGATGCACATCTTTCAGACAGACACGATGTGTACACGATGTATTAATCTTGTGTCGCACAATTTAAAATTGTTAACGGACATGTAAAGTGCCGTTACTTAATTGCATCTGGAGACGAGACAGGTTCAACGTAAACTGAGCATCGGCAGTAAATAACAATTGTTTTTGTGCAGGTGCACGCCTTTGAGGCAGTGCGGACACGATGCATACACGATGTATTTATCTTCTGTTGCGCAGTTTAGTATCGTTAGCGGACATGTCAATTGATACGTACCGTTACTTACTTCCGACTGGAGTCATGACAGGTTCATCGACGAACTGGTGCGTGGCCATGGTGTTGAATCGAACGTAAAGTGAACTGCTGTGCAGATATCGGAGAAAGGTTGTGATGGCAGTTGTAGTGGCGGCTCAGCTTATAAAGCCTGTCGCTACTGCTGATGGCGCGCTTTCTTATGTCGACCGTTGGAACTCGTGGTGTGTCTGGCCGTTATCAGCTGGCGTCGCGTCCGGGCATTTTTCGCTGGGGGCCACCTTTTTCGCAGGGGAGGGCTCTGTTTTTTTTCGAATGAAGTCACGCAATACCATGAGTGTCTATCTGTCCGAGAACGTTCTGTCCTGGCTGTCCAGTATAGGTGAGCATACTCCAGAAACACTCCGTACTTATTGCGCATTCCATTAAATTGATTGCTGCGCGTCTAGTAGCCACATGCGTAGTGTTGTATTGCGAAATTTAATCGATCGTCTCTCTTTCTTCTTCTTCTTCCATTTGAGCTCATAACTCTACGTTAGCCACATATAAATGTGGCTAGAGTATTTTCGAGCCGTGATCACTATTGCGTGGGAGCGGGTGAAGTAATGCCGGTTCGGTTTGTTCCATTGTGCATGCAAATGTACCTTCCCTCGGATGGTCTTGCTCAGGTATTTCGCTTGTAATTCAGTACGTGTAGGTAGCATTTTTTTGCCGTCTCCATATCGCCATAGTACACACATTTCCTATACATATAGGAGGCTATGATCGTCGGAGAACGATGGCCCCAGGTATGTATAATGCATACGTAGAAATTAGACAAGAAACTGTTTCCTCTTCTTTATTAAATATGGTGTTATGCAACGTTATCCGAGGACGCAGTGCCCTAGTTTATTTCAGACGTGATTAATGGGTTAGGGTTTCAGCCTCGGTTAACTGACAGTTCTCTGACAGGCTTATCGCATTTATTTTGGTTATGATGAATTTGTTATCACTATATTATACTGCTTACGTCAGCTGAACGTCCTGACACGTTTATAGCATTCATTTTGGTATGATACAGTTTGTATTGTTCTCTGCGCCTTACGTCAGCTGTCTGCATTGTCTAACACTTGCTATGCAAGCACGGTGAAACTTGCCATTTGTTATACACCTACCGTCAACCATCTGCTGAATACTTCCTGGTGTTGTTGCTGTCGTCACCATGCCGTCGTTCACCGTTCAGATGTTTACATATATACTGGTCGTATACAAGTTGACAGGAACGGCGTTGTTCCTGATGTTGGATCCTTTGTAAGTGTCGGTGAATATATATAGCGTGTATCGTTGTTTGAACGAATGCTAGTTCTTACATACCGCTATAAGAGTGAACATTTTTAGAATGGTTCTATTCCACATAGCTTCAATGTAACAGTAGAGCAATCGTCTTCAATACCTTTATATTCGTCTTTGTGTGGAATACGACCGTGACCGTATACATAACGGGTTGCTAAATATAGTTCTACTTTAAATAAAAAAAAAATGACGCCGTCGCTCGCTTCCTGGTCTGAGATCACGGGGTCGTAGATAAGACCGCGCGCGACCTACTTACATGCACTGCCTAGGCGAGTGGTAGCGATAAAAAAAACGGTTGGCCGTCTTAACTGCTAGTCGGGATAGAAGTACGACTCTCGTTGCTAGGTTACGCTTGCTATATATATATATAGAACTGTGACGAAAAGATCGACTTATCTGTGTGTCACTTCGGTTTTCATTTCATTGCAGCTTCCATCGTAACATATGATGGAAGAACTCTTTTCCACAACGTCGTGCTTGGCCGATGACACTGATGCTGGCTACGACAGCCCCCAGTCGAAGATTGGAACGATGAATGTAATTAAGCTGCGGCCTACCTAGATCATCGATGTCAGTATTGAACTAACTCGTCCGCGTTCGAACACCCATACAAGCACAGGCGCACGAAAGCAACGTCAGACGACCGACTGCGTTGATAGACATACGTGGTCGATCACTCCCACCGTTGCCATATAAGCAATGTATATACGTAATTTAAGTTTAAGGATGATGAATGTAGCGAAAACTGGTCATACTTCCATCATTGCAACTGATATACTAAACATTCGATAGGATAACATGCATAACCTAACAAACTGGCATATTTACTGGACATATATTGGAACACGTATATTTCAATCGAAAAGTATCTTTGTTGGAACCTTACTTTCGACTTTACCTACGCATTCACTTGACTGAGTAATTTAACGAGAATGCGATCTGCTGGATTGTGTCCATCATAGTTCTAACTAGTGGCTCTTTGCTGACATACACAATAGCCAAGATAACATTGTGCAGTGAGTGAATATGGAGCCGGGTATCAGACGTATGTTTCTTGCTTGCACTCCGTGATGGATGCCAGCCAGATTAGCGATGGACAATTCAATTTGTGGGGGCAGGTTGGATTTTTTAATGGAAAAGATTGTTTCCCATATTTATGTGGAAAGACGTGCGTAGTAGCGTATGGCCATCTAAGCGCCTGTTTGTTGCAGCAGCGGTATTACATCAACCGTTTTCCAAGAAATATCCACATTAGTCAAACACAAATAACTCATCAAGAATCAGTAGATATACATTTTGATACGAATTGACTTTAACATTTTGTATGTATGGTAAAATAGGAAATAATAATATATTGTTGTTACACATGCATTTCCCATTGGATATTTCATAATAGATTTTGCTTAATGCATACTGCTTGATGATGTGTTGAATAAACACAAATTCATTTCAGTTCGCAATGTGCGCCTACATTTCAAACCATTTTACTTTTCGAAGGATTCGAACCGGGCTCTCCTTTTACTTATGGGTGGTACTACTTTCCAAACACGTTTGTCGGGCAAAAAAGGTTTAACGTTTATCGCAGTAACAACCAGGTGTCCCCTTTGTTCACATTGAACACTGACTCTTAAAACCAACAGTCTGCAGTCAAGACACTTTTTTAATGAAGTTGTAATCAACATGTAATGCTAATTAGACTGACCGAGTTGCCCACTTCTTTTTGCGTCTGAAGCAACAGAAATGGAACATAGGATTCCGACACTTTCGTAACTTGTAGAAATGGACCAATGTATTAGTCACAATAAATTTGTAACCGATAAACAAATGTCGACATATATAGGCGACAGCCGCTTGCTTTGGCATATATATGCATCATTGCTAGCGGCGCCAGATAATGTACATTTTATACACTACATGCAGTGTATGTATAATGACGCCACCAGTGCAAGTCGCACCAAAGGTGCGTCCCTCCCGGTTGGCGGAAGTCACGGTGCCACGGTATATGATCGGTTAACTAACATTCACTACGTGCCTCTGTTGTACGCCCACTTCAAGTCGACATAGATCAATATACGAGACGACACCGGACGGTTCGTGCCATTCGAGTACGGTACGGTGACCGTGACGCTCCATTTTCGACGGCGCAGGACCGGACTGTTCTAAAGATGAATTGCAAAGAGTATTACGCGCGTCAGGTGGGTGGTGCACTGCCCGACTTCGCCGGTACCCAACACAAGCGGGATCACCGACTAGGCGAGAGGTGCTGTGGCATTGTGAAGGGGGGCGTTGAAGACCGGCGTGCCCATCGCAGACTACGTCTTTTCCGGACAGAGCATAAAAAGGCGGCCAAACGACGAATCACGTATGCTGTTAAGAGTCTGATGCGTGGCCTTTTGACCCATGGCGTGCGACCTCTTAAACGTATAAAGCGCGCGCCTGCGAGGAAAGGAGTCACTTCAGAGAGACAGCGAAAGAGACAGACGACCAAGAAACTTAGGGCCGACATATTCGACAACGATGGCTTTCATACTTAGACAGTCGTACGAATGGGTCAATACCAAGCTGGATCTCTTTACCGTACCCCCGACTGAGACCAGCATCGTCGACATTCATGTAGTGTAACATCAACCGATGGCCTCTCTGGACTCGGTTGGACAGATATAATTCCTGGTACCTGCATCGGGAGACGATTACCTGGATCTCGCCAACAAGATGCTACACGTGCAGGTGAAGGTGACACGAGCCAATGGGGACGATCTCGACTTGGTCGATCCCATGGATCCAGTCAATAACTGGCTGCATTCGCTGTTCAGTCAAGTCGACGTCTACCTTAAGGCCTCGTGACCTCTTCGACCAACACGTATGCGTATCGTGTCTGCATAGAGACGCTGCTGAGTTACGGTACCGATGCCAAGGTCAGGCAACTGACGAGTCAGTTGTAGCACAACGACACGGCCACTGACTCGGATGCCGTCGAGATAGTCGACAGACCAGCGGCTAACAAAGGGTTCGTGGTTCGACGAGCGAACATCTTACGGAGTCAGGACGGCGACCTGATGGGACGTATCCACGTGGATACTTTTTTGATCAACGGCGTCGATGACAAGATAAGCTAAGACCGCGCTTGCACTCACGGCTGGTGGGAACAACACCGATTACAGGATCAACATCGTCAATGCCACCTTGTTTGCAAAGAAGGCCACCTTCAACTCAACCGTGCAGATGGCACACATCAAAGCTCTCGAGAAGAGCACGGTCAAGTACCCGATACGGTCCGTCGACTGCAAGGTGTACTCCATTCCCGCAGGCGCTCGGTCGCACACGCACGAGAACCTGTTCCTCGGTACCTTGCCGACACGTATCGTGCTGTGCTGCATCGATAACAACGCGTACAACAGTTACAACGCGTACAACCTTTCCAGCAGAATTTAGAAGACGACCTCTTCATCCGGAGCTGCATGAGCCTATTCTCCTCGACCGGCAAGACGTGGCAGGACGAGGGGAACGGGCTGACTTGCAGCGACTACCGGCACGGCTACACCTTCTTCGGTTTTGACCTGACCCTCGACCAGTGCGATGGCGCCTGCTTCCATCTGGTACAAAATGGCAACATGCGCATAGAGCTGCATTTCCGTGACGCCCTGCAGACCACAGTGAACGTCATCGCCTACGCCTAGTTCGTGTCCGTGTTGGAAATAGACAAGAGCCGCAACGTCATCTACGACTACTGAGATGGACACCCTGCAGATCGCTAGACTACTGGCGGTGGACCCGCGCACTGTATCGATCTTTCGCGGCGTCGTACCCAAAGACGGATAGACGCTCTGCCTGCGGCCTTCGTGTGCAACACCGACGACGGCGACGAACCAGGCAAACATTGGATAGCGCTGTACCTGGACGCCGACGGACGCGGCGATTACTTCTGCTCGTATGGTCTGCCGCCACGACACGCGGCGTTGCGCACATTCATGAACGGACATTATTCAGAGTGGACTCATAATAGCAAGATACTTCAGAGTCCTCTGTCTCACGTTTGTAGACAATATTGTGTAGCTTATGTATTGTTTCGTTTTAACGGCTTTCCGATGAGAACATTTATCAACATATTCGGCACCGATTTAGTAGCTAAAGATTGCCAAGTATTTGATTGGCTTTAACAGCTGCGACAATGTAGACTGTACTACCGTACAAGGTACATCGATTGAGCCTCTGGCTAGGTTGATGCATCACCCCTAAATTCACGACCTCTGGCGTGACGGTCAACTTCCGCAAGTCGCCTCATCATCACCCTCGATCCTCTGGAGAGGTGAAGACACCCCTAAGATCACGACCTCTGGCGTGATGGTCAACATCCGCAAGTCGCCTCGTCATCAACCTCGAGTCTGTAGCGAGGTGGAGACACCCCTAAGCTCGCGACCTCTGGCGTAGTGTTCAACATTCGCAAATCACGTCATCATCATCATCATATAAGTCGTAGTTGTAGTGATATTACACGCTACCCTTGTTGTATCGTCATACTGTTGTTCAATAAAATACGTGTGCGCTCGTACGATACCGTGTTGTGTTGGTTTCTCGTTTCCTCATTAGCCCCTTTGATCGGTGATAATGACCCTGTTAATGTTGGGGTAGGGGTCTCTCCGTTAGGGTCAGAGTCAGGTTCGGTTCTGGGTTAGGATTAGGGTTCACCGCAGACGGCAGAAGGTTAGGGTTACCCGGCCGACAACAGGTTGGGGTTAGGGTTAGGGTAAGCTCCATCCGCCAGGGGGCGCTGTATAGCCGCCAGGGGGCGCTCATGTTACCCAGAAGGTTGTGTGCATGCGCAATAAACCGGAAACGGAAGTAATTGATGCATATGGTGTCCGGATTTGAAGTATTCCGTCCATATACTACTGTCCATCAGTAATCATACATGATGTTCCTGCTCTTGTCGATTTTGGGCACCGCCTGGAATTCATCGTACATAATGACGTTCACGTTCTGATCGAGTGCCACGGCAAAGGGAATCTCGATGCGCAGGTTACCCTTTTGCATAAGTTGGCAGCAAGACCAGTCGCACGCTTCCAGAGTGAGGCCGAAACCTAAGAAGTTGTATCCGGCACTGAAGTCCGTTCCCTTCTTCCTGCGACATTTTGCCGGTCCAGGTTAACAGTTTGACGTAACTCTTGATTAACCGCCAATCGGAGAAATTCGGTTGAAAGGGTTTGGCGGGCATCTATCGACCGTACACATACATGGCGAGGCAATCGATATCATTGCGTTTGGCATAAAACGGGATTTTAGCGTACCGATCATTGAAAGTACCGTTTTCAATGCAGTGCAACAACATACGTTCATCACACCAGTTCGACTTCCCGACTGTGCGAAACGTATGTTTTCCGATCCAGTAACCCTTCGTTGCTATCGTCTATCGCTTCCATCTGATTGGCGTTGTGTTGCACCACGTATCACTCGTCAGCTCCGTGTCTTTGGCTTCGGTGCCGAAGGCGCGATATGCAAACGTGTTGGTCACGAGTCACGAGGTTATCATTTAGATAGATGTCGACTTGACTAAACAGTGAATGCAGCCAATTATTCATAGGACCTACTGGCTCGTTCGCGTCGAAGTTCGTTCCGTTACCTTTAGTCACCTTCGCTCGCACGAACAGGTATGTATTTTTGTAAAAAGTTTACTCAGTGGATGATTATTGCATCGGACATCTTCAACAAGGTTTCTTCAGTATATATATATATATATATATATATATATATATACATATATATATATACATATATATATATATATATATATATATATATATATATATATATATATATATATATATATATATATATATATATATATATATATATATATATATATATATATATATATATATATATATGGATTTATGCAACTTACAGCTGCATAACAGATTTTATGAGATAACCAAGGCAAGTCTTGCCCTGGGTGTCCGAGACTACACCGGAACTATTTGGCCAAATAATTTGTATTACTCCACGATATTCAGCCAATCACGGCTTAACGGAAACCAGTTCAAACCAGAGCCAGCAGCTGGAATCTTTCACTCCTGTTCCAGTCTCTGCATCGCGAAGTTGTGTCTAGAAAATTTGTCTCTCGAAATACTTTGGTTTTACCAACAGTCGTTACGTTTTTCAAATACGTTTTGTTTGAGAGTGACCACTTCGAGCTGCGTCGACTGACCTGCAGGAGGAAGACGGCCTCAACACTCGTTTCAGCTGAGTATTGTTTCAATTGTAATTACTTCGTCGGTTGCCTCGTGGTTAATTTGCTCGTTTCGTATACGTTTAAACTTCCCGCAATCGGCCATTCAATATGTCGGCGGCGAAGTCGGAGCTAGATGTGCTTGTGCTTGGGCATAGCCACGCGTATTGGTTGGGCGCGTTCATTGAATCTGCGGGTCTCCTTGACGACTTAGAAAGATTAGGTTACACGTGCACGGTTCGTTTTATGGGTCGGAGGGGAGCGTCCATTCAAACATTTCGAGAACCGGCAACCATTACCCGGATTTCTGCCCGCGTCCCTGACATAGTCATTACCCTTCTTGGAGGCAACGACCTCGATGGGAAGTCTCCCCCACCTCCAGAGGCAGTAGGTTTGCAACTAGGTAGATTGGGCGATGAATTGTTAGCTTTAGGGGTCCGTCAAGTATGTCTATGTCAAATCGAGCGCCGCAAGAAATGGCGCCATTTTGATTTTGATACGGGAGCGGCTCGCGTTGCATCCGCGAATGCTGCGTTACAGTCCGCATGTGGGGGACGTCGTGGGCTGTTCTACTGGAGCCATAAGTACCTTTGGAACAGCCCGGCGAAGGTTTTCCGCCAAGATGGCGTCCATTTATCCGATATAGGAAATTTCCGACTGTTTCGCAGCATTCGGGGGGCAATTTTCAGAGCAGTTAGCCGGGTTGTCCTACACCTTACTACAACTTAAATTGGCGTTTCATGTCGAGCGCTAACGGCTGGTAAGGTGTCGATAATTAAGAGCTCGCCTCAGTCCTAATAACTCCATAATCATGGTGACTCTTTGTTGTTTTGTATGTCATGCGCGGACATTGTGCCCCTCTTCGTATATGTAGCCACGGGGGATGTTCCCATATTTTATCGCATTGACATACACCCAGTTATGCGCCTCCGTGGACAGTTTCGCTTTACTATATTTACTCGGCATTCATAAATTGTGGGCGGTGATCCCATACTAGTCCATGATAACTGGTATAATTTTTGTGGCGACGAGGTAGTGGTTCTTCCAAATGAAGATAATTCCCAATTTGTGTTGTGTCACCATCCTCATTGTTCGTTCTTATGACACTATTGTTGTCAGGTTATCGTTGCTAAGATTAACAGTAACGCAACGTTTTACCTCGGTGACACTTTATTTTCTATCACGGGAGGCGACCCCGACCTTTTGCGTTTAGGTACTTTCGGGGGCGGTGACCCCCTACTTACCCGTGTTTGCACTTTCTGCATTGATGTACTATCTCGGGCGGTGTCCCCTAACTAAATGTGATTGTCATCTTGCATGTATATACTATCGTGCCCGGTGTCCCTTACTTAATGTGATTGTAATCTTGCATTGATATCCAATGTCCCCTCGCTAAATGTGATTGTCATTGTGCATTGATATACTAACAGGGGCGGTGTCCCCTAACTAAATGTGATCGTCATTTTTGCATTGATATACTATCGTGGGCGGTGTCCCCTAACTAAATGTGATTGTCATTTTTACATTGATATATTATCGTGGGCGGTGTCCCCTCGCTAAATGTGATTGTCATTGGGCATTGATATACTACCATGGGCGGTGTTCCCTAACTAAATGTGATTGTCATTTTGCATTGATATACTATCGTGGGCGGTGTCCCCTAACTTAATTTGATTGTCATTTTGCATTGATATAATATCGTGGGCGGTGTCCCCTAACTTAATTTGATTGTCATTTTGCATTGATATACTATCGTGGGCGGTGTCCCCTAACTTAATTTGATTGTCATTTTGCATTGATATACTATCGTGGGCGGTGTCCCCTAACTTAATTTGATTGTCATTTTGCATTGATATACTATCGTGGGCGGTGTCCCCTAACTTAATTTGATTGTCATTTTGCATTGATATACTATCGTGGGCTGTGTCCCCTAACTAAACGTGATTGTCTTTTTGCCTTAATATACTATCGTGGGCGGTGTCCCCTAACCAAATGTGACTGTCATTTTGCATTGATATATTATCGGGGGCGGTGTCCCCTGACTAAATATGATTGTACATTTTTTATACTATCGGGGGCGGTGACCTCCTACTTAACTGCGTGCAATTCTTGCAGTTATGTACTATCGTGGGCGATGACCCCCTAATTTACTGTGTTTATAAAGTTGTGTTGGCACACTATCGGGGGCGGTGACCCCCTGATTCCATTTTATGTTGATTTATCGTGGGCGATGACCCCCTCACTAGCTATGATTCCATCTTGTGGTGATCTATCGCGGGCGGTGACCCCCTAATCATTTGGCTAATGTCGCATATTGATGTGTATTCATATAATGGAAAAAAAAAATGAAAAAAAAAAAATAATAATAAATAAATAAAAAATCAAAAATTAAATAAAATAATAATGAAAAAAAAAATCAAAAAAAAAACTTTTGTTTCAGCTTCGACGCAAGGCATCAGTCCTGGTGGTATTGCCAAAACAATTTAGGAGCTAGTTTTCACATGTGGCTTTCATGAGTAGTTTGGCGACAGTTTCCAAGAGTTTAGCTGTTCACTCAGTATTGGCCCTTCCACAATATGTTGCAGGATGGCTCCAGATAAGAACGTGCGTCGTGGACGACCTCTGCGCCACAGCCCGGTGGCAACAAGATCGCGGGCGGCGGCAAGCCGCGCTGCCGTTGCACGATCAGCGATGTGCCCGCCCCCACCAGAGTGCCACGTCGTGCAGCACTTTGACGACGAACCGGCCCTACGACATGTCGTTCGTCCGGTGGCGGGCGCAGCAGCGGGTCGGAAAGCTACGACGGAGGAGCGCTTGTCGATTATGGAGCGCCGTCTTGACGCCTCTGACAAGATGTTGCAGGAGGTCCACGCGATGGTGCGTGGCCTGCAGCAATTGCCTGCGGCCAACGCCCTACCTGCGCCGCTTCCAATAGAGGCCCCTGCAGCAGTGGCGGCGCCTACCGGGGGGGAGCCCATCGCTCCGCCCTTGGCTAACCCTTGTCTATGGCCGCAGGGCGGCCATACGTCAGGTCGGGTGACATCATCTGCAACTGGTGCTCCACCAAGCCCCGTTCCAAGACCACCGTCGGCCCCGTGGCCAGAGGCCATATCTTCAGGTATTCATACAGGTCAGGAAGTACACGCCCTCCCCAGGGCATCCCAGGATCTAGTAGCATCGTTCGCTACGTCGGCCCTATCCCGTCATTCCCGCGTGTCTGACAAACTCAAAGCCCAAATTTGGTCCGGGGAGTATGTTAGTATTTCCTCATTGTTGCATGACTCCTCACCACAGAACTATTCTGTGTCCGTTAGACCAGGCAGTGACGACGAGACCCCCATGTTTTGTGTCGCCCCTAGGGCAAAGAGCAGCACTGTGTCATTTGACCAATGGCTGCAGGGCTTCGAAATTTACATGTCTGTTTTTCTTCTCCAGCCACAGCATCTGTCAGAATCACATAATTTACTCATGTACGTCCAGACAATTCGTTCCCTATATGAGAAAGGTGCGGACTGGCGGTCGTATGATGAGGCGTTCCGGTCACTTCGTCAGGCCAACAACTGGGGGTGGGAATCGGTTTGCTGGTACCTATGGATGAATGCATCCGAGAGTCGCCCAGCTGCCACACCCAGCGTGACTCCCTTTCGTAGCAAGGGTAAGGCCAGCTGGGGTAAGGCTAAGTGGCCATCCACAAAAACCTGCTTCGCATTCGATCGGGGGGAGGTCTGTAACGCAGCCACTTGTCGTTACACACACAAGTGTAGACGCTGTGGTGGCCCCCACTCAGCGGCACGATGCTATAGGCAACGCACCCAACCCAATCCTGCTCGACCGAATTCAGCCACCGGCATCCCTGCAACCCAATCGTCGACTGCCAGTTCGCGACCAGCCGTCTTCAGGAGATAGTATGCCTACCCCAGTTTCCCCTGATGCACTTAGATATTTTCTTGTCGGCTACAATCGTAATATTGTTGAGTATCTTCTCAATGGCTTTCAGCACGGGTTCAGAATTGGCTGCTTTGGCTTACCAGCACAAGCTAAAAGGGTCACCAATTTGAAGTCTGCCATCGAATTCCCTGCAGTAGTAGACAACAAGATAGCGAAGGAGCTAGCGCTAGGCAGAATTTTAGGTCCGTTTGATACGCCACCCCCTAGTGACAACTTCAGGATTTCTCCTTTGGGGGTAGTCCCTAAAAAGAGTCCTGGGGAATTCCGAACGATACATCACTTATCCTACCCAGAGGGTTCCTCGGTAAATGATTTCATTCCCAAGGAAATTTCCGCTGTCCAATACGCAACTATACAGGATGCTATTAGGCTCATCAAACAGCTACCCAGTAGTCAGGTCTTTATGGCTAAAGTGGACATAGAATCAGCTTTTAGGATTATTCCAGTCTCACCAAGGGACCGACCGCTTTTGGGTTTCCAGTGGAAGGGTAAGTTTTTCATGGATGCTGTCCTTCCAATGGGAGTTTCCAGCGCTTGTGCGATCTTCGAGTCTTTCAGTACTGCGTTGGAGTGGATCGCAAAGTCCAAACTGGGAGCGACTGCGATCGTCCATGTTATCGATGACTTTCTGTTTATTGCCAATTCTCGTGCGAAATGCGGACAAGATCTACAAGCTTTTGTTAATCTTTGCCTCGAACTCGGGGTTCCCTTAGCACCTGGGAAGACAGTGGCTCCTACCCGTGTCATCACTTTTCTCGGCATTACTTTAGATACAGTGCTTATGGAAGCTAGACTGCCAGAGGATAAGTTAGAGAAAGCTAAGGCACTGCTGGAAGATTTTCAGAGACAACAGAAAGTAACACTTAGAGTTCTGCAGTCACTCATCGGCATCCTGAATTTTGCTTGCACAGTGATTGTGCCAGGTAGAGCTTTTCTGAGAAGAATCATAGACATGACATTAGGGGTCCAGAAACCCCATCACCACATCAGGTTAACTCGTCAGGCAAAACTCGATCTACAGGTATGGCAGGAGTTCTTGCTTCTATTTAATGGCCGGTCCTTTTTCCTAGATGACAACTTCCTTACGGGCGACCACTTGCACCTGTACACTGATGCCTCCGGAAGTATAGGTTTCGGGGCACTGTATGGTGGCGCATGGTTTTATGGGCAGTGGCCAGTATCATGGCGCTCATACAACATATCAGTTCTAGAACTTTACCCTATAATGGCAGCAGTGATCGTGTGGGGCGGTAGATGGGCAAACAGAAGTGTGTGTTTCTACACAGACAATGAGGCTCTTGTGCCAATTATTAACAAGCAAACGTCACGCGAGCCCCACATCATGGCCTTAATCCGTCCACTGGTTTTAGCGTGCTTGCGTTTCAACATCAATTTCACTGCCCGCCATATTCCAGGTAGGATCAACACTTTAGCTGACAAACTATCACGTTCACAGGTACGGGAATTCCGAGCTCTGGCACCATGGGCAGAAGCCAGCCCGCGGGAAATTCCCTACAGTATCTCCCCAGCGGGCTTGGGGAATCTCTGAGTCGGTTGCTAGAGGCTTCACTGGCGCCATCTACGAGAGCCCACTATCAGCGGGCGTGGGGTAAGTTAGTAACTTTCTTTCAGTCGCTTGGTATGTATCCCTCTTTGCCAATACCGGTGGCAATGATCCTCCTCTTCGTGGCACACCTGCATGCCAGTGGTGCTGCCCCTGCCACAATCGTTTCCAATGTGTCAGCACTAGCCTATTTTCACAAGATTAATGGCCTACCAGATCCAACTAGCAACTTCATCGTAGTCAAGCTGCTGGCTGGCGCTCGGAATCTTGGATCTGTTCCTGATGTCCGCCTGCCTGTCACACTACCCATCCTTTCTTGCCTGGTGCAGGCTCTCCCCACTGTTTTCGCATCAACCTATACGCGCACTATGCTCCGAGCCATGATGGTCATTGCCTTCAGGGCCTACTTGCGAGTCGGAGAAATGGTGCCCAGGTCGAGGAACATGACGCAGGGCTGTCTCCACGTGGGAGATGTCACGTTGACCGGTGACCTTATAAATGTATCTTTCCGCCGTTTTAAGCACAGTGCTCGCCACGGTCCGCAATCTCTGCAGGTGAGAGGGGAATGCCTAGAAGGGTCACTCATCCACCCGGCAGCTTTCTTGAGGGAGTTTATTCAGGCCAGAGGCCCAGTGCAAGGTATCCTTTTTGGTTACCCGGATGGCTCACCTATGCTCCGGGGTGAATTCGATGTGTCTCTGAAACGGCTCCTCAGTTTTTGCGGATACAAGTCTAGTTCATTTAAGGGTCACAGTTTTCGCATCGGTGCAGCTACCGCAGCGGCCTTGCGGGGGGAGTCAGATGCACAAATCAGGGCAGCAGGCAGGTGGAGCTCAGATGCTTTTAGGAAGTATATCAGAATTGCTTAAAAGGTTAGGTCGCGGTGGGGTGGTCACATGTTTGTGGGTGACCTTGTGGCGAAATGGCCCCACCTGTTTGTAATTAAATTTGTGTATTGGTGGTGGAATGTCTGTATTCTTTGCATTACATGTTCATGACGACTTCTTGATGTATATATGTTTTCGTCATGCCTGTAGGAATGTGGGCTCTGAGAAACTTGCCGGACGGGGCTGTACATGTGTTCAGTTCCTGTCTGGTTTGCTTTGAGGAGCTCACATTCCTGTTAATGTGCTTCCCAAAGTGGCTGCGTGATAAGCAGTCCACTTTGCAATAAAACGTCATTTATTTGGCCCTTTTCAATCTCTACTACATCAGACTTGTGTTGGTTATTGCATAAATATATATATATATATATATATATATATATATATATATATATATATATATATATATATATATATATATATATATATATACGTCGGGACCTAGAAAACAACATATATTTTTATTTTGTTACATTTAACGAAAGTTTATTAGAAATAAATCAATTGGCTAACATTTATACATACCGTATTGTTGTCAGATTTGAGACACAACGAAATCTAATTTATTTATAAAATAAAGAAAAACAGACCAAGAATAGAGCCCTTCGACACACAGTACATCATATAATGTGGAAGCGAGGTACTATTGCTACAATAGTAGGCTAGTGATTTTGAATCATGAAGACTTTGTTCCATGTTTCGGTGGTAACTAAAAAATATTTTTTTTTTGAAACCCGGCCGATATTGTCTATGTCAGAGTATTAGAAAATATGTTTATTATCGCTCACTGGAAATCAGCGCCCCTGTCATTTGTGTTTCTTTATCGGTACACCAGCGCTCACTAGCAATTAAAGGAAGGGTCAATGAGTGGACCAGGAGTCCGTGTAGAGGTTAGGGGTCAACCACCGTAATGTGAAGGTATGTGGACATCTTACCATCATTAGCACTAACACAAAGACGTAGGTAAGTGGTACATTAATTTATTTTATATACTAACAGTTTACAAACATATCATGAATAATGATATATTTTATTCGTACTAAAATTGTACAATTCGCTTAAAACAGTGTATATAAGCTACAATTGTACAATTCGCTTAAAAAAGTGTATATAAAACAGCAAGCAAAAATAATTACTGCACGAGTTATCTATACTATCCATCACATCTTTTGTAAATGACACTTTGCATATTAGTTGCTCAACTAGCCCCACCTGACAGTGGAACTGAACTATTTCGTAAAAGTTGTTTGATTTCATACTACATAAAGTCAAAGTATAAAGTTTGAGTTTGGACAATGTGTAATTGAAACCTTTAGACATATATGAGCTCATATCTTCCTTGGAACTTCTGGCGCGGTGTTGATTCACTCCTAAGCTCGGGGTCTCTATTTTTGAGACGATCCCTTTCGTAAATGATAATCGATGACCATACTGACCACAGATAATCCTGGACCTCCTCATTGACCAGGACATGTCCAAAGTTTTACCCTAAGTTGAACTGAAATGCCCACAAACATGCCGGGAAGTCCCAAGTAAACCCTCACGCGACCGGAGTAGTTAGCAGAGGTTTTTGGGACCCCTTATCTAGAGGATCAAAAGATCAAAGGAAAACCACCCTAATATCGCCCACCGCTAATGAGTGCGCGCAGCCAATCAGAAAGCAGCACTAGACCTTGGAGCGCCCCCTGGCGGCGGCGGCGGCGGCGGAGCGTCGCGCGCATGCGCGTGCCGCGCCCCTAGCGACCGGAGGAGGAACGAACAGTGACCGAGTTACGTGTATGTGCCGAAGGGTCGTTGACCCAGTAAGGAGACGAACGCAATCGTACGGTGCACACGTATTTTATTAAATACAACAAAGCAGCAGCAGCAGTACAAACGAGGCGATCGTATGCGATTGGATACAACGAGCCGGGTATGATGAAGATGATGATGATGAAGTCGAGGCGACTTGCGAATGGTGACCATCGCGCCAGAGGTCGCGAACTTACGGGTGTCTCCACCGCGCCAGAGGTATTGTCGTTATATGTCAATATTGTTAAATAGTGCGCTCTTACACTTTACCCATACCTCCTACAGTTTACCCATAATTCCTACAATTTACCCATAATTCTCCTATTGAATAAGAGTACAAGGACATGTTATTAAATATGTGAAAATAATGACACAATATCGGCCACAAACGTTAAACAGAGGACTCTAAAGTCTCTTGCCATACGCATATTTTCGTTATATGTCAATATTGTTAAATAGTGCGCTCTTACACTTTACCCATAACTCCTACAGTTTACCCATAATTCCTACAATTTACCCATAATTCTCCTATTGAATAAGAGTACAAGGACATTTTATTAAATATTATGTGAAAATAATGACACAATATCGTCCACAAACGTTAGACAGAAGACACTAAAGTCTCTTGCCATACGCATATTTTCGTTATATGTCAATATTGTTAAATAGTGCGCTCTTACACTTTACCCATAACTCCTACAGTGTACCCATAATTCCTACAATTTACCCATAATTCTCCTATTGAATAAGAGTACAAGGACATTTTATTAAATATGTGAAAATAATGACACAATATCGGCCACAACCGTTAGACAGAGGACTCTAAAGTCTCATGCCATACGCATATTTTCGTTATAATTATGTCAATATTGTTAAATAGTGCGCTCTTACACTTTACCCATAACTCCTACAGTTTACCCATAATTTCTACAATTTACCCATAATTCTCCTATTGAATAAGAGTACAAGGACATTTTATTAAATATGTGAAAATAATGACACAATATCGTCCACAAACGTTAGACAGAAGACTCTAAAGTCTCTTGCCATACGCATATTTTCGTTATATGTCAATATTGTTAAATAGTGCGCTCTTACACTTTACCCATAACTCCTACAGTTTACCCATAATTCCTACAATTTACCCATAATTCCTACAATTTACCCATAATTCCTACAATTTACCCATAAGTCTCCTATTGAATAAGAGTACAAGGACATTTTATTAAATATTTGAAAATAATGACAAAATATCGTCCACAAACGTTAGACAGATGACTCTAAAGTCTCTTGCCATACGCATATTTTTGGTATATGTCAATATTGTTAAATAGTGCGCTCTTACACTTTACCCATACCTCCTACAGTTTACCCATAATTCCTACAATTTACCCATAATTCTCCTATTGAATAAGAGTACAAGGACATTTTATTAAATATGTGAAAATAATGACACAATATCGGCCACAACCGTTAGACAGAGGACTCTAAAGTCTCATGCCATACGCATATTTTCGTTATAATTATGTCAATATTGTTAAATAGTGCGCTCTTACACTTTACCCATAACTCCTACAGTTTACCCATAATTCCTACAATTTACCCATAATTCTCCTATTGAATAAGAGTACAAGGACATTTTATTAAATATGTGAAAATAATGACACAATATCGTCCACAAACGTTAGACAGAAGACTCTAAAGTCTCTTGCCATACGCATATTTTCGTTATATGTCAATATTGTTAAATAGTGCGCTCTTACACTTTACCCATAACTCCTACAGTTTACCCATAATTCCTACAATTTACCCATAATTCCTACAATTTACCCATAAGTCTCCTATTGAATAAGAGTACAAGGACATTTTATTAAATATTTGAAAATAATGACAAAATATCGTCCACAAACGTTAGACAGAGGACTCTAAAGTCTCTTGCCATACGCATATTTTTGTTATATGTCAATATTGTTAAATAGTGCGCTCTTACACTTTACCCATACCTCCTACAGTTTACCCATACTTCCTACAATTTACCCATAATTCTCCTATTGAATAAGAGTACAAGGACATTTTATTAAATATGTGAAAATAATGACACAATATCGTCCACAAACGTTAGACAGAGGACTCTAAAGTCTCTTGCCATACGCATATTTTCGTTATATGTCAATAATGTTAAATAGTGTGCTCTTACACTTTACCCATAACTCCTACAGTGTACCCATAATTCCTACAATTTACCCATAATTCCTACAATTTACCCATAAGTCTCCTATTGAATAAGAGTACAAGGACATTTTATTAAATATTTGAAAATAATGACAAAATATCGTCCACAAACGTTAGACAGATGACTCTAAAGTCTCTTGCCATACGCATATTTTTGGTATATGTCAATATTGTTAAATAGTGCGCTCTTACACTTTACCCATACCTCCTACAGTTTACCCATAATTCCTACAATTTACCCATAATTCTCCTATTGAATAAGAGTACAAGGACATTTTATTAAATATGTGAAAATAATGACACAATATCGGCCACAACCGTTAGACAGAGGACTCTAAAGTCTCATGCCATACGCATATTTTCGTTATAATTATGTCAATATTGTTAAATAGTGCGCTCTTACACTTTACCCATAACTCCTACAGTTTACCCATAATTCCTACAATTTACCCATAATTCTCCTATTGAATAAGAGTACAAGGACATTTTATTAAATATGTGAAAATAATGACACAATATCGTCCACAAACGTTAGACAGAAGACTCTAAAGTCTCTTGCCATACGCATATTTTCGTTATATGTCAATATTGTTAAATAGTGCGCTCTTACACTTTACCCATAACTCCTACAGTTTACCCATAATTCCTACAATTTACCCATAATTCCTACAATTTACCCATAATTCCTACAATTTACCCATAAGTCTCCTATTGAATAAGAGTACAAGGACATTTTATTAAATATTTGAAAATAATGACAAAATATCGTCCACAAACGTTAGACAGAGGACTCTAAAGTCTCTTGCCATACGCATATTTTTGTTATATGTCAATATTGTTAAATAGTGCGCTCTTACACTTTACCCATACCTCCTACAGTTTACCCATACTTCCTACAATTTACCCATAATTCTCCTATTGAATAAGAGTACAAGGACATTTTATTAAATATGTGAAAATAATGACACAATATCGTCCACAAACGTTAGACAGAGGACTCTAAAGTCTCTTGCCATACGCATATTTTTGTTATATGTCAATATTGTTAAATAGTGCGCTCTTACACTTTACCCATACCTCCTACAGTTTACCCATACTTCCTACAATTTACCCATAATTCTCCTATTGAATAAGAGTACAAGGACATTTTATTAAATATGTGAAAATAATGACACAATATCGTCCACAAACGTTAGACAGAGGACTCTAAAGTCTCTTGCCATACGCATATTTTCGTTATATGTCAATAATGTTAAATAGTGTGCTCTTACACTTTACCCATAACTCCTACAGTTTACCCATAATTCCTACAATTTACCCATAATTCCTACAATTTACCCAGCACACATATGTAGTGAAGTGTGTATGTTCGTTCACCTAGCTATAAAAAGAACGGGACTTTAGTTTCAATAGTCACTGTACCCACAGTACAGAGCTGGAATACTTAGTTGATGTACCCACAATACACAGCTACAGTACATAGTCACTGTACCAACAGAACACATCTAGAATACATAGTCACTGTATCCTGAGTACACAGCTAAAGTTCATAGTCAATGTACCCACAGAACACAGCTAGAATGCCTAGTCACAGTACCCACAGTACACGGCTAGAATACATAGTCACTTTACCCACAGTGTACAGCTAGAAAACAAAGTAACTGTACCCACAATATACAGCTAGAATATACAGTTGCTGTACCCAGAGTACTCAGCTACAGTACATAGTAACTATACCCACAGTACACAGCTAGCAAACATAGTCACTATATCCAGAGTACACAGCTAAAGTACATTGTTACTGTACCCACAGTACACAGCTACAGAACATTGTTGCTGAACCCATAGTACACAGTTAGAATGCATAGTTACTGTACCACAGTACACCGCTACAGTACATAGACACTTTACCCACAGTACACAGCTAGAACACATAGTCACTGTATCCAGAGTGCACAGCTGTAATACATAGTTACTATACCCACTGTACACAGGACACAGCTAAAATTCATATTCACTGTATCCATAGTACACAGCTAGATTACATATTCACTGTACCCACAGTACACAGCTAGAATATGTAGTCACTATACCCACAGTACACAACTAGAATACATAGTCACGGTACCCACAGTACACATTTAGAATAAATAATCACAGCAACCATAGTACACGGCTAGAAGACATAATCAATGTAACCACAGTACAGGGCTAGAATACATTGTCACTGGACCCAGAGTAAACAGCTACAGTATATAGTCACTGTACCCACAGTGCATAGCTAGAATACATAATTACTGTACCCACAGTACACGTTTAAAGTCACTGTATCCCCAGTACACATCTAGAATACATAGTCACTGTATCCAGAGTACACAGCTAAATTACATAGTCACTGTACCCACATTACACAGCTATAATACTTAGTCACTGTACACAAAGTACACAGCTATAATACATATTCACTGTACCCAAAGTACACAGCTAGAATATATATAGTCACTGTACACACAGTACACAGCTAGCATACATAGACATTGTACCCACAGTACACAGCTAGAATATATAGTCACTATACCCAGAGTACACAACTAGAATACATATTCACTGTACCCACAGTAAACAACTAGAATACATAATAATAATAATCACTGTACCCACATTAACCCACTACAATTCATAGTCACTGTACCCACATTACTCAGCTAGCATACATAGTCACTGTACCCACAGTGCACACCTAGTATACAATGTTACTGTACCCACAGTACACAGTTAGAATACATAGTAACTGTTCCCACAGTACTCAACTTTAATACATAGTCACTATACCCACAGTACACAAATAAAATACAGCTATAATGCATTGTCACTACATCTCCAGTACACGATTAGAATACACAGTTACTGCTCACCCAGGACACAGCTCGAATACATGGTCGCTGCTGTATCTCCACCACACAGCTGTAAGATATAGTCACTACAACTCCAGTACACAAATAGAATACACAGTTACTGCTAGAATACATGACCAGTGCACCCTCAGTACACATCTAGAATATATAGTCAGTAAGTTGCTACGAACTCAATAATGGCGGTTGTGATGACGACACGACGATCTCAGCCGTCTTATATACCATGCTAGAAATAAGCCAGACAACTGACGTCAGCCTCGGAACAATACCACAGTAATCAGAAAACTGATAAACGCGGCAGGCAACTGTCAACTAACGACGCCGGGCATCCATCACGGAAGGAAAAAGTGGGGTTACGCGTACGCAGACAGCGGTAGAACATGCTGTATTACAGGCTGTCGTGCTGTATTACAGGCTGTCGTGCTGTATTACAGGCTGTCTTGCTGTATTACAGGCTGTCTAGCTGTATTACAGGCTGCCATGCTGTATAACAGGCTGTCTTGCTGTATTACAGACTGTCTTGCTGTATAACAGGCTGTCATGCTGTATTACAGGCTGCCCTGCTGTATTACAGGCTGTCTTGCTGTATTACAGGCTGCCTTGCTGTATTACAGGCTGTCTTGCTGTATTACAGGCTGCCCTGCTGTATTACAGGCTGTCTTGCTGTATAACAGGCTGTCTTGCTGTATTACAGACTGTCTTGCTGTATAACAGGCCGCCCTGCTGTATTACAGGCGGTCCTGCTGTATAACAGGCTGCCATGCTGTATTACAGGCTGTCTAGCTGTATTACAGGCTGCCATGCTGTATTACAGGCTGTCTTGATGTATTACAGGCGGTCCTGCTGTATAACAGGCTGCCATGCTGTATTACAGGCTGTCTTGCTGTATAACAGGCTGTCTTGCTGTATTACAGGCTGTCTTGCTGTATTACATGCTGTATTACAGGCTGTCTTGCTGTATTACAGGCTGTCTTTCTGTATAACAGGCTGCCATGCTGTATTACAGGCTGTCTTGCTGTATAACAGGCTGTCTTGCTGTATTACAGACTGTCTTGCTGTATAACAGGCCGCCCTGCTGTATTACAGGCGGTCCTGCTGTATAACAGGCGGCCATGCTGTATTACAGGCTGTCTTGCTGTATTACAGGCTGTCTAGCTGTATTACAGGCTGCCATGCTGTATTACAGGCTGTCTTGCTGTATTACAGGCGGTCCTGCTGTATAACAGGCTGCCATGCTGTATTACAGGCTGTCTTGCTGTATAACAGGCTGTCTTGCTGTATTACAGGCTGTCTTGCTGTATTACAGGCTGTATTACAGGCTGTCTTGCTGTATTACAGGCTGCATTGCTGTATTACAGGCTGTCTTGCTGTATAACAGGCTGCCATGCTGTATTACATGCAGCCATGCTGTATTACAGGCTGCCATGCTGTATTACAGACTGCCGTGCTGTATTACAGGCTGTCGTGCTGTGTTACAGGCTGTCTTGCTGTATTGCAGGCTGTCTTGCTGTATTACAGGTGATGGACGCAATGTGTAAAGAGCCAGGATGTGGCTGGAAGTAGGAGAAACAGAGGATAGTATGGTGGAGGCAATGTGTAAGGAGGAAGGGTGTGGCTTGAGGTAGGAAAGACAGAGGACAGTATGGTGGACGCAATGTGTCAGGAGTCAGGATCAACATTACACAACTTCACACAACTTCGCACAACTTCGCACAACTTCACACAACTTCACACAACTTCACACAACTTTACCTTCTGATTACCACACCTCACCACCCCCACCATAGAGTAATGAGACGAGCATAGCCATCTGACCACCAGGGGGCGCAGGGGCGCGCGCGATTACAGGAAAAAGGTGTATTTCGCGGAAAAAGGTGTATTAGACACCTTTTTCCTGTAATCGCGCGCGCCCCTGCGCCCCCTTGTGGTCAGATGGCTATGCTCGTCTCATTACTCTATGGTGGGGGTGGTGAGGTGTGGTAATCAGAAGGTAAAGTTGTGTGAAGTTGTGTGAAGTTGTGTGAAGTTGTGCGAAGTTGTGCGAAGTTGTGTGAAGTTGTGTAATGTTGATCCTGACTCCTGACACATTGCGTCCACCATACTGTCCTCTGTCTTTCCTACCTCAAGCCACACCCTTCCTCCTTACACATTGCCTCCACCATACTATCCTCTGTTTCTCCTACTTCCAGCCACATCCTGGCTCTTTACACATTGCGTCCATCACCTGTAATACAGCAAGACAGCCTGCAATACAGCAAGACAGCCTGTAACACAGCACGACAGCCTGTAATACAGCACGGCAGTCTGTAATACAGCATGGCAGCCTGTAATACAGCATGGCTGCATGTAATACAGCATGGCAGCCTGTTATACAGCAAGACAGCCTGTAATACAGCAATGCAGCCTGTAATACAGCAAGACAGCCTGTAATACAGCCTGTAATACAGCAAGACAGCCTGTAATACAGCAAGACAGCCTGTTATACAGCAAGACAGCCTGTAATACAGCATGGCAGCCTGTTATACAGCAGGACCGCCTGTAATACAGCAAGACAGCCTGTAATACAGCATGGCAGCCTGTAATACAGCTAGACAGCCTGTAATACAGCAAGACAGCCTGTAATACAGCATGGCCGCCTGTTATACAGCAGGACCGCCTGTAATACAGCAGGGCGGCCTGTTATACAGCAAGACAGTCTGTAATACAGCAAGACAGCCTGTTATACAGCAAGACAGCCTGTAATACAGCATGGCAGCCTGTTATACAGAAAGACAGCCTGTAATACAGCAAGACAGCCTGTAATACAGCATGTAATACAGCAAGACAGCCTGTAATACAGCAAGACAGCCTGTTATACAGCAAGACAGCCTGTAATACAGCATGGCAGCCTGTTATACAGCAGGACCGCCTGTAATACATCAAGACAGCCTGTAATACAGCATGGCAGCCTGTAATACAGCTAGACAGCCTGTAATACAGCATGGCAGCCTGTTATACAGCAGGACCGCCTGTAATACAGCAGGGCGGCCTGTTATACAGCAAGACAGTCTGTAATACAGCAAGACAGCCTGTTATACAGCAAGACAGCCTGTAATACAGCAGGGCAGCCTGTAATACAGCAAGACAGCCTGTAATACAGCAAGGCAGCCTGTAATACAGCAAGACAGCCTGTAATACAGCAGGGCAGCCTGTAATACAGCATGACAGCCTGTTATACAGCAAGACAGTCTGTAATACAGCAAGACAGCCTGTTATACAGCATGGCAGCCTGTAATACAGCTAGACAGCCTGTAATACAGCAAGACAGCCTGTAATACAGCACGACAGCCTGTAATACAGCACGACAGCCTGTAATACAGCATGTTCTACCGCTGTCTGCGTACGCGTAACCCCACTTTTTCCTTCCGTGATGGATGCCCGGCGTCGTTAGTTGACAGTTGCCTGCCGCGTTTATCAGTTTTCTGATTACTGTGGTATTGTTCCGAGGCTGACGTCAGTTGTCTGGCTTATTTCTAGCATGGTATATAAGACGGCTGAGATCGTCGTGTCGTCATCACAACCGCCATTATTGAGTTCGTAGCAACTTACTGACTATATATTCTAGATGTGTACTGAGGGTGCACTGGTCATGTATTCTAGCAGTAACTGTGTATTCTATTTGTGTACTGGAGTTGTAGTGACTATATCTTACAGCTGTGTGGTGGAGATACAGCAGCGACCATGTATTCGAGCTGTGTCCTGGGTGAGCAGTAACTGTGTATTCTAATCGTGTACTGGAGATGTAGTGACAATGCATTATAGCTGTATTTTATTTGTGTACTGTGGGTATAGTGACTATGTATTAAAGTTGAGTACTGTGGGAACAGTTACTATGTATTCTAACTGTGTACTGTGGGTACAGTAACATTGTATACTAGGTGTGCACTGTGGGTACAGTGACTATGTATGCTAGCTGAGTAATGTGGGTACAGTGACTATGAATTGTAGTGGGTTAATGTGGGTACAGTGATTATTATTATTATGTATTCTAGTTGTTTACTGTGGGTACAGTGAATATGTATTCTAGTTGTGTACTCTGGGTATAGTGACTATATATTCTAGCTGTGTACTGTGGGTACAATGTCTATGTATGCTAGCTGTGTACTGTGTGTACAGTGACTATATATATTCTAGCTGTGTACTTTGGGTACAGTGAATATGTATTATAGCTGTGTACTTTGTGTACAGTGACTAAGTATTATAGCTGTGTAATGTGGGTACAGTGACTATGTAATTTAGCTGTGTACTCTGGATACAGTGACTATGTATTCTAGATGTGTACTGGGGATACAGTGACTTTAAACGTGTACTGTGGGTACAGTAATTATGTATTCTAGCTATGCACTGTGGGTACAGTGACTATATACTGTAGCTGTTTACTCTGGGTCCAGTGACAATGTATTCTAGCCCTGTACTGTGGTTACATTGATTATGTCTTCTAGCCGTGTACTATGGTTGCTGTGATTATTTATTCTAAATGTGTACTGTGGGTACCGTGACTATGTATTCTAGTTGTGTACTGTGGGTATAGTGACTACATATTCTAGCTGTGTACTGTGGGTACAGTGAATATGTAATCTAGCTGTGTACTATGGATACAGTGAATATGAATTTTAGCTGTGTCCTGTGTACAGTGGGTATAGTAACTATGTATTACAGCTGTGCACTCTGGATACAGTGACTATGTGTTCTAGCTGTGTACTGTGGGTAAAGTGTCTATGTACTGTAGCGGTGTACTGTGGTACAGTAACTATGCATTCTAACTGTGTACTATGGGTTCAGCAACAATGTTCTGTAGCTGTGTACTGTGGGTACAGTAACAATGTACTTTAGCTGTGTACTCTGGATATAGTGACTATGTTTGCTAGCTGTGTACTGTGGGTATAGTTACTATGTACTGTAGCTGAGTACTCTGGGTACAGCAACTGTATATTCTAGCTGTATATTGTGGGTACAGTTACTTTGTTTTCTAGCTGTACACTGTGGGTAAAGTGACTATGTATTCTAGCCGTGTACTGTGGGTACTGTGACTAGGCATTCTAGCTGTGTTCTGTGGGTACATTGACTATGAACTTTAGCTGTGTACTCAGGATACAGTGACTATGTATTCTAGATGTGTTCTGTTGGTACAGTGACTATGTACTGTAGCTGTGTATTGTGGGTACATCAACTAAGTATTCCAGCTCTGTACTGTGGGTACAGTGACTATTGAAACTAAAGTCCCGTTCTTTTTATAGCTAGGTGAACGAACATACACACTTCACTACATATGTGTGCTGGGTAAATTGTAGGAATTATGGGTAAATTGTAGGAATTATGGGTAAACTGTAGGAGTTATGGGTAAAGTGTAAGAGCACACTATTTAACATTATTGACATATAACGAAAATATGCGTATGGCAAGAGACTTTAGAGTCCTCTGTCTAACGTTTGTGGACGATATTGTGTCATTATTTTCACATATTTAATAAAATGTCCTTGTACTCTTATTCAATAGGAGAATTATGGGTAAATTGTAGGAAGTATGGGTAAACTGTAGGAGGTATGGGTAAAGTGTAAGAGCGCACTATTTAACAATATTGACATATAACAAAAATATGCGTATGGCAAGAGACTTTAGAGTCCTCTGTCTAACGTTTGTGGACGATATTTTGTCATTATTTTCAAATATTTAATAAAATGTCCTTGTACTCTTATTCAATAGGAGACTTATGGGTAAATTGTAGGAATTATGGGTAAATTGTAGGAATTATGGGTAAATTGTAGGAATTATGGGTAAACTGTAGGAGTTATGGGTAAAGTGTAAGAGCGCACTATTTAACAATATTGACATATAACGAAAATATGCGTATGGCAAGAGACTTTAGAGTCTTCTGTCTAACGTTTGTGGACGATATTGTGTCATTATTTTCACATATTTAATAAAATGTCCTTGTACTCTTATTCAATAGGAGAATTATGGGTAAATTGTAGGAATTATGGGTAAACTGTAGGAGTTATGGGTAAAGTGTAAGAGCGCACTATTTAACAATATTGACATAATTATAACGAAAATATGCGTATGGCATGAGACTTTAGAGTCCTCTGTCTAACGGTTGTGGCCGATATTGTGTCATTATTTTCACATATTTAATAAAATGTCCTTGTACTCTTATTCAATAGGAGAATTATGGGTAAATTGTAGGAATTATGGGTAAACTGTAGGAGGTATGGGTAAAGTGTAAGAGCGCACTATTTAACAATATTGACATATACCAAAAATATGCGTATGGCAAGAGACTTTAGAGTCATCTGTCTAACGTTTGTGGACGATATTTTGTCATTATTTTCAAATATTTAATAAAATGTCCTTGTACTCTTATTCAATAGGAGACTTATGGGTAAATTGTAGGAATTATGGGTAAATTGTAGGAATTATGGGTACACTGTAGGAGTTATGGGTAAAGTGTAAGAGCACACTATTTAACATTATTGACATATAACGAAAATATGCGTATGGCAAGAGACTTTAGAGTCCTCTGTCTAACGTTTGTGGACGATATTGTGTCATTATTTTCACATATTTAATAAAATGTCCTTGTACTCTTATTCAATAGGAGAATTATGGGTAAATTGTAGGAAGTATGGGTAAACTGTAGGAGGTATGGGTAAAGTGTAAGAGCGCACTATTTAACAATATTGACATATAACAAAAATATGCGTATGGCAAGAGACTTTAGAGTCCTCTGTCTAACGTTTGTGGACGATATTTTGTCATTATTTTCAAATATTTAATAAAATGTCCTTGTACTCTTATTCAATAGGAGACTTATGGGTAAATTGTAGGAATTATGGGTAAATTGTAGGAATTATGGGTAAACTGTAGGAGTTATGGGTAAAGTGTAAGAGCGCACTATTTAACAATATTGACATATAACGAAAATATGCGTATGGCAAGAGACTTTAGAGTCTTCTGTCTAACGTTTGTGGACGATATTGTGTCATTATTTTCACATATTTAATAAAATGTCCTTGTACTCTTATTCAATAGGAGAATTATGGGTAAATTGTAGGAATTATGGGTAAACTGTAGGAGTTATGGGTAAAGTGTAAGAGCGCACTATTTAACAATATTGACATAATTATAACGAAAATATGCGTATGGCATGAGACTTTAGAGTCCTCTGTCTAACGGTTGTGGCCGATATTGTGTCATTATTTTCACATATTTAATAAAATGTCCTTGTACTCTTATTCAATAGGAGAATTATGGGTAAATTGTAGGAATTATGGGTAAACTGTAGGAGGTATGGGTAAAGTGTAAGAGCGCACTATTTAACAATATTGACATATACCAAAAATATGCGTATGGCAAGAGACTTTAGAGTCATCTGTCTAACGTTTGTGGACGATATTTTGTCATTATTTTCAAATATTTAATAAAATGTCCTTGTACTCTTATTCAATAGGAGACTTATGGGTAAATTGTAGGAATTATGGGTAAATTGTAGGAATTATGGGTAAATTGTAGGAATTATGGGTAAACTGTAGGAGTTATGGGTAAAGTGTAAGAGCGCACTATTTAACAATATTGACATATAACGAAAATATGCGTATGGCAAGAGACTTTAGAGTCTTCTGTCTAACGTTTGTGGACGATATTGTGTCATTATTTTCACATATTTAATAAAATGTCCTTGTACTCTTATTCAATAGGAGAATTATGGGTAAATTGTAGAAATTATGGGTAAACTGTAGGAGTTATGGGTAAAGTGTAAGAGCGCACTATTTAACAATATTGACATAATTATAACGAAAATATGCGTATGGCATGAGACTTTAGAGTCCTCTGTCTAACGGTTGTGGCCGATATTGTGTCATTATTTTCACATATTTAATAAAATGTCCTTGTACTCTTATTCAATAGGAGAATTATGGGTAAATTGTAGGAATTATGGGTACACTGTAGGAGTTATGGGTAAAGTGTAAGAGCGCACTATTTAACAATATTGACATATAACGAAAATATGCGTATGGCAAGAGACTTTAGTGTCTTCTGTCTAACGTTTGTGGACGATATTGTGTCATTATTTTCACATAATATTTAATAAAATGTCCTTGTACTCTTATTCAATAGGAGAATTATGGGTAAATTGTAGGAATTATGGGTAAACTGTAGGAGTTATGGGTAAAGTGTAAGAGCGCACTATTTAACAATATTGACATATAACGAAAATATGCGTATGGCAAGAGACTTTAGAGTCCTCTGTTTAACGTTTGTGGCCGATATTGTGTCATTATTTTCACATATTTAATAACATGTCCTTGTACTCTTATTCAATAGGAGAATTATGGGTAAATTGTAGGAATTATGGGTAAACTGTAGGAGGTATGGGTAAAGTGTAAGAGCGCACTATTTAACAATATTGACATATAACGACAATACCTCTGGCGCGGTGGAGACACCCGTAAGTTCGCGACCTCTGGCGCGATGGTCACCATTCGCAAGTCGCCTCGACTTCATCATCATCATCTTCATCATACCCGGCTCGTTGTATCCAATCGCATACGATCGCCTCGTTTGTACTGCTGCTGCTGCTTTGTTGTATTTAATAAAATACGTGTGCACCGTACGATTGCGTTCGTCTCCTTACTGGGTCAACGACCCTTCGGCACATACACGTAACTCGGTCACTGTTCGTTCCTCCTCCGGTCGCTAGGGGCGCGGCACGCGCATGCGCGCGACGCTCCGCCGCCGCCGCCGCCGCCGCCAGGGGGCGCTCCAAGGTCTAGTGCTGCTTTCTGATTGGCTGCGCGCACTCATTAGCGGTGGGCGATATTAGGGTGGTTTTCCTTTGATCTTTTGATCCTCTAGATAAGGGGTCCCAAAAACCTCTGCTAACTACTGACCGGATATAGCCAATGACCACCTTGTTGACCACAATGACCGGAAACAATATAATCTTCATCTTAATTTTGAGGTTTATAAACATCTTATCTACTAATATATATATATATATATATATATATATATATATATATATATATATATATATATATATATATATATATATATATATATATATATATATATATATATATATATATATAATATATATATAGACTCGGTCTTGACTGAAATCTAATGTCGGTTAAATGTCATCATCATTAAACCAACAATCATTGAGACCACATTCGGTCGGCCTAATTATTCCAAGACCACATGGTTGCGTGCGTAAGTGTGCGCATGCTTGCGTGTATTAGTGCGTACAGGCGTGCGTGGGTGTGAGCCATCATTATCATAAGTTGGCATTGTGAGATGGTGGGGTGATTTACCATTAAACATAATTTTTTTTAATGTCGTATTTAAGTATTTAATGTATGGAATATAACAAAATAAATGTGATGTAGTAATAGTTACTGGACTTGTGCTTTTGAGAATTTGAAGAATGAAATATCCGAAAAACGGGTGAACATCGACATGCAAAAGGTGACGTGACGATTCTCACTCAGCGTTGATCGCTATCTGTTCAACACTAACTACAACATACCAAATAAATACTCAATAATAATAAATACTCAAGAAAGGCGAAATGTTCTTTACTTTGAACATATAAAGAATATTATAAAAAGTATTTATAATCGGATGCCGAAAGAAACGTGAGATGAACGTAGTGCTTGAGGTACTCGAAGCTGCATTATTCAAATAATAAATACAACTGTGGATCGTTTTGGTTTTGATTAGTTTAGGTCATCTGAAATATCATAACAATGTTTGATGTTCATATTGTTAACAAACGAAAGTATATTCAATCATCAATTAAGAATCTCCCTGCTCACATGGTTTACATCACTTATTATAACCATGCTATTGTTAACCGATTTTTGCCGTTCTTCTTAAAAACTGCATCCCCGTTCCGTATAGTTGAAGCCCCCTCATCACAATGCCCTCTCTCTCCCAACACATATATGAACCCAACTCTCTCCCCCTCATATAGCTGACGGAATAGTGCGTTGAATAGACGTGACATACATTTGAGATCATTTACATACTCCATCATTCGAATGCGTCACTGTAAGACCAGGGTTCGCGGTCGCTTTCGTCTGTAAGAAACAAACGACGCGAAGTGACCTAGCTGGCACGCACGTCTCAATAAATTTAGGGATAATTTCATAAAATAATGGGGTCTTTCCAAGCGGTCACTTCATATAATTAAGGGAAATCTAAACATACAATTAGTCAAAACAAAACACAAACTTAAGGGGTCATAAAACAAATTATGGTATCACATCGAAACCACAAGGGGTACTATCAAATAATTTAAACGGATTTCATTTTTAAAATTAAGAAATAATTTTTTTAAATGTAAGGGTCATTTAACAAAATAACTAATTCATCATCTGAAAAAGTTAAGTGGGCTATCAAAACATTATGGATTCATCTAAAACATGTAGTAAGAGGGCAATCTAAAAATCAACCTCTTATTTTACGTTTTGAAGTGTTCGCTTTTTTATTTAAATATACCCTTTAGTTTTGGGATTACGTCTTAATTTCGTAAATTTTAAATGTACCCCTTAATTTTATATTTTGCTTGATTTTTTGGGGTGATGCACCTAAAATAGAATATCCAAACTAACCGCTTCGTACTACAATCAACGATATCTCGCCAGTGGTTTATTGGGAAAGCTTGTTGAACAAACGGCAACCATATTTCATGGGCTGCGTCATTGCTGTCGATACACCTACGTAGCGAGTTCCTGCTAATTTCTACACGTTTTCTACCCTTCCGACATATGGCGTTTGTTTTTATATACAATTTTGAAATGGCCCCTTATCTTTTTTGAGAAACCCCTTTATTTTATGAGATGACCACTTAATGTTTTGATGGAATCAGCCAGCTGTTTTTAATCAATTCGTCTATTTTTGAAAATAGCCATTACCTTTTTTGAGTATACCCCTTTTGTGAGATGATCCTTGATTGTGTTAAGATGATCTTTTAATTTATTGAGATGATCAGTTAGTTCTTCTTTAATTAACATTTACATTTAGTGTGAAATAATACCTTAACTTTTTTGAGAATCCTTTTTATGAGAAGACCCCTTAATGCTTAAAGATGATCCCTGAAAGCGTTGAGACGACTAGCCAGTTCTTGTTAATATACAATTCTATTTTTGTATTATTATTTAACTTTTTGGAGAGGAACTATTTATTTTATTCGATGGCCATTTAATATTTTAAGAAGATATTTTTATTTATTGAGACGATCAATTAGGTTTTTTAATGAATACCTACGTTTATTAAATGATCCTGTAACTTTAAAAAAAAAACGTTTATTGTATGAGGTAAACTTTTAATGTTTTAAGATGATCCCTTAGTTTATTGACACGATCAGCTAGTTTATTGCATTTTGATTACTTATTATATTTGTATTTTGACGACTTATTATATTTGTATTTTGATGACTTTTTATATTTGTATTTTGAAGACTTATTATATTTGTATTTTGAAGACTTATTATATTTGTATTTTGAAGACTTATTATATTTGTATTTTGAAGACTTATTATATTTGTATTTTGATGACTTATTATATTTGTATTTTGAAGACTTATTATATTTGTATTTTGAAGACTTATTATATTTGTATTTTGATATTACCCTTTATTCTATGATATGTTGTGTTAATTTGTTGAGATGATCAGCTAGTTGATTTTTGTGTAATAACTCCTTACATTTTTTTTAATGTTCCCTTCACTGTTTTGGAACACCTTCATTTTCCGATATGACACCTTAATTTGTTTGAGACGATCTGCTAGTTAGTTTGTTTAAATTATACCTTACGTTTGAGATGAACGCTTATTTTTGTTAAAGGACTGCTTCCTTTTCGTCTTCCCTGCTACCCTGCCTGATTCGAACTCACCGTTTGCCCACATCAATTAATATTACTGCCGTATGCTATCTAAGAGGATTAATTAATTATCTTCATGTTTCTCCTCCTATTCATCATCATCATTATAATTTATCATCTTCATCATCATCGTCATCATAATCATCTTCATCGTTTATATTACATTACCGGTCGAGTTATTAGATTACCGGTCGGTTATTACATTACCGGTCGATTCGTACAACCAGTAATGCAATAATCGACCGGAAATGTAATAACTGACCGGTAATGTAACAAATCGACCGGTAATGTAATAATCGATCGGTGAAGATGATTATGATGACGATGATGAAGAAAATTATTAATGGTAATGATGATGATGAATAGGATGAGAAAGATGAAGATAATTAAGGGTTTATCTTAGTGATGATTATTATTATGATTATAGTTATTACGATGATGAAGACAACTGCGTCAACCTCATCAGCATCATGGCTAGCCAAGCTGTTTTTAGCCATGGCGTCATTCCCTTCAATAAATGTACTTGTTTGCCCACTTCAAGGGGAGATTCCGGGGGCAATCCACCACCCCAAACCCGGCAACAATTCATTTTGAAAAAAAAATACACGTTTCCATGCAAATTAAAGACTAGAAGCACCACTATGCGGACAAACATTGTGATGGATCCGTCAATGAGCGTGAAGTGTTGCGCCATTTTACTCAAGTGAGGTTGAAAATCACATATCCTACAGCTATCGAATAGAGAATATTATGACAAGACGTGTTTATATACCATGCTGTTAACGGATGAAATAACGGTTTGCCTATATATCGCTTAATAAAGTGCAAATGAAAATGTTATTTATATTAACAACTTAGCTGAAATTACAAATTAACAAGGCACATATATATATATATATATATATATATATCTGACCCGGTCCGATTGTTTTTGCCAACATGTAGTTACTGTCGTGCATTACCTGGGAGGTTATATGAACAGTATTCCTTATGTCCTCCCAAAAAACATGCGGCTTACCCGTTCGGAGATTCCTATGTTAATCATACGTTTGTGAACGTCGAGTGGGTGTCAGCATGGCTAGCCATTATAAAGTTGAACATGATGACGATGAGGAGGAGGGGCAGGATGATGATGCTGAATGTGTCATTGTCTTCGTCCTCATAATCGTAATCATGATCACCGTCATTGTCATCATCTTCGTCATCATCTTCGTCATCATCGTCATCAGCATTAAGACCGCTTAATTGTCTTCATCTTCTTCCTCCAAAACATCATAACCATTTATCACCCTCAACATCACCATTCGTTATAATCATTATCATAATCATCATCATCATCATTATCATCATCATCATAATCTTCATCATCATCATCATAGTCATAATCATCAGTATCATAATAATCGTTACTAAGATGACCTATAAATCGTCATAATCGTTTATCACGCTCATCATCACCTTCTACATCATCATTATTAACATTATTAAAATAATGATTACCATCATAATTGTTATTACATTACTGGTCGATTTATTATATTACCGGTCGATTATTACACTATTGGTCAATTTATTAAATTACCGGTCGATTATTCCATTACCGGTTGATAATTACATTACTGGTTGTAACACACGCCATTCATAGTTCTCTCCTATATGTTGTCCATTCCGTCTTTGCGTTGCTCTCGTCCACTGGCGCTTCTGTTCCAAGCTCGTACCGTTGGCCACATTAAGCCCTAAACACTTAGCATCGGTCGAAGGTTGTTTGCGAAATGGTTGTAGGCAGGCAAACTGTTAGCGACAAAGAGTCGGCATGTGAATTCGAGCTTAAGTCTTACACAATGTTCTGTACTGCGTTTTGTGTTATTTGATTCTGCTACTTTGTCAACATAAGACACAGTAGTAATCATAGCTACAATTTATAAAGGGTGGATATATAATATTTCTCAGAATGGTAGTGCACTCGGCGTTATAACGCTTCCTATCTATATATTGACATGGCTCAGATATATGTAGATACGCTATAATACGAAGTAGTACACTTTGTAAAGGTAGACCAATCAATATTTATTCGTGGTCGGCCTACATGTGACTTCCGATTGCTTGTACACCACCAAAATAAGCAACATATACCACATGCTTTCTTGGTAGCATGTGTTTCTGAGAGAGTGCGTGTGTGTGTGTGCGTGCGTGCGTGCGTGCGAGCGTGCTTGCGTGCGTGCGTGTGTGCATACGTGTGTGAGTGTGTTTGCATACGTGCGTCTGCGTACAGAACTTGCGCAGCAGTATGGCACTTGTGATGACAGCTGCAACATTTATGCGTGACATACATCACAAAGAAGCAGTTTTGTGAAGACGCTGCCAAGGAGCATATATCGGCTGTAGTGGACAGCGATGCTTGTCGAAGATAATTGTCGTCCGTCGTTGCAGTACACCACCGCAATGTATGTCACTTTGGAGTCTTCGGACAACGTCATCCGCAGCACCTGCGCCGAGAAACATGAAGTGAAATTGCAATCAGATAACTAAAAGTTTCAGTTTATTGTGGAGATAGAAAGAACACTAATGCAGACACTGGTGCCATAAACGAAAATCACACACGAGAGCGAAGGTGACAGAGGAAAGACGACGAATAGATAACAACGGGACGTCACAGATGTCAGGATTGTAGAAGACTTTGTTATCGTCTCGTGTATGACAACTATATAAAACAGAGTGTCTACCATTTCCGAATTTAAACACACACACACACACACACACACATGCAACACACACAAACCCACACATGCAACACATCCAAACACACACATGCAACACATCCAAACACAAACATGCAACACATCCAAAAACACACATGCAACACGTTCAAACCAACCCAGACGAACCTGCACTCAAACGAGTATGCAAACGCACGCACGTACTCACGCACACACGCACTAAGCACGGGCGCATACGAACGTACAAGTGCATATCACACACATGCACGCAACAGTATTGACACAGTTGATATTGTCAACAATAAAATAATGTTGGTGCATTATTCAAGTACAACTGCCGATAATATATTGGGTGGAGCTGAATCACTCCCTGTTACAATTGTCCTAAAACGCGCCGATTTAGGGAATCACCTGCTTAATAGAATCAGATTGCCCGTTGTTATTCTACTAGGCCGAGTTCAATGTACCTGTGAAGGCGTGCTGACGGTGGGAAGCTGATGCAAGTGTTTCTACAGGAACTTTGGTCTCGGGAACACCGTCACCCACAAGTGTCCAGTAACCACGTCAACATTAATGTTTCCGACGGATTTTCCCAGTGGAACAACCTGAATCACCAACTTTCTGACTGACTGATTTATTGCTAACTGAGCAATTAAATCAATAACTAGTTGACTAACGACCAATTTGATACCAATCGTCATTAGAGAATAATATGTTGAAACCCAAATCGGTGTTTAGGCGGCGACAAATGTTACAAAGCTGAATAGTCCAACGTTTTTTTGTTCCATATTTACAATATCTTACCATACATAGCGTTATTCCTTTATGTATTATTATTTAGAGAAGTGGAACCAGCAAGGTAACTGTAAGTCATAGATCAAACATAATTATTGTATGCCACACATTAGGTTGCAAGGTTATTCGGAACATTTTGGGAACAAAACGTGTCAAGGAAATGGAAGTTCCCAGCAAAGAGTACGGAATAGTGATTATGGACAGTAGAATTAGCCGTAAGAAGTAGCCGTAAATGTCACTATCATCATCGCGTTTATGACGCAAATACCTTGTCACAAGCTTACATGTCACTATCATCATCGCGTTTATGACGCAAATACCTTGTCACAAGCTTACATGTCACTAGCATCATCGCGTTTATGACGCAAATACCTTGTCACAAGCTTACCTGCGTCAATGTCAAACTGTTGTCCGATTCCCTGAAGTAAACACTCAAACGTTTCCCTCTTAACTCCGACATGTATACGTAACTGTAACATGTGGCACCAAATTTAACACGTCACTTGTCAGTAAACATTTAAGTAAAAAGAGAGATTCTTCAACATCTTAGTTGCGTCAGTTATACCTTCCCTGACAGTCGGCGACTAGAAACACGAAAAACCAGCAACGAATGCAAATGGCAAACTCTGGCATTACCATAACACGACAGTTGCGGATGGATGAATAGCTCGGGTGTTCGCTCACATCCATAAACATAATCTCACACCTTATCGCTTCCCGTAAAGGTTGCCGAAATCGCATTACTTCATTCATCAGAAATTACATTCATTAAGGTTTTTGTTAAATTTGTATTGTTGCAGTTACAATTCAGATTATATTGATTTTGTGATGACACATGCCACGATGTGTTGTAAAATTCGTAAATATTGGGAGAGCGAGAGATTTACCCGTAATAGTTTGAGACAGAATATTGAGGCTGGCGCGGATCACAAAACCTTTCTTTAGACATATCGATATTGTTACGAATGTCATTCGAGAAGCGCATTCAAGGGAAGCAAACGATAAGTTGTTTGGTCTATGCACTTATAATAGTTGCTAAGCATTAATATTTGTAACTTCAATTAAGAATATTACATCAGTAGTTTACTATGAAAACATTGTTGAACACACATCTTAATGTCATACTGTTTGATAATCCTACGTCGCGAATGTCGAATCTAACAAAATTCGCTCGCGAAATGAAAACGTATTTGTATACACCTATTCCAATTATTTTCAGTAGGTTATTGCGATGAGTTTGTTTTGTGTATACCGGCATAATTTATTACGTCACGCGTAGTCTATGTTATCCGATTTTCATAGAAATGTGAAAGCGCTTCTTGGTCGCGATGGTTAACATGTCAGCCCTCCATCAACCGGAGAAGTGACAGAATCTTCTAATTTTAGAACACATTCGAGTAAACCCAAACCGTAACTTTTATTTCTAATCATGGGCAACTCCGGATTGACAACAACACTGTGGACACCTACTTGCCATCCGGGGATGTGTTTATGCCATTCGGAATGTTACGTCCTGCTAGGAGAATGTGCCCCCTGGTGCCATCGTAGAAGCCGACATTGCCAAGACTGAGACGACGAATTAACTCCTCTTTCAAATCGAACTTGTAGTAGTTGGTGAAGTAAAAACAGTCTTCTCCGGTCGCCACGATGTCATTGGGGCTGGTGGTGCACACGAAAACAGCGGTGACGTTGAAATATCGATTTATTGTTGTAAGTTAGTGCATGCCTGCATGTTTTAGTGCTTACCGGCGTGGGTGTGAGCCACCATTATCAGAAGTTGGCATTGTGAGATGGTGGGTGATTAAACATAATTTTACTTAATATACGAAAAGCCCCCATATATACAATATATACAGTTTTTTAAGCCCCAGTAGAAAGAGTCCGAGTGAAATCGACATTATAGTCATCAACGCGAAAATTACTCAGGACTTTTTTAAATATGAATTTACAACATTAATATGAAATCCATTTCAGTCCGTTTACAGCATGTGGCAACTTACAAAACCTGTTGAAAGTTTAAATAATTCCGGATAGTTTACAAGGCTTTGGTTAGTACTGACTAACTAGGTGGATTTTTCAGAAACACTGACTGCGTGATGTTCGCAAGTGGTACAACTTTCGTCTCCACCGTATCTTTTCCGTCCCCCGAGTGTTGACAACAAATATGTAGATCACGTCTGAAAAACAAGCGTCATAACCAATGATGCAAAAAGTGAATGCGACTGCGACATGGTGACTGAGAACATTCTAAGCGACTTCACGTTTTGAGTAGTACGCATTACATGATGGAAAATAATTGCAACCCATAAAGAAATAACTAAATAATCCTCTGAACAGTTTTTACACCCGGATATATGGCGCTATAAAAATAAAAGTTATTATTATTACTAGAAAAATGCCCCTCCCAAGGACGGGATAACTTGGTCGTTCCTACGTGGCAGTCATGATGGCAGTGTTTACCAAATGCCTCAGGCCAATCTGCCAACAATAAGCTCGAGAATGTTTAAGGGAACGTCAAACGTATTACCAGAAAGAACCGCGTCACGCACGTGATACAATACCCGTTGAATTCTTAAAATGCTGAAGGTCGCGTGAGTTTAGACCCATGAATACTTGTGCTGGTTGTAGAATAGTAGAATATGTTTTATTGCATTTTGGGTGAGCGCTTTCTAATGTAATTAAATTAAACCGCTATGATGGCGCTTCGTAATATGAAACGGTTAACGTATCATACGTGTGTCAACAAGGTATCATGCTGATTAGATAAGGAATCTCGGAGCAGCTTGGGGCCATAGAGGGGCAGGGCGCATTACCCACTGGTGTATGGACATGCTCTGGAGCTACACCAACCCACGTCTTAGCTATGGGCAAATAGCAACCATCATGTTGTGGTTTTAGGCTGTTTAGCAAAAGTGATTTGGAACAGCCCTAATATTCCCAACGCACAGTGCAGTGTATGGGATTCTCAACCGAATTGGCCTATCCTTGCTGAGAGTGTGCACTGAAGTCGTATTACGCGTCTACCATATTGAAGTTCTGTGGAACTGAAGCATAGACAATGTACCGAAAGCATGTTACAAAACTGCACGCCTTGCTTGTGCCACATGGGTATAGCATGGAGTAATCGAATACCCAAAACGAACACATTAAAATGAACAAACACCCCGAGGAAGTATACATGAGAGACAAGGTGGCAAATAGACGAGACAGACAAATCAGGTGGCCCGAATAGATGACAACATACTTGCTAAGGAAATGTTGTACTTCCAACTGTCTGAAATTCCCAGAAGCCGAGGTCGCCTCACAATTAGATTCATAGATGTATTAATGCAAACACTGAAGAAAATAAACATAAACTTCAGGAAGTGATACTCACTGGCCGAAGAAAGACGAACCTGGAGGTTAGTCATGCAATGTGGTCCAAGCGAGCAGTATCAGTCGCAACAGAGACCAACAGCGAGATAGATGATACTGTTCCGATCCATGTGTCAATAATAGCAGCAGTGGAATGATTGTAATCGCTATGTAGTAACGCAATACATTATATTGTTAACTGTT